>MIEF01000090.1:0-30760 GCA_001870725.1 Taenia solium
CCTCAGATTCTTTTATCATTTGCTCGATTTCCTCACTCAACAGACGACTCACCTCCTCAATTTGGACGCTTTTTTGTCACTATGTCGACTTGTTTGTAGCTGACGCATTGAGAATGGTATTTTCGTCAATAGCTTAGGTAACTTCTATCCGAGGACATTTACGCGAGGAGGATGGGATATCTAACACGTGGAACTCGCACACCAAGTTATCGTTATTTGTCGACGCTTGCTTACTTCCATATGTCCGTAGCAAAATGTCCTCTTGATTGCTAAAAGATGTAATGGGGATCACTGTCTTCTTTGTGGGGATTTTCATGTTGCGCTCTATCAGCGTCTTTACCACACCACCTGGAGTCCATAAATGGTGATATCGGCGCCACTTCCAGAATCTTCAGCGACTGTTTATTAATCGTGTTAGACACTAGCAACGCCGCACCATACGCTGCTGCCTTGTCCGGGTTGATGGACTTGATGAACTTACTGCCACTGAAGACGTCCTGCAGTAAATGCTGCACCCTCAGTACACGCGTTGATCCACCCACCAGCAATACCTCGTAAACATCGGCCTTGTCCAACTTTGCATCGCTCAACGCCTTGTCTACAATGGCCAACATTCTACGGAAGAGGTCAGAGCACATTTGCTCAAATTGGCACCGCGAGATTGATACAGAGAAGTCAATGTCTCCATACAACGATTCGACATCGATGCTTGTGAATTCATGCAAACTCAACGTTCTCTTAGCAGTCTCACACGTCTTTCTCAGAGGACTGATGGCTTTTGCGTTGGTTGTCAAATCTATTCCTCTGTGTTCTTGCCTAAACGTCTCCACGCAGTAATTCACCAGTCGGGAATCAAAGTCACCACCACCAAGGTGCGTATCACCACTGACAGCCTTCACCTCAAATTTTTCATTCCCTATGGATATGATGGACACATCGAGGGTGCCGCCACCCAAATCGAAGATGAGCACGTTCCGTTGACTGTCTATCCTCTTGTCCAGACCATAGGCAAGAGCAGCTGCCATTGGCTCACTGACGATGCGCATCATATTCAGGCCCGCTACTTTGCCAGCATCAGTCGTCGCCTTGCGTTGACTGTCATGGAAACACGCCGATACTGTGATAACTGCATTTGTCACTCTCTCGTCCAAATAAGCCTCCGCTGTCTTCTTCATCTCAAGAAGCACCATAGACTAGATCTCCTCTGCAGTGAATTGTTTTGTCTTACCGCAGTACTTCACTTCGACTTGCGGCTTTCAGTTCGAGTTCACCACCTTGAATGGCCAGCGCATCACATCACCTTGCACGGTCTCATCGTAGAAGCGACGTCCGATCAGACGCTTCACATCATACACCGTATATTTGGGGTTCATGGCAGCTTGGATCTTCGCAGCATCACCGACGCTGTGTTCGTTGTCCATGAAGACGACGTAACTCGGTGTTTTGCGGTAGTCGTGACCATTGGTGATGGTTTCGACCTTGCCACTTTAAGAAATTGCCAACACAAGAGAAGGCAGTTCCCAAATTAATGCCAGTAGCAGGACCTGCTGACACACTTTTAAGGGATTGACAATATCTGTGTGTATGTTGTGATAGTGATGGCCCTCACAATCTGGCAACTCTTTATATCAACTGCTCCTGGTGACCTTGAATACTCTCACGATGCGCTCTTATCTAGCCAGAAACTACCAATTAACATTGCTTCCATTGGGTGACAACTGCACGCACGAAAGTAATGAGGCACAGTATGGGTTCTGATGTGAATACACCTTTAATTGAGCTCCCCAATGTCACAGTTGTGATGGTAGAAATGAAGCAATGCAGAAGCAAAGATTTGTTGGCCCACGGCTGTTAACATCTTATTGTCAATGTGATTCCATACAATGTCTTAGGAATGTTCGATCTGAGCGTCACGGTCTTCCACATGGTCATGACTCTCTCTAATGTGAGACATTAGAGTTAGGAAGCAGAACAAATAAGTAGTTTCTCTGGACTGGTTTAGAATCAATTGCCATGTTCTGTGCTTTCGGTGTAGGTGCGCATACTCGCTTACTTCTTGGATGTAACCATTTGGTTTCCTACTTAGCACACAGTGTTGCTTATTCCATGAAGGCTGAGTAGAATAGCTAAGTTTAAGGGTGTCTGCCTAGAAATTATCCAAAGATAGTTAATAATACAATTCACTTGTGCGTTTGGTACTTGTTAAGGGGATTTTTCAATGACCCAAGTGTTAACTGCAGTTTCCAAAGTTAAAAAAACGATGCGTAAAATTGTGCATGCCAAAGTTGGGTCATCTGGTGCCATTTTGAAAACATGCAGTGCCCAATATATAAAATTTTAGCGCCGCAGATCCAGTTTCTTTTAGCTGCAGGCTTCTTTTAGCATCGCAGCTTACCTTCTTAGTTTTATTTTGATGTGACTCTCCTTCAAGTTCACGCTATCTGTGCACTTAATATTGTGCCTAATAATGATGAATTATTGCAATTTCCAACTGGAAAGTACCTTTTTTCTGCAATGCTAAATATCGTAGCGACGAGATTAAGCAGCTTCTTCCCAAGTAATATTCTTATTCTGTAAGTAAAATGAATGACAATTGCTAGGCCATACACTGATTATTACAACATACGAATTCTTAGTAGCATTTACATTCGCACCGCGTGTGCGAACAGGTTACCATCGACGTGCCGAGTAGACTGCGATTAGTGAAACACCATTCGATTTCAATTAACCACATTCCTAAGCGCTGCACAACATTTGTGGCACAAAGAATGGCCTCCTCGAGCATGCACTACGCGTTTTGTTTTCATACATCACCACTTGTGAAGATCTGCAACGGCCAAATTTTCCACTTCAACCTGCGAGGTAGCTTTGTCTTGGATTTAGTCTCAAAAGGACTAGAATCACTACTTATTTTGTTTTCACGAATACTTGCACACGCTATTCTCATAGTATTGAGGTGATCACTTATTAAAACTGTTCATTCCTGCATCTACGGCCTGAATGTCCGAAGTCTTACCCCTCTTACTGGCTCTTTGTCACCCTCCCCACCTCCTCTTTCCCTCCTCCTCTCCATCTTCCAATACGTTAGGAGCTTATCCATATATGTGTAAACGGTGGTGAACATCGACCTTCCACTCGGGCAGTCTTTCAAATCGCTACCTAAAAGTACTAGAAAAAACATAATCCATTGCATTAAAATGATATCTTTTGCAGAGTGAAGCCAGTGGTTGTGTTGAAGGCTATTACAGACAAACTATTCTAACTACCCATGATGAATTCGTTTCCATTTGCTTGTCTTACTGCCTGCTATGCTCCTCTACGCCTCGTCGCCATGTCTTATGGGCTTGGCACAGCTTAGAGCACGATAACAGGCGCTAACATCAAACAGGTGAATACAGTGAACAAAATTCTATTCGAAGGCTTGCCCTAATGGAATGCTACCCACGCAACACTCTCTTAGTAAAGGTGCCTTCACCACACTCAAATCAAAAGGAGACGCTCAGAGGCTATCTGGCACAAGTGCAATTTTATTGGCTAATCAGAGCCACGTCTTCAAAAGTCCTTTTGTCAGTAGTCACTGCATTGAAATGCAAACAAAAATGCATGAAACTAACGGGAATATTTACAGGAGGAACTGATTAAAATGTAATGTAAACCCTGCCAATTCTGTTGCGAGAAATGCAATGGAAATGGGAGAAGAGAAGTTGTGATTGAACTTGCGAGGGTAAATAGGCAGGTCTAGGGAGAGCAGCTGTGTTGGTGGCGATGTTAGGAAGCACTGACACATCATTTTAATACATGGTTGTTAACACATGGACCAACTGTTCCTTCATCCAATGTAGCTTGGTCAAAGTATTCATGGAGACCGAGCTGAGGTCTCTTAACTTAGTCTTCCTGTTCCCACCGATGATCATCTGCTTCACACACAATCAGGTATTAGAGCCGCATGCATGATTGGATAAGTCCTTATCCGCTCAGATAAAATAGCAGCAAGTAGTAGTGATGATGTTCTTCTAGACGATGCTCTCCTGTTTTTTCTGTAATAGGAGACGACTTCCACTATTTGTGTACTATGGCCTGCAGAGCTAAGCATAAACAAATGTGTTGGATTTTAATTGACCTTTTCGTGTGGAAAGCCGAGTGTCCTTTGCACTCACGGGTCTCGCATGTGAAACATCCAAATCTGTAGGGGCATATCCTCATTCTTTTCGAGCTAAGCCATATTCGATAACAGTCTTAGTTGTCGTGCATAAAGCCCATGAGTCCTCTTTGGCAGCATACGGATTATCAAAAATTAAAGAAAATGCAAGCCATTTTTTGCCAATGAACAGAATAGCGGAGGCCCAGAAGTGAGAATTGCTTGGATCCAACTGATGACACGCGTTATTATCACCGCTACTAGCCACTTATGTGTGGCAGCGTCGTATAAGCGAAGTTGAACACTCAGCCGTGCACTCTCACAGAACAGCAGTTAAGGACTAGAAATGCCTTTAAGAAAGCAAGTGCTTGATTGTATAACGACTTCGTTTCTTTTCTTAGTCTCTTATTGAAATTTAATAACAGGCTCAAAGGGCTCTTAAATGTTTTCCTGACAGCACCGATTACGTCGTGACGATTGGCTTGGCACGTAAACCACGAGGAGCAGAGAGAGAACAATTGTTTGTTTAAATCTTGATTCTTAGCTAAGATGCTGTTTATTTGCATCGTAATTGCGTCTATGTCCCACCATATGTCCAAAGCATACTTTCTTTCAAGTACAGTGCATTCTTTCGCTTTGGACAAAATCTCACTCATATACCAATCAAAGACAAGTTCGGGAAGCGCATTAACGTCGCCATCCCAATCAGCAGCAAATTTGACTGCATCCTTTAATAACAGAAGTTGTTTTTTAAGCAGCGATGCATGCTTATTTGAATGTACCGATGGAGTTCTAAGCGGTCAGCGCACACAAGACTCCTAACGAAGGCAACGAATGCTGAATTCATATAAGCCCTATTATAGGCACACTTTTATAACATCCTACCAAAGAAGAAAATCCTAGACCAGCTACAAAAATTTGTTCGACTCTGATCAAATGCAACCACATACCTTTGCGATGTAATGACATTTGTTTACCAACAGTGGGAAGCTTCTTAACATACCGCATTCCAGCAAGACACAAAATAGGTGGGATTGAGTCCACACAGAATCTTCGTAATGGTAAGCAAATACAGTCGGCCATTTCCACCTCTGTTATTACCACGATTTTATTATCAAAACGTCCCTTCGTCTTCGCATTTGACCATGTGGATGTCTGATGTTCACAATACCTCTTTCAGTCTTTCTTATCCCAAATGGCAAACCTATTCATCGACAAGTTTTGATCTTTGTGGCATTTGCTTCGAGGCCTTGCATTACATTTGCATCTGGGAATTGTGGAATGTTTGTTTTGAACGGCTTAAAATCTCATCAAGTCTCATGATCTAGGTGAATAGGCCTCCGTCTTGATTGCTGTCCACATTGCAAACGATTCAGCTGGGCGCAATGTCTTTAAAAGTGTGCTGGATGCTGCAGCACCAATCACTCTTGATGCGTGATGAGAGAGGCGCGGAGTTGGCAGTCAGCTGCAGGCTCCAACTAATGTCGCATTTTCTTCGATGCTGATCACCAATTGCTTTACTAAATAAGTTAAGGACTGCTAAATATGCTACCCTTGTTAAAGCGCTTGTCATTCTGCCTCATCAGCCAATTTTCTTCGATTGTACTCCTACTTCTTTTAAAACAAGTAAAATACCAAATACAAAAGGAGCAGAATCCATTTTATCCAGAAATGGCATTCCCATTTTCTAAGCACACATTTTCCAGGTCATTAAAGAGGCCGGTATGGTGACCAATACAACTACACGTGTTCTCAAGCGTCGGGAGGATGGTGCTTAAAATTCAAAGCACATTCAAAGGCCTCATTTCCGCCGTTTCGCAGGAGGTCTTCCCACACTTCCTAGTGATACATGACTACACGCTACATACTAGTTTTGGCGGAGCAACTTTTTTATAAACTAGAGCATAGGAGAGGAAGCCCTATAACACCCCATTCGATCACAGGCCTTCATTTTATCCGATAAATCGCCTGCAACTTAAAATAGTTTGGGCTTAGCAGCGCTCTAGATGTGGTTTCAAAGATTAGAGAATCACATAGGACCATGCCCAAGATTCGTACAAAATAGTTCGCCAGTCCTCAAGTTGTGGACAAAGTCATCAGGCAATTATGGTTTTCCCCACAAAAAACCTAAAATATATAAGTGGATACGATCCCTGGCTGTTTGTCACAATTCATAAAAATACTTACAACCAACGAGATTAGCTGACGCTACCATGCAGCAAAAAGGCACTTAGACTGATATACACTACACACCTGAAACATTGACAAATTGGTGGTGTTGGAACGCTTCTTAACTGTGGTAAGATCACAGTTGAGCTCCTTCCGAGACTAAATAGAAGGCAGAAGAAGTCAGAATACTCAGACATGATGTGTGCATTCGTCAAACAGAAAGGATCAGATGCTGCTGGCATGGCTCAGGAGCCATTCCACCCACCAAAGGCAATGTGGCCACCTCAAGTGACCGTTACCGAAACTAGGAGTCAGACAAGTAACAAAGTATCACAGTTACAGTTTAATCAGAGAAGTGAAAATTGGACGCTATCTTTGGCAATTGAAGTTTGCGGATGAAACTCTCTTCCTCCTTCCTACTCCTACCTGCCTCCTGTCAAGTCTATCAAACCACCTATGAATGGAACAATAAACGCTTCATCGGGTGCACACATTAAGGCACGCCCAGACCGTGCACGCTTCATCGTCCTGGCTGAGCAGTCAAAGTAATGGACTGCAAAGTTTCGAAAAATCAACTACAAACTCACTGTGTTTCGTCAAAGAATTTAATCTCAAACGTAAATCTTACTTTAAGTGTGTGGGAATTTTGAAAACACTGGTTTGGACTTCGGAGGCTATTCACTATTATATCGCTAAGAAGTTTGATAATGAAAGCCGTCTTCTTCAAGTTGAAGCAGGTATTTTTGTCCATAATCAATCCTTTGAACAAAACTCGCGATAAAATAATCTGCTGCAGAAAAATGACTACCATGAGTACTTGCGCAACTCATGCGCTTCCTCACGGCAAGGCTGCTAATGATGGAAGACGTGACTGAATATTCACCTAATTTCTTAGTTACGACGCGCAGTCAATGAACAGCCACTCACAACAGGCCGATTTAGCCTTAGACTAATCCTTGACAAGAAGTGGTTGTCATTTTGTGCTACCAAAAATCAAATTTTTTAAGGCCTTTCTGTGCTCACATACTACCACAGTGGCATGAGAGACGAAGGATTGACGTACAGAACTGCAAAATCCAAACCAACAGTCAAAAGTATTGTCCGAAAAGAGTTGTTTAAAGTGCTAATCAAGTTAGGGTCAAATTTTTGTGTCTTTAAGACAGTGCGGATGTTTGTAGCTTAACAATTTGTAAGGGAACGGACGACAACTACTTTGGCAAGTACAGCCGTGAATTTCAATGAGGTCGCTGCATTATAAACCACATAACTCGTTTGCAGTACAAGCACGATCCAACTCACATTAATGCGAAAATGCGAACGTGCTTATGATAAGCTCTCGAGGAAAGAGCGCCATCGAGTCTTGGAATATTTAAAAATTGGTCCTGAATAGGTGTTTGTAGTGCTTACTACGGATTTGTCTTGACTATCACGTTGAGGGTGCTCTGCCAAAATAATTAGCAGTTTGTAGGGTAATGCAACCCACACCATTTAAAAGGAGAAACGAAACAGAGGAGAGGTAGAAATTATGGTGATTGTTTATGGACTTTATAATGGCAACCGCAACAACTGCCTACATCTTATATTATGCCCTTAAATTCTGCCGTAATGAAACAGAAAGGGGATTATTGCAGTCAATTAGAATCATTTGCTTTCAATAATTTACCTGTTTCACTGGTCTGACAAGTAAACGTATTTGCTTTTTTCTGAAAATCAAAAACTTTAGCAAGTGCAATAATGTTAAAGTCGTGGAAGAGGGCTGTGACTAAAAGAGAAAAGCATGTATAACTGTCATTGAAAATTTAGCAGATGAATGAGTTCCTCATCAAAATTTTGAATAAACGAGAAATGATGAGGCCTTATTCGCACCGCTTCGTCTTCTACATCCCCCATCCCCATCCTTTGCAATCTAGTGAGTCTCAAATAGGTGCGCTTTGCAAGAGCTAATCTCCTTTACCTAAGGATAGAGAAGACCAAGACATGAATCTACAAGGTACTTGGAAGTTGCTGCTCCTAGTTTTGCACCTGCGAGCTCCCTTTTCATTTTCCTCTCCCTTCTAAGCTTGTCAAATTTACCCCTTACATAATGCACAAGTTCTGTTTGTTGATGTGGTAGATCATGTTGGAGTTGCCATTGGAATAGCTGTGCATCAAATGGGAGGTCTAATTAGCATCGCTTGGTGTCATAAATCCACATCGCCTATTGTAAAACTCTAGTTGTTTTGGTGCATGAGTTAGGATCCTGTCAATTTACCAACCGGAGTAGTCAGAGCACACAAACTGCAGCTGCTCGTAAAGCAAGAGGACCAACTCAAAGCATTCTCCGAAGAGGGCAAAACCTATCCATATTCGATCCATTTGAGTGCATTTATCATAGTAGTAACCGTGCCAAGTAGAGATAAGGTAACTCAAAATTACTGCATTGATGCTTTTGAAACGCTGATAGCTGAACAGAGACTGCCTACACTGGGGAACACTAATGAAAACAGAATTTGAACTAAGGCGACCGAAGCAACGTACGCACGAATGAATGCAGCGTTGCGCAAAGATGTGAAAAGATCGGTCAACAAATGCAAGCACCACCTCATTTAACGTCAGCAAAAATGAGAGCAAATTATTCCCTCATCTCTTGTTTTATTCCTTTCGGAGCAGTGTTTTTTAAACGTGTTTTATTCTATCCAATTTGATTCTCTTCCAGCATATTGGTGTGCACTGGCAGGTAGAACACCTACCTAGTTGCTGCTTATAGCCATGTTAGCATCGTTGTTAATTTAAGCAAGCTTCAAACCGCAAATATTGATCCCAATTCTAGTCCACTTCATAACACATGGATGAGAGAAGCTTTATTGAACGCAAAAGAGTCGGTTGGGATAGGATTTGAGCAACGTGGGCTTGTACGGGCATTGGTAAAGGGGAACGTTCAACATCTGCAAATCAAACTTGATTGGGTGGAGCATGTAACTTCATATCTTGACGAAGATTCCAACATTATATTAACACTTATAGACGCTTTAATCCTTTGGCGTTGGGCCGAAGGAGAACGTGTGCCTATTATGGACCTTCAAACTCGCAACGCAGGCAGCGATTGTGCAAAAGTGCATTAAAATTTTGGTGAACAGAAGATGACGACCAGCTTTAATCCTGGATTGTATTCAGGCCCGAAATAATGCTTGTGAGTAATAATTTTTTCAGCGCATGTAAGATAAACTGATTTGCACCAAATATTCTCCAAAGGCTACCTGCCGTATTCCCAAATGTCCTTTGACATGACGCTAGTGCTTTTGCATATTTAGCAGCAAAAAGTTAAAACCATAGTTGCTGGGTCGATGGCTGTAGCCAATAAAGGTGACATGCACTAGGCATCTATGAAGTAAAGTAGGGGTGCGCTTTTCGAGTCCAGTTCAAATGCATTCGTTTGAAGAGAAAGGAAGAGATGTGACTGCATTGGTGGTAAGCTAACGTATCGATTACATGTAAGTGAATCCTTTTACCGCTACATAACTTCGTAAGTGAAGGCGATTGACAGGATCACTTTATTTGGTCGGTTACTTGAAATGCATACCAGCCTCCTATTTACACCCATTTTGGAGACCAAAGCACCCTCTAAGCAAACGCTGGGATTTATTTTTACTAGTGAGTAATAGCGCAATAAAACTACCGAATCTTCACCTTGGATGATGGCTTAGATGTTATACAACTTCGCTTTTGCGAACGCTGCCTTCCGCAACCAGGTAAAAAATAAGACGTGATGTGCATAAGACAACGACTCACATTTGGCCTCGTACAGGTTCAAGCATTCCTTCATTACAGGAAATGCTTATAATTTGGCATTATATTCCATAAAATGGGTTTATTGTACACATAGTTAGTAAAGAAGTGCCAGTATCAAAATTCCGTGCAAGCTCCTGTTCGATTAAGCATCTAGAGACTTTATATATGCAACTTGCCTTTCCAGTCTACTGGCACCTTGTGCCATATTGTGCTGGTCAACTTTTGCGTCCTTCATATTCATTCTTTTTCTTTGCATTACATCAGGCACATTTCTCGTTGCCTAATCCCATTACACAACCGCTCATTTCATAGTCAGCGAATGCTTTCAGTTGCTCAATTTCGATTTCAACCCCACATTGTCATTCTCCTGGTCGCTAACACAAGGTCGGATTGCGTGTATATTAGTTGAGGCCTATCCTTAACTTTGTCAAATAATTGGTTAAGACAGCTGTAAGGGAAATATCACAGAAATGGCTAGTATAATATTCACAGTGCATTGATGTGACTTACATTGTTAATTCCTTTTGGGAAGTGAATTGTTTGCTTAAGGCATTTAGTTATTATGGGTAATGATCAGCAGGCAAATATAACCCCTCGATTTTGCAGACGGACTACAAGGCCGTAACATTGGTAGTGTCTGTGACTGGATGTCGTTCACCAACAGCTATCACAAACCTAAAGCCATAATAGCATCATTTGAAGACCTCAACTATGGTAACAAGGCCCAGTTTGCTACACCCCCTTTTGTTCAACAGGCATCAGGATTAGTTATCCTTCCCTATTTCATGCCTCTCCTATCAATGTGCTCTAGTGCCTCTGCTAAAGAAACACAAAGCAGGTGATTGTGGTTAAGCGGAATCACCTGCTACAAATGCTTTTCACGACAATATCAAAATGCGTCACGAGGTCGTGAGACACGTGCCACTGATCAGCTCACACACATGATACCTGTAAAGAACTTACTTACACATCCAGCCGCGAGACATGCTCACCAATACGTTTCAAGCTTTCATATTGTTTACAGTTCTTTCCCATTTTTTCATCGTTCCCACTGGATTGTTTATCATCAGCGCTGTTCCCAGGCCCAGTTTCGTCTTTGCCTTTGGTCTCTTTCTTATCCTCTACTTAATCTTCAATTTACTTCACCTCCTCCAACAGCGTCTTAATTGATTTTCCAGTCATTTTGAAATGTCAAAGGAGAATTATGCACGTCTTTATCAAGCATGCTGTTAAGTAAGGCTAAAATTTTCGCCTAACACAAACATTCTTTCGAAATTCTGTTATAGATTTAGATAGTAGGACAAGTGAATGCGCCAAATAATGCCTGGGAAGGAGCCAAACAATTGTTTTATTTCGTCTTTACCAAAAAAGCCTGCTCAATGTAACCTTATTGGTGGTAAAAACGTTGATCTAGAGCTGTCAGATCGGCGACAATAGCAGCATTTTTAGGCATACCGAATTGCAATAGCTTGTTTTGCATCATCGTTAGTTAGTTGATCCACTTTGGAAGCAATGTGGTGCACTGACTTGGGCTAGACTAGACCAAATTGCTCCCGTCTAGATTGGGCTGAGCACGCAAGCCGGACAGTTTCCAAGTAGGATAGACAGGCTTCACACTCAGACCTGTCCTTACATCCCACAACTAAGATCAGCCTACCTACTATCCTACTTATCAGACCAATGCAGTCCGGTAAAACCTCGTGCAACCCAAAGTGAGCCATTTCGTTCTGTTTTGCAGGTGGTGAGGAGCAGTGCACATGGGTAGGATCTAAATCCCTTAGACACAAAGGCAGGAGCTCTCCTTTTCTCCACCTTCAAACGTGCTCTACTTCAACTTCTCTATGGCAGGTGCCTCCTATCTTTGCTCTCTATGCTTTTGAAAATTGCATCCCACATTCATCCCACTCATTTGACAAGGGAAAGAGTGCATCATGCCTTTGCCTAAATCACTTCCTGCCTTTCGTCTGTTGTCGTCAGTCGTATTTTTCTTCCTTTTTCTTGGTACTCTGTGCTTCACTTACCTCCACTGCATTCAAATAAAATGCCTCATTCTACTCGGCTTCTTCTTATTCAACCTCACTCCATTCCGATGCTTTTATCAAGTTACAACCGCCTCAATCTTCCCTTCAACCTCATCATTCATTTAACTTGGTCCAACTTTAAATCAAGTTTAGGAAAAGACTGTTTAATAGGCAAACAAATATGTACGCCTACTGGTGAAACTATGGATGCGATCCCAAGGCTTCAAATTGGCAAAATATGCAAATGGGTCGCTACCGTGCTTTCTCGACTTTATAATTTATTGAGTCTTGGTAAGCGTCTAACCACAACTTCTTCTTCCTAAAAGGTCAAAGAACTACGGATGGACTGAACATAAACCTAATAATCGAATGCGATTTCTGCACAACAATGACATTGACTTCACTCACTCCACATCTGCATTGTTGAAAAATGCAGTTATGCTGCTCAAAACTTGAACTGTCTGCTGGCATCAAGCCATTGCTTGTCTCTCCATCGAACAATTATTATCGCTCTAAAAATGAACTACTGGATACAATCATGGTAAATTAGCTTGGGAATGCACAGTTTGCGATGGCTCTCAATCACATTTTTAAGTAACCTTATCGTTTTGTGTCGTGCCATCAGCAGATTGAGTTAGCCCAGGTCCCGTGTGATGAATTAAGGACAGCAGAGCAAGAGAGAGCTTTGGGAAAGAGGAAACAATGACAAACTCTCACAGCTATAAAACACACCTGGATTTATTCCATCAGTACTGAAACCTCGTTAACTCTATTAGGCGAAGGAAGCGATCCACCCCAGATTTGAATATGTTGTCAAGCTTACTTATCCAGGAAAAGAGAATCCGTTCCAACCCTTTGCTTACTTTAAAATTAGATGGTCTTTTGCATCAGATACCTGTGATAGAGGCAATGTGAAAACGAAGCATTTTAGTCTCAACTAGTATTGTAAGAATACGTAGTTCTTAAGAAGAAAATATAACGATCAAATAGGCAAACACCTGGATTGTTGAGTTAAACAGCTCCAAACTGCCATACTCACCCACAGCTAAGAAGAAGAAGTGAAGTACCATGTATCAGCAGCGTTTGGATGCTAAAATGGCAGTTTCGTTTACATTTGATGTCAGACCAAATTAAAGTAGTAAGCCCAGGACAAGTAAGACATCACTGTGCCTTGCCATCGCAGCTCCCCTTAACCAGGTCCTCGATTTTATTTTTAAACCCGGAGCAAAGTTTGGTTCATTCTACCGAAAAGGCTAAGGTCACACAAGCAACAGAAGCTGCTCATTGGCTGCCAGCACATGTGACTGATTTCATTTAAATATGTATATAACCGAGCAGGTTTCTTGGCCAAAATGGACTCACTGAGTGGATTTTGCAACCACGTTTTGGTGAAAACATGGATGACTCATCTGGTGGTTCTAGGCTGCAAATTGACTGGCAGGAGGGTCAACTTTGTTGGTGCTGCATTTCTGATGCATCATTTGCGGCGCCGGCAGCAACCAAAAATGAAGAGCCATAAGCTCTGTTATCTCAACTGCTTGTAGTCGACTTCGTAAAACATCCTTGGTAAGGGCAGTCTATGGGTGTTGGAATGAATATGAAAGTTCTTGGCCAAACAGAAACACTAATGGAAAAGCACATTCCCACCCACTTTAACACCATTCTTACTTAAATCAAATTTTCTTGTGGAAAGCGCTCAATAATAGCTGACTTGACGATTGCGACCATGCTTGCCAAACTTTAGCAATGAGTCACGATAAACATGCCTTCTTTTTGGCGTGGGATTTTTGGTTTTGACTTAGTGGATCACGCAGTAATCCGTGACGCTATGACGAAAAAGTTGAGTTTTACCATCGACCTTACACAAGTCGCCTCAGTGTAGGTCAATGAGTTGTGAGACCCTTGACCTTAAACATCAGCGACGCCACAACAGAGGAGAAGAGTTGGCAGCTGAGGCGGTGCTGCGAAGCTATGCTAGAACGAAGGTGGAAGGAGAAATACAGGGTGAAAGAATCGTTCATTTGCACTACCGGATCAGCAAGGTGGTTTTTGTTCGGTAAGCTGAAATTGGGCTGTTCTGTATCCTGTTTGCTTGCAGTTAATCCTCCACGTGCTACACGAGTGAGAAAGTTTGCGGTCCTATTAAGGCAAAATAAAGCTGCTACATAGCGGATCACCTAGTAGTCATTTTTAAAGCTAATGCGCAACAGTCTGTGCAATACTATAGGCCAATTAAATATTGTTATGCAGTGAGAGTGCTGGAGGCAGTCGTGTCGGCAATTTGTCATACGAATATCTACTGCTTGCGTCACTCAAGACAAAAGTTAAATAAAGGGTTTGGCAATCGATCTGAGAGACTCTTTATCGTAGATTGGGCAATTTGCTCAAATTGCTCTGAGTCACGAAGTTGTCTGCTGTGCGAATCCGCATTCCATAAAATAAGAGCCAGAAACGTTGCAAATTTGCAGCCTGAGGTTACTCGTGACTTTCAGTAGGTGCGTTTGTATATTTTTGTCCAGAAATAATGTTTATGAGGTAGGGAATTCAATGCAACAGTTCGGTTCTGTGTTTACTAATTTTCGGTGCAACTTTTGCGCTTTGGTAGGGAAGCGTAAGTTAGAAGTCGGTTGATGGTTATGTTATGATGTCATAGAGCGCCTTAACTTTTAGGCTTTGATTGCTTGGTGTCAAAACCAACATACGATAATAAAAGAACTAGACCAGAATAAGTAGTTGCACAATTTTAGGGAAACATCATGTCAAGCTACAGAATTTTGGGCTGACGCTACTTAAACTGTGTCATAGCACTGCAAATGCATAGATACAAATAGTCCCAATCGTCTGCAAAATGAGGAAGCCCACGTGTTAGTAATGCACTTTATTAAGGATACTGTAATATATTAGCAGAAAACAAGAGGACGTTGTGGCTGATAAAAGGATAAAATCAGAGGTCAGCGAGGCATGACTGGCGCAACCGGCAACCAGCACTCATTGATTCCCTTAGCGGTTTAAAAAATACCCACCCAGGCATTAATGGCATCACTTCTGCTAAAGTTCCTGCATTTCTCCTCCTCCAGTACTCGAATTTCAGCGTTCCAGAATGCGACGCTGAAGTCGGATTTAATGGAACGATGGGGAATATTTTCTTGTGAAAAAGCAGCGCCGATACAAATCAAACCTCTACTGGCTTAACAGACGACACGTTAGAGAAATCCAGACCACAGCAAAAAATTCGAAGTTAAAGGCGATTTTTGTCGCAGCTATTCTCTTTTACAAGAGTCTCTGAAGCGTGCTCCTTCCACAGATTTTATTAGTTTTCCTCCACAATGTCCATGAAGCCACTGAGCATTAGGGGGATTATGTCGAATAGTAGTAAAGCTTCTTATTTTAAGACCTGTTCAAATTCCGAACCACAAACTTGCATGCACTGGCTCCCTACCTCCCCATAAACCGGACTCTATGCATTTGAGACATGCTGATGCACCCATACATCCATGTGACTAAAGATTTTATAAAAAGAATAGAATCGTTTGCGATTTGAAGGCAACACCCATGCAACGAAGCTGCATCCGTCGGGGAGTTTATGCAACCAAGGCAGTCATGTCTATCCTTGTTTAGTTGCACACGCCCTGAATGCCAAATCAAGATCAATTCCTATTTCAGTTAATCTAAGCCAATAGTTGTGATTGCGGCCCTGATGCTTAAAAAGCAAGGTTAGGAAGCATTTGCACAAGTTCACATGCTTCTTCCTCCGCCTAATAGCCCCATGAACATTTTAAGGGAAAAGAATGAAGGCTGTGGTAGTAGGGGCTGTCGAAGTTGTCAGCCTAGCCCAATCTATGGCTTCAAGAGTGGACACATGAGAACAAATATGCGCCATGTTGATAGATCCAAATCCAACCTGGGATACTTACGCAGAGCTTAACCACATCCAGAGCATGATTAAAAAGGCGCACCTCCAGTATTGTTTCTGATGGGAGATCGATGATTGTACGCAAAGTGCTGGTTTGGTAAAAAGTCGGTTTTTGAACTTAGGGCTTTGATGGCAATGGACCGAAGGCGTCCAGACTTCCAGCGAGCACGTCTGCGTTAAGTAGTGCATCACGTGCGCCTACGAGATTGGTTACTGGTTGGCTGACCGATTAAGGGTGTTACAGTGAGTAGGGTTGTTCAGCTGCAGGTATTTATAGAGATTCTTGACTATGACTCTCGAGCGGTAATCCGCAGACCCGAAGGAGTGTCGATTTTAGGAGCCAATGAGGAGGGACGAAACAGGAATACGGATCCGCATAACGCTTGAAGATGAGAACTTACTCAAAGCTCATGGTTAACTTGCGAACAACGAATCTATGTAGAATCGGTAAACTCGGTAAACAACTAAGTTGAAAATTGAGGCAGGAATGATTTTTGGGTTAAAGGCACATCCGTCTAGTACGATTTCCATGCCCACACTCTTGTCATTCTCCCGAGATCTACGGAGAGCAAAGGGTGATCGACCACTGAAGGTTTTGTAAGGCACCGATGGTGTGTAGAGTAAGTTACAGAGCTCTCAACCCGAGTCGGTTGATTATTTATTTTTCTGGGAAATGGTGTTGAGAATGATCAGGTTGTAAAACATTTGCAAAGCATTTATAAACGCCTATCAGCGTAGACAGCACTCTTGCATAAGAGGAATGCAATGGATATTCAGTGTTGGCAGATGATGGTGTCTTTCTCCTCAGATGGTGATTCATTCGAAACCAACACACTCCCGTCTAACTTAGGGACAAAGGTGTTGTTATCACAGAGTTGATCTCGGCATTTAAATGAGCTTTTTGTCATATGAGGTTCAGAAACTCTTAATTCACATTAGAACTAAATAGTATTTTACGTACCTAGACCCACTCAATCGCCAATGTCATTATGGTTGATGACTTAATACATGCGATGCTGAATTTCCCAGCCAAAACAGCTTTAATTGGGTGGCATTAGGCCCATGGTGCACTCGTCAGGCATCTATCCTCTCATGTCTAGCCTCGGTGAAACAAGTCGATATAAATTGAACGATACAAGTGCGCTTTCCTATTTCTACTTCTTACAGGCGTTTGTCCTGTGATTGTAAAAGTCTGCATTTGCATCTAGTCACCTACCTAGCTGCACTGTCTCCTCTAGAGCTGCTATCTTCTTCAACGTAACTTTTATAAATCCTGCATTATACATTGGTGCCTTCTAATCTCCGAATATTTTTATTTGCTTCTCAACCCTTCGTTTTTCTATAATGGGTTGACAGATTCAATGAGAAATTTCCTAATGTATGTTTCTTGGTTGAATGCGGTGATCGTGTTCACAGTAGCTCGGGGCAAACTTCTTTCCGATAACATGCACAAACACAGTTCGTCCGACATCTTCCATAAGGCAGGCTTAGCACAAGCACATAGACTGATCCCGTCCCCTGCAGATCGCTACAAGGTCCATCTTTCATGAAGCAAGATGCACTCCGATTGACGAAGGTAATGTCACCATTTGACCGCCCAGTTCTTAAGGCACATTCTGTGCCTAAGAAATCACCGCTCATCAAAGAAATTTAGGCCCGTGCAAAGATGCATCAATGTTGGCAAACAAAAATGAGGTTACGTACTAATGAAACAAAAGTCTGCTGATGGTGACACGTGTGAGTGCCATCCATGAAGTAAGCACTGGGAGCGATAGTGAGAAATATGAAGACTGATGTAAAAGTGCGAGCGAGAGTGGATCAAATCAGTGAGAGAGACTGACCCGACACAGATCCCTTGACAGAATAGCCTTTACCGATCTGTGAATTGAGAGAGTTATGCTCTGGATGTGCTTCTCCCTGCACTTCGCTCGCTGTTTTATGTGCTGAAATGCAAAAATGGTCTTCGCACATCTAATCTACTCCTTTTAAGGCAATGGACACAAATGTAGGAGACAGACATGAAAGCTTGTGCACGTGATCAAAAGAGGTCACTTCTGCCTAAGAAAATATTTTGAGATGTGAGCATGATGCACGGGCATTGACTGGGAATGCGCAGCAAGTAAATGGGTTATACTGACAGTTGATCATGTGCTAGGCGAATGTTTGAAGTCGGTAGTATTTATGGAAAAGGACCAAGCAAATAAAAATGCACTCTTCTAGACTGTTTTCCGGCTAGGTACGATAAATACGAATGCAGAGAAAATCCAAATATAAAAGCTGTTTTCGAGTTATAGGCAGACATATCATATGGAAGGCCTCACGTCCCACGTGGCACCAGTCAACTGCAAATTTGTTTCCTCATCTTGCAGTCTCTTTTGTAGGTGCGATGATACGAAGCCTCTGTTGTTGATATTTGTCAGGCGTTGATCGTCAAGGTCCACGACTACTTGGTAAGCAGCATTTCCAAGTTTTGCACCAAATCCGGGTCTCAGCGTTACACTTCCACGCCTTCACAATTTTATGCGAGCAGACCTAAATAACCTAGCGCTGTTCCGCTGCTTTTAGAGTAAAAGCATGATTCCATTAAGGAGGCGAATATCCCCTTTGTTCCGGAAAACATGACGCACTAAATTGCCATTGCTGTGATATCCCTCCCGCATCCCCTCGGCAATTGGTTGCCGTCGGTTTCAGAGCCCTTGAATTGCATCCTTGGGTATAGCAAACTGATCAGGATCACGGAGGCAGTACGGCAATCTGCCATAAAACAGCTTTTACAAGATTTAAAAGGAGTGTTTTCTGGGGGAGGACATCGATCGATTCATAGGAATCAGTGTCTTCTAATATAAAACGTTAGGAACAGACAACTTCGTCGCATAAGTATTAACAAGTAACTTTGAAACTACCGTCTTGAGTGTCACTTTCCGCCTCATTCGGTGGGGTGGAAATAGAACTCCTTTTTAATTGTTCTTTCACATGACCTCATGGACATTAGTAGCACATTAATCATGCACAAGTTGGTCGTCTCAATTTCATATATTCAGATCTTATGAGTCGCATCTAGAATGCTTGTTTTTACGACTGTTGGCTGGGCACCATTTTGTTAGAAGAATTGGGAATTTTTGCTCTTTTGTATATATGCATTGGATTTCTTTAACTTTTCATTCTCTGCGCTATTAGAAGAAAGTGCTTTTGAGTCCTTCAGGGGCTACGCTTTGCTTTAGGATCGGAAAAACGCATACAACCCGGCTATCAAAATGACTAAATACAATGTTCACCATCATGCAGAAACTGACTTAAGCAGTACTTGCGTTAGGTGGTTGAGTTTTATCTGTGCGACATCAACAGGAAACTTCATTGTTCCTTTAGCACACCAAACAACCACAATGAGGAGGACACTTCTATCGGGGGTGATGAGAACGGCCAGTTTGGGTGCTTAGCCGACAGCAGGGAATAAATACTTCTTTGTGACAAATACATCTCTCAATTGGTCTCCGCCATGTTCCCTTATGAATCCAGTTAACACCGTGCCACTCCTCATGTGAACATTGCCATCGTCTCCATCTCACTTATAACGCATTTAGTGCATTTATTTCATAAGCCCTTTTCTCCTCCCCCAGTGGCACTAGCTTATGATCTTTGCGTCATTCCTCTGATCGACTTCCCAACATCTTTCTGCATGGTCATCAGATCGGCAAGCAAATGAATAATTGCTCTACACAACATTAGGTTAATGCCTCCTCCTCATCATATGCCTTCTTACGCTAGGCTAAATGGCATTTCCTATTTCATTAGATGCCTCACGAACATTCCGATTAGGTGCAGGAGACCCTCGGTAGCAAACTCTGTGAAAGCTGAGATATTTTCAATGCGTCAGTGTACCTCGCATGCAATATTCATCGCATCAAAGTTCGTTTATTCTAGCCTGCAAATACTTGAATGCTTGAATAATGGTTCAAACAAAGTGTGACCATATCGAATTGCCGATTCGATCTGTAATGGGCAAGTGGTTGAGTAGTTTGTGCGCGTGGATGAATAGCCGTTTACGGGTGAGGAGATTAGCACATCTAATAGCGGTGGTGGTAAACATGGTGTTGCTGTTAGTTGCGTTGGTGATTGTGAGATGATTTGTGATTCGGTGAGGCTTGCCGTTCCTGTGAAGTGCTAAGGGGTAACCGAAAGCGGAGGAAAGCATGACAGTAGGTTGGAATGAGGTTTATTTGCCTGTTTATTGACTAGTATAAAAACTGCAAGAGTCGCCTTCTTACCTGCTAACTAACGAAAAGTCTATGCAACTTGTGTTGGTGTTACCATAAATATGTGATAAAAGGGGACTTATTCTTCCCCTTGCCATTCCTTTGCTACGCCTTGTCACAGTAAGTCAGGCTATTTGGCGCTAAAGTATCCTATGCCACTCCGCACTGGCCTGCTTAACCAAACCCTTTTCTATGTTACGCCGTCCTAGATTTGGGCAATAATAGCACCAATATATGCCTCTCTAGACAAAGAAAAATTAATTGCTGTGACGAGAAAAGCAGCCGATTCTGTCTAGCTGGTCTCCAAATTTGTGCCTTCTCAAGCTACTGCTCAACAATGTGCTCTTCCAAATTACAGATCATAAAAGGTCGGTGGGAACCGCATGTCCGATTCTGACCCAGCTCAGTTGATTCTGCAAGTATCGATGCCGATCGATATTCTTTTAGCATTTGGTTCTGGGGACACGCCCATTCACTTGCGTGCTACTAACCCACCAACAAAGCGTAATTATATTGACTTTCCTCTTTTTGGAAGAGCAGTGAGTACCACTTAGCCCAGCAGAGAGCCTACTTTCCTTCCTCCATCGATCACCTTAATGCAACAATAACCGCAGTAATCATTACTGTAGCTGGGTTCTTTGCAACACCGAGCAAACGTATTTGCAGCTATCACTCAGATGCAGCGGAAGAATGAGTGGATGAAACAAATTGCAGGAGGCTTTGGCAGTGATGAGCTACTGAGATTTATGACGTAGTTGGACTGCTGTGTAGCCAAAGATAAGTGTGTCTCAGTTTATTAGGAGGTGAATGTAACAAGCAGACATGACATCAAGTAGACGCATATCTTTCCCCGTCACTTGTAATCAACTACTTGCAATGACGAGCAGATGAACAAGCTGTTGGGCGGTGTGCTTATCACACGGGATCGTATGCTTTCCAACTTCTAGACGGTACTGCTCCCGAAAGGATGGAGAAGCCGGTTGCTGGTACAGAATAGGCTGACCAAGTGTTCAATTGCCAAACTCACGGCTGATGAGCCTGAAAGTGTGGATGCGATACCAGTCCATTTGATGTGCCGATGGATTGATGCATGACTGGCCGAAATTTGTCAGTCCCTCCAACTGAAAACTAGGACTGACAAACTCATGTCAAAGGCTCCTTGACCTTGCACTTCGCTTTTTGTGTGCATATTTTAATAAGTGGCTTTTCCTCAGAATTTAATGGTGCTGTGTTAGCAAAAATTACTGCAAATGCTTTTATCTTATGCATACCTTGATCCTTGTTACTCCCTCAAAACAGGCCTTCTTCGCAGAAGTCGGCTTCCACAGACGCTGAATTCTCGCCGTTCCAACATCGGTGCCACCTCTATGGTAAAGCTGAGAGTCCAGCTTGTCCACTTGTACCTTAGATGCTGCACCTAAATGCAATTGCAATGCAACGTTTGGTTTGATGTGTGATGCCCGCATTTTGAACTTGTCGTAAAGACAAAAAGCATGCTTTTCATCAGCAAGTGTTTCGACTAGTTTGCACGCCCAATCTTTTGCACTTGTTCCCCTCACTCTGTCAGATCTGCTTGTGGCGCCTTTTGAGAGAATGCGAATCGTATTGTTGTTTATGAACACGTTATCTGCGCTCTGCAGAGTGCTTATATCTCCAGGCGCTTCATGACAGCTGCATCTCTCAAAGTTTAGCATCAGTATAACTATTCTGGTAGATGTAGAGAGAACCGGATTCCACTGATTTGTTAGACTGGATTACAGAGCGCTCTCACTAGTGAGGTGCTAAGACAAAGTGAATAACGCTGATGGTGACATATGACAATCATTGACTAGAGTGCCAACTTGTATCTGTTGCCCTCCCAAACATAGGGGCTCCTTCGCAGAGGTGGCACCATTGACCGAAACAATTATTTGCAAAGACCTCTGAGTTTGTGCTTGTACTTACTGGATTCCACCATGACAAGGACAGGAAAACCAACATCCATCACATCCCTGTTTTTTCCACGTTTGATTTCTTTGCCTGGAAATGCAATGGTGTGATGGCACCACTGGTTTTCACCAAGTGTTGCTCCCCTGATACCTCCTCACCCACCTACCCAAGCAGGTAATGCTGGCTAAGCTTACATGATGCTACCAGCATGGAAGCTCAAAAAAAGGTATTGCACATGCGATCGCGGTTCATCTGCTTGGGTCATTCAAGTTGTCAAAATGAATCTTGCGTTAACACCGTGAGCACGAAGCAGACCAACTGTCCACGCCTCTTGTCGAGTGCCGGACGTTGAGTTGTAGGATACGAAGTGCTTCTCCTCGATTTTGATCTGTGCATTTACTGTATGCCGGTAAAAAGATTGCATTAATTACCAACAGTTTGTGTGCCTGTGCTACGCTGCTAGTCGCATGATGCATATCTATCTATGGACAGCAATGATGAAGAAGGATTTTGCTAAGGAAGGCATACCAAAGGTATGTCTTTGCATTTGCTTTCCATTTGCATTTGCCCGCCAGCTAACGGTCAGGCATGTTGACCTTTAAGTGAGTGTTTCACTTGGTCTGCCTATTTCATTCTGGGCCAATTACGCGTCGCAAAAGGCGCCAGCGAAGTGGTGCATGGCAAATTCACCGAAATGTAACGTGTCTGCCAGCACATGCGAACTCCACCATTAACTACACTTAAAGTATCCATATGTGAGCTTGTAAAGCCTAAAATAGAGGTGATTACAAGAGGTCATATCAGGTCGCCTTCTTGATTTTTTGCTGGAATTAAGATGTTATTCCGTCACTTACGAAGGTGGCTAAAATGACTACAAATCAAATCACTAGTTAACACGACCACAATTATTCGCGGTCGGTCATACCACATGGGTTAGCCTTCTCATGGCAACTCGATGGTCGAACGCGCAGTAGGCGAAAACTCAACCGCATAGAAAGGACAAATTAGGTGTCCGTGCACCACTTATTCACAAGCAACGAGGTCCGCAACAGATGGCACGCCTGCAAAATTGATGTAAACACAGTCTTGGTTGATTAGGTGAAGTCTGGCAATGGAAACAGAGGCATGTAATTCAACGGTATGTTATACATTTCGATTTGGTGCAAATCAAAGTCAAAGAATCATTTGCTCTCCCTGAAACACTTCGCAGTTTTAGGTAAGGGCAAGCAAAGTTTTTTAGCTTAAAGGCTCTCAAAACCTGCGCGGCTGCCACGGCATTGTTATGTCAGCCTCGAATTCTTTGTTGGTAAATATGAATGCTGCAGGTGGTAATAAATGCACTGAATCATGGATTATCAGTCTTACATGAGGTGCTTTGAGCCATTCGTAAAGTCTTCGATAGAAGACCCCACACTCGCAAAATGCCAGCGGTTCTTTCTATCACGTGCTATGCCTAATCTTCTACTTAGAAGTGTGATGCAAGTCAGTTGTAAAAGGTTATGTGAAGGTCTTTAAAAAGGAGAAAGTGTCCTCACCACCAGGTGGGGCTTGATCCACCCTCTCTTCCCTCCTGACATCTGTGAACTATCTGCGAGGCCGTTTTATATGACAGAGCAAGTCACACTGATAGTAGTACACTATGGTGCAGAGGGGCCCGATACTACTTATTTAAGAATGTGGTAATAACCAGGGAAAGCCACTTGTCCCCAGTCACTCGTAGCCGCACCAATCACTCAACATGCATCACATTTGTGTGCTATGATGCAGCTTCATTGACTACTTGTGGTGCTTGTATAATCTAGTGCTGCTAATTGACCTGTTATTCACGAATGTTTGAGAAATAGCACAAGTGTGTAACTTATGCCATTGCTGTTGGCAGTGGCATCGAGGACCACTTTACCGTTGCGCTCCAGGTGGTATTGATGGCTCTCCATAGTCTTCTGAGTTGCTGCACATTCTTCTCCATATTCTAAAATACAAAGTTCTATAAACACAACCATCTTCTAGAAAAAGAGCACCAAATGACAAATTTGTAATGGTTGTTGCCTAGTGGAGCAACCTATTCTCCTTCTGAGAGGGCGGCACAAACTCCCAAATGCAGTTCACTTTCGTTTTAGGCATACCCTTCGTAAAAGTTGAGATCATCAAGCAGGTTTGGTTCCCCGGTTGGTGTGGTACTATGGTTTATAATTGGCAAATACGACACACAAACAAAAGTAGGGAAACGAACACTTTGGAGTAGAAGCATATATTCGCTCCTTCTCTAGTTCTTTGAGGTGCATTGCTCGGTTGGTAAAAAAATTTGTGGTTCTGCCAAAGAGGAGTCCTTAGACTCCGTAAAGAAATACTGCTCAAATAAAATCGTATAATGCTGCTCTCTGGGAACTTTACACTCAAGCATACCACTTCGTGTGTAGGCCACTCTCCAAGGCAGCTGTCGCAAGGTCCGCGAGTGCTTGTTCATTTTCTAAGGGTGTTGTAATTCACAGGAGGGCAATATGGGGCCATAGAGGTAGCGAGCATCATGGTGAGATGATTTCACATAGGTGGACGGTGGTATGGAACTCAATTTTATCGACCGTTTGGATTTGTGTTTGACGCTCTGGCGTCGTCAGATGTAAGAACAATACTTTGACGACCACTGTGATAACCCACTGTTGGAATTACCGATGGCGTGACGAATCAGCAACTTTCTAATTAGAATGGTCACCAAAGACGGAACTTTTAGAGAGACCGTGGTGAAGAAAGTGGTTTAGTGGAAGGCTGCGTGGGCTCAGAGAAGGCACGCTTGTTTGAACGTTTCAGATTCTGTGAACAACTCATAAGGCATGAGAAAGTCACCCCCAATACTGGAGGGTGGTTACTTGTCCCAGCACACTCTCCATGACCTCACATGCTTTCTTCTACGGATGCACCACCTTGCTACTGTTATAGCGCAAAAGAAGTGCTTAAGAAACCAAAGCACCGGTTTCATGGAAAACACGGCGGATAGTTCAGCACTGGAGACTCACTCTGCAGGGTGGATGACGAATTGCCCGATTCTAGCTCAGCGTCTAAAAGAAGCCAACAAGCGCTTTGAGGATTTATTCAAGGAATGGAAAAAGGACGTGCCTGATGAGCAACTCATCCGGTTTTGCCGCATTGCTGATCAGTATTCATGCATCAACTCAGGGGTTATTCCAACAACAAGTCATTTGATTGCCATTAATCGGTTCTTAAACGAGCATCTTCAAGAAGACCACAATATTAGCAATGATCAGATAGGAGCGCCTCCGAATGCTGCCTATATGGCCAAGAAGAAAGTACGCGAAACTCCAAGGAACAGGAAACTGCTCATTGTCTACAGACCGGAGCCTTACAATGCTCGCGAAATTGTTCCAGTCCATGATTTACTACATTCCGCAGGCTTCTTGTCAAATCAATAATAAATCTCACTGCTATATATAGAAGATGCTCGAAAGCAGGGAAGCTAACCTGCGGCACGTCAATGATAAAAATGCTGTCGTTAATCCCTTCGCAGTTAGTAAAACAGAGCAGTTGACCTTTCTCAGAAATTCTTTCTGTAAGGTTCTCCGCCAAACGACACTCACTTAATCACACGTCGTTCTTTTCCGCCTTGGTAGGTAAGAGGAGGGCAGGAGGTGGCTACGAATGCGTGGCGTGCGGTCAATGGAGGTGTCTTCTGTGAGACATGGATGAACACCTGCTGTGTCACAGTGACACCAAGTTCTACCTCTGTGTCAGGTGTTTGGTGGGTTTCAACGGCACCTTTGATATGAAGCGGCACACGCGCAAACGCACTAGTGGGTCTTCACTTCCACCTTCTTTAGGTATTCATGCGCGATTATACTGAGTAGAGAGGTTTTGTGCTGGTTCTTCTCTTTTTCCCTTTTTGATGCTGCAAAACGATGGAAAACAGAGTGCGTCCATACGCTTGTGCGCAATGCTAGCGTCGATTTTCTCAACGCTCTCCGCTGTAGGGTCATCAGAGCAGCGTGCATCACATGGTGCTAAGCTATGGACCGGATCAGCGTCGCGAGGAGTTTCGCGTCTGTGAATCCTGTGGATTCGTTTGCAGACGCTATGCAACACTGCTTGAGCATACAATGTGTCAGCATCCTTCTAATCTTGTCACAATAATGAGGTTAGAAAGGCAAACTGATGACCAACTTTCGTGGCAAGTGAAAGTTCTAATGCACAAGGGCTGTTTATCAACAGCCTACCCCTGATCGGGCGATAATGTCGCGTTGCACTACCTGTCTTTTAAAGCATCAGGAAACTTGGCCACTGTGGGATGACGCCTTTGGTAATGTGTCGGCGAGGCATGATGACTTAAATCAACATGTGCGCTCGCGACGTGGCTTTGTATGGACCACTATCGCAAATGACGTGCCTAATCGATCAACATTTGTAACGAATGAGTCAAGAAATGGGGGATAGTGCCGTCATAGCTCGTGTTTTGGCATGTTGGAAGATACATACACCAGTTCAATCAGTGCTGCTTCCATGAGCAAGCTAAAACATCTCGGTTCGTCTCATCCTACTAATAGCGGCATTAGAAATACCTTCGAAGAGTAAGAAACAACTATGTAAACGTTCGACTCTCAACCTGCCGTGTTTTGCCTTGAAATCGTGGCTAGCCATCTGACTGGTATTGTTCAACCGATGACAATATTCCGCCACATCTGAGGTGGCTCTGCTTCTGAAGTGCAACCTTATTAGCAGGAACAATGTAAAGAGAAAAGATATCATCTTGTTGGACAATCTGAATAGCATGATATTTGCCAGAGCCTATTAGGCGTTGGGCTCTGACACGAAAGATTGAACAATCCAATCTGCCGTTTATTACATGGTCCGCAAGCACATGCACGCTAACAGGGTAGAAGATGACTGAGTGTGAGGCCTAAGACTTTGAGGAAGACAGTCGCGGAGTATGTAGCTGCACCTCCTGTTTTGCAACGGCACCAAGTCCTGCCTGTGGAAATAAATCCTACCAATATATGAAACACCTGATTGGACGTCGCTTTAATTATATGACCGTGCAAGCTGATATGAAGCGTTGGCCACTCAAGGTGACAAAACCGAATAGAAAGCCAAAAATTGAAGTGAAGTGGTCTGGTAAGACAATACAATTCACTGCTGAGGAGATCTCATCTGTGGTGCTGCTTGAGATGAAGAAGACAGCGGAGGCCCATTTGGGCGAGAAAGTGACAAGTGCTGTTATCACAGTGCCAGCGAATTTTAATAGTAACCAACGTCAGGCGACGATTAATGCAGGCAAAATAGCGGGCTTGAATGTGATGCGCATCACCAGCAAACCAATGGCAACTGCTCTTTCCCACGGTCCAAACATGAGGATCGACAGTCATCACAACGTGTTCATCTTCGATTTGGGTAGTGGTATCTTCGATGCGTCTATCATGTCCAAAGGTAAAAGGAAATTCGAGGTGAAGGCTGTTGACGATGACGCACACCTGGGTGGTGGTGACTTCGATTCTCGACTGGTGAACTACTGCGTGGAGAAGTTTAAGCAAGAACACGGCGGAATATATTTGACAACCAACGCAAAAGCCATCAGTCATCTGAGAAAGGCGTGTGAGACTGCAAAGAAAAAGTTGGGTTCGCTTGAGTGCACAGGCATCGATGTCGAATCGTTGTGTGAGGAAATCGATTTTACGGTGTCTATCTCACGGTGCCAGTTTGAGCAGTTGTGCTCTGACCTCTTTGAGAGATTGTTGACCATAGAAGACAAGGTGTTGAGAGATGCAAAGTTGGACAAGGCCAATGTTCACGATATATAACTGGTGGGTGAATCAACGCGTGTTTTTAAGGCGCACCACTCACCGCAGGACTTCTTCAGTGGTAGCTTATTTAGCAAGTCCACCAACCCGGATGAGGCAGCTGCGTATGGTGCGGCATTGCTGGCGTCTGACATGATTAATAAACGGTTACTGAATATTCTGAAAGTGGTGCCGATATCAGGTGGTGTGATAACGACGACGCTGATAGAGCGCAACATGAAAATCCTGACGAAGAAGACAGTGGTGTGCACTACATCCTTAAACAAACAACGGGCCATGTTACTCCGGGTGTACGAAGGTGAGTATGAGCTGGCAAGTGACAATAACTTGGCAGTCGAGTTCCGCTTGTTAGATGTCCCACCTTCGCCGCCTGGGTCCCCTCAGATAGAAGTTGCCTTTACCATTGACGAAAATGGCATTCTCAAGGCATCAGCGGCAATCAGGTCGCTAAGGAAGCAGAATGAAGTCTATGTTGAGGAAGCGGGTCGTCTATCAAGAAAGAAAATTGAGCGAATGGCGAATGAACTTGAGAAGTTGGAGCAGAGGAATAAGAAGCAGCGAAGTAGGATGGCGACAAGGAATGCGCTCGAGAACTACATCCTCACCATACAGTCGGAAATAGAAAACGAAGAGACAGTGCGAAAGATACCGGAGGAGTCCCGTAAGAAAATACTTACAACGTGTGAGAAGACACTCGGGCGGATCGGATTCGACAAGACGGTCACAAAGAGGGACTACGAGCTTATGCGCAAAAAGGTTGAAAGTGTGTGCAGCACAGGAATTTCAAAGGCAGAATGACAAATCTACAAATTGAATGATATTCTTGCCTTTGATTTTTAAAAGGCATGAAGTAGCGAAACACATAAACCCGATTACCTTGTTGCAATTACCCATTTCTAACACAAAGAGGGTCTTTACTTCTTTTGCTTTGCAGTGGTCACTTACTTGAGCGTGAATTAAATCGTTTCTCCACTCACTTGGCCATTTAGTTACCATATACACCTTCTTATTTTGTTATTTGTACTAAGGTATAGGCCTACAAACTTTCCGAAGAGAGCTTAAGGGTAATCGTTTTACCGCAAATTGTTATGTGAGTACTGTAGACGATTTAGTAATGGGTAGTTGTCTTGGGGGTCACTCAACTCTAGCCATTGAACTCGACATTTCCTTTGTATGAGGCACGAATTTCGCGCCACTATTTAATGGCTCCTCATTCTATGGCTGGATGGCATAGGGTTCACTGGGAAAGAGGATGCCTTTCAGGGTGCTCATTACAGGGCAGATCAAGTAGAATTTCACACTATTCGTACTAGTCACGGAGATATCAGTGCTAAATTTTGATCCCTCTGCTGAGAATTTTGTGTCTAAATGCGCACCCTTACCCAAAGTTTCTAGAATTTGCCGTTCTCCATGCAAATACTTGCATCGGTCAGGGCACAAACACATCAAAGTAGCACCCTTAACTGGATTTGACAAGCGAGATTTTTTATGAAAATATACAGTTATTATTCTGTCAACCATTTCTGGACAGGCATCAAGATCTGCTGGCTACAACAGGAACCTTAGTGGGTCCCACACAAAGTATTAAAATAGAAAAATGCCGGATTCATCAAGCAGATCACACTTTTGAATTGAAAGGCATTGAGCATGAGATTAGGGACGGGGTTAAGAACTGCCTTCTCATAAGCCAAGCCAGGCCATTACGTCGAATAAAAACAAAGTTATGTGAATTTGCGACGTATCGAATGTGTTAAATAGTGTTGACCAGTATTGTGCGCCCATTTGTCTTAATCCGTCTTCCTGCCTTGAAGTAAAACATTTGCTTAGTGGAGGTTCTTTTTCATGAAGGAGTGCATCAATCTACCCAGTCACCCCTAGCCACCTCCTTTTTTGCCTATGCTGCCTCTCACCTTCCCTATACATCTGCCTTTGCTGACGTTTTCTCTCATGCCCTGCGTTACTAATGAAAATGCATCGAGAAATAGCGATAAGATCAAAGCTACGTGCATCTTACCGCGTGATTGGCACAAAGTGGATCACTATAAATTGTGTCATAATCAGTTAGACAAAGCTTAAGGAAAAAAGTGTGACCTGGAAGCCTGCGTGGGTAGAGTAGATCTAAATAGTCTCAAAGTCGCCTTTTCTGCAGCACGATCAAATGAAGCCACCCATAGGAACGGTAAAACCTTGACAAGACCAAGACAGGAATTGCGCACCAATTGGTTTGGTGGCTTTACCACCCGCAGGGATTGCTTTAAACGCTACCACTTGCAATTCTTACTACAACACAATTTAAATGAGCCAAAATAATTCTAATCGTAAAGTGGAAGTGGAAGCACAAGCAATCTTACATCAATTCCTGGAAGCACACATACTCTCCCGTGAAATGTGTCCAGAAGGATTTTCGCATTTCTTGACGTTCCTCAACCATTTTCATACTTGGTGTTTATAAATCGAACGGGAAATAGTGTCTAAGGACACACGGCGGCCAACTTTACGGCCCCTGCACCAACCACCATGCCCACATCTGCCCGCATTGTGAACTCTTCACAGCCCCAGCCCACGATATCCACTTCCACGGATAGGATCGTGGCCAAATTCCACAATGCATTTCCCTGACTGTCTCTGCTTTCTTTGAATTTTACTTGTGCGCTCAGGTGTGCTCGTTTTATGCTATCCTTCTTGTCTGTGATTGTTCTGCGCGGTGTTAGTGCTCATCGTACTTTTTGCTATGCATTTCTACTTGCCAATCAGTAGCAGGGCTTTCG
>MIEF01000153.1:0-13286 GCA_001870725.1 Taenia solium
CTCCTCCTCCCTCCTCCTCCTCCTCAGGTGGCAGTGGCATGGGCTTATTTACAATGTTGACGTATACTGACCGCCTCTTTCGCAGAGGGTGTATGCAACCAGTGTGTAAAGTATTTTTGTAGCTTCTTGCCTATCATACTAGTGTCGACTTTGCCATCCTTGCAAGATGTTACGAATAGGCAATTTCCATCTGCGGATAAAGTGTTTCGGTGTTGTTTCTCTCTCCATTAGTACAGCTTGGCAAAGTGGCCTGAGGTCCATGCTTGCATCCTGTCAGCTCTTCTCTAAGTTAAGCAAGCCCTCTTTCATAGTGGGTGTGGTAGACTACGAGATCAGAAACGATTCAGTAAACTCGCTTCCAGGAAAGAACTGGTATAAACGTTACAATGGATACATATGGGCTATATGCAGCATGGTACTCTCTTCCCGACACTGCTATTCTACCGGATTTCATCGCTAAATACGATTTGCAAACAGACTGTGCGCTGTGACAAAATCGTCCAGATAGGTTTCTTGCCCGATGAATTTCGCTTCACAAAGGATGCGGCGCTCAAATATCTTGACCAACTTCACAGGGTGCCCCCAACACTAAAGTATAGAATGTTTGCTAAATTTTTCTCGCATAAAATGGCTTTTGACGGTAACATAACTCTCTTAGAGCTCAGCGATTTTACTCAGGAGGACTACGGCAAGCAATGACAGTTCCAGCCCGATTTTCCTGCTTTTTATACGGGATTCTTAGAGATTGCGTGCTTACTGAATCCAATCTCAGGTCGGTGAGTTTGGGAAAGCAACAAGGGAGATTAAAGCAAGGAGTTGCTGTGACCGAAGCAGAAGAGTGGCTACGGCTAGCCCCGAAGAGGACTCCCAAAAGCCGTATATGCTACATGGTTTGTTCCTACAACTTGTAGAACCAACATTGAGAACTCTAAGTGGTAGTTTGTTTTGTCCTCCCACCTTGCGATAGCATTAAGTGCCTCCATCAGGTAACTAGCAACGCCACTCTATCAATCATTTTTATTACTTTGAATAATAAATGACATATAAAATCACACATTTATAGCTAGTCAGTCGATTGTGTCTTCTTTGATTAGCATTAATGATTGTTAAATCAAACAACCCATTAGGTTGCCAGTCTCCCCGTTCTAACTGCACGTGCCATTGATATTCCTCGTGGTCGCCAAACAATGGGAATTGGATCATCTTTTTCTTCTTCTTCTTCGTCCTGAAGAGCATTCTGATTGCTGTTATTTTGACTCTTTGTCAATTCTTTCAACGCACCCAGTACAATTCTATTCACGATATACGTCGCTCTATTCTTTACACTGAGATTAGAAGAACGAAAGGCTGGTGGAATGCCAGTATAGGAGAGAACTCGTCTAGATATACTAATGACTCGTCTCTCAACCGTTCCGCTCTCTTCCACCACCTCACAAGTTCCAGCCGATGCGGCTGACATTTGAATGGCTAGATTAGAGATGACGCGTTGGACAACATAGAGCGCTTGCTTATTTATTTCATCCGCCTTAGATACTGCACTTGAGCGTGCATTCAAAATTGCCTCCAATTGGGCGGAAAGTTGTTCAGCCACATTTGTGAGCACCTGGTTCAACAAGTGACGCGACGACGGTTCAGTTCCTACTTTTCTCGTCTTCTCATCAAAGGCGTCTTGAGCCTTTTGCATGCACAATTGAAAAGTACCCCTCTCATTGCTACTCTCTTGGGGGATTGAAGTGGTCAACTTCGGATCCCCATCCAAGGTTGGAAACATCGGCTTCTGATCATTTGTTTCACCGCCTTCCAACGACTGGCATCCGCGGGCCTCTTTCATAGGCTGAGTGTTCTTTCCACGTGGTTGAACGCTTGCGCCATTTTGGAGCGTCTCTGTTTCTTGACGATCTTCCATGGTAATTTTTGTCCTAGGTTGAGAGATCACTCTACCTTTGAAAGAAATACTTACTTTGGTCTTCTCTTCCTCCACTGAGTCCAACTTTAAGCCTCTGGTTACTTTTTCTCTATCAGCTACTTGGAGTGTTTTACGGAAGCACAGAACAGGTAAAGTTTGTGCGTGTTCTGATGGTCTTGTGACTGTTCTCTCTCCCACTTTTGACGATTTTATTTTCGGTAGTTTATTCCGTTTGCTTTCCTCTTGTTCATTACGCAAACATTGATAAATAGCATGCTTAATTTCGTCTTCAACTGTCTGATCTACCGATGGAGACGAATTCGGATCGGTAAGGCATGACAACACCTTGTCAACTATAGCTTCTGCTAGCCTATCAAGTGAATATCTGGAATAGCCATTCTTTTCGCAGAAATCTTGACATAATTTGGATATTTCGTCTTCTATGTCAGGCATAGGCTTTTCCAGTATTGCAAACAAGGCTTTTCGAACTATCAATCTGGCCAAATCGTCGACTGTTTGAATTGAAGCCCTATTCAAATAACAGCTATAGCTCTCAACCGAATTGACAATGCTCATGTCTAAGGTATCTCTTGGCACAAATCCACCTGACAATAGCGAATCAGGACTTTGTGACGTCTTTGATTTTGAAAAATCATGCCTACAACCCTCCTCAACTCCCCGTTCAGAAGGCATGACCACTTCATCAGTCGCTTTGGTAGACGCCGATGACGGTATCCGAGGGAAACACACATCGAAGATTCTTCCCAATTCAACTCCATAAACCGAGTTAATATCACTGATTCGAAGATTTATACTGGGTTTTTCCTTCTTTTTCTGCTCGTTTTCATTTTCTTCACCATGCTTGTGAAGAATTTTGGAAGGTTTAAATTTCATAATTTTTAAAGCCGTGTCCTCCAACTTACCAGTGGGATCAATCAACTTTCTAACGGATGGAAAGAAGAGAGGATTCTTATTCATGAGAGCTACAATGGACGGAGTTGCGTGTGACAATGTATGGGCCGTTGCCAAGCTGTTTGTGTCATCCAGTTGTTGACAAAAATTCAGTTGGGGTACTTTCGGCTCCTCTTTTGGTGGTGGTTCTAAAGTAATGCATTTTATCGAGTCGAAACAAGTCGTTGCAACTTCAGGAGCTTTGGACCTATCCTCCTCCTGTTTAAAGGCCTTTTTTCTATCCATTTCTTCAGCCTTATCTACTCGTTTTGTATTATTTTCGTCTAAATTGAAATATGTTTTGAGTTGAGGAACGATTTCCAAGGATGTGCTCAAACACTCCTGGCGGACAAAATCCACTCGTGGACCAAACACTAAATCAGCTTTTTTTCGTGGAACTTTTAAGTTCAAGTCCTTAATGGTTTTGTGAAAGGGATCGAGACGTTTATTTGCTAAAAACATCTTCTCTAAGATTGTTGGATTTGAGTCAGGAGCCGTGTGAACCATGATTTCCAGAATTCTTAAGTACTCGGAGAAGAGGCCAACATCATAGATTGGAAGTGGTCGTTGCGAGTTGTCTCTCTCCTCCAGCCAAAATCGGGGGAAATGTTTATGCAACTCAGCAAACTCAGTCCCTCTCCCGCATAGGCTTAACTCTGCTTTTAGGTCTGTAAAGCCGTGGATACGTTGAAAATGTGCAAACGTCTTTTTGACAGGACGTAATAGCATGTCCCAATAACGGAGGAGGTAAAGCCTGACATCACTATTGACAGAGAGTAGGCCCTCAAGAATGTCTAGTGCCATTCCAAATGATGCCTGCCCTCGATTTTGGAGGTGGCAACTGTTGATTAGATTTCTGAGAGCCACTAACCCTCCATTCTGCAGAAAGACAAGCAACCTCCCACCAGAGGAAGATCGAACTATATCCATTGCGGCAAAATAGGCGGTCCTGACCTCATTATCATTTCCGTAGATCATCCCTTTAAAAATTTCTTCTAAAATGTGCTTATTAGTAATGCTGTTGACGGGACGAAACCACTGAACACAGTTGTGAGTAAAAACACGTCCGAAAGGCAGCTGATGGTGCATGCCTGCAAGATCGGCAGTAGGTCTGTACCACCTCAAAGATCATCCACGCAATCAGCCAATCGATAATTTGAACCGAAAGTAACTTTTTGCGTCCTTTTTCTTATAACTGACAGCGCACTGTGACTGCTGTCATGATCGGGTTCTTTTCAGCTAGAGGAAAAGGTGCAACTGCATTCGTGACGCCTTCTGACAATTTTAGGGGTTCTTAAAGCTTCATAAATTATTAATTTAGGGGAATTGTTGTAGTTTTATAACATTAGGTTAGAAAAAAATGTATTTCTGCAGCGGTACAATGTTGTTATTAACCCATAGGTACTTACCACATATAAGTAGTATTGAACGACCATGAAGTAACTGGTTGTGGATTGTAGATTCGTCAGTCTCTCTTATTAAAACATACGTTCCTGTGCTTCACGAATCGAAGTCAACTAGTCTCAAAGCAAATCTGATGTACAACACCGGCAGTTGACCTTACAACCAATGTTCGAACAGCACAAAATCCGTGTTTCTGATGATGAATTACTTTCAGGGAGAATTCCTGTTCTTGGATGGATCAGGGAAATACGTTTCGCCGTTAGAAAGCATTTGAAGTGGGGAATAGGTAATCACGTCTGAGATTTATACACATCGATGCAACTCGAGAGTTTTCGGGGAAAATTGTCACTGGTGGGAGGAAATTGATGGTCTTGCAGACACGTTACATACAATTGGAGGAGGATACTGCCTTATCTCAGTCTCATTGTTCACATTCGCCTGGTTTTATACCTTCTCAAAGGGCCTATCATCACACATGGGTGTGCATAGCTGACCATTCGGCGCTTGAGCGCGTGAGCTTACAGCTCGTTGGGTTTTCTGTCCGCGTAAACAGGAGGCAAAGACTTCAATGCGAACACCTAAACTTCGCGGTGAAATTACGTAAGCTAAGGAAACGGCCAACTAATGGAGAGGGCCAGTGGCACAAAGTAATTCCAATCCCGAGGATTTAACCCACCTTAAATCTGCCTCTTTTGTAAACCAAAAGGTAAGTGACTGGCATTGTAGCAGAGACCACCATAACTAACTTTGTGATGCCAAACGCCTCAATGTCATCTAGACACCCTTAACTAGGCTGAAGCATAAAACTTGGCAGTGTGGAAGTAGAGGAGAGTGGGAAGTATTTTTCTGGAAAAGCGTAGGTTTTCTACTCCATTGCGGTTTAGGTGATGTGGTGCATTCTTCTATGAAAGAAACGATCACGTTTAATTACCAAGAGTGACCTTTTCATCATGCCAACGCATGTAGCCATACTAATTATCTCATAGAGCACGCTGCCATTAACTTGGTTTGGAAGGCACTACCACTACCTTATTACTATCCGTACCCATTAAAGCAGAAAGGTTTCAAATTTTTGTGCCAGAAAAAGCCATTCAACACATAAAAATGATGTACAAAGTGATTGTGATTTGATCTACGCAGCTGAATATCCATCAAGTATTTTTAAACACACTCTCGCTCTCTTTCCCTGTCTCAACCACTGAAACTCATTCCCGGCCGTCTTCGAGCTCCATTTCAGTATGTTCACCTCGCCTTTTCAACCTCCTCTGTTCATTCAACAAACGCGATTGACACAATTGCTCCCATTCTGGTTTAGGTCTAAATAACTGGGAAAAAGGGAAACAACCTCTTTATTCACATGTTACAGTACAATGCTTTTGCTACTGGTTCTCCCCTTTATCTAGTCCATTTCTACCACTATCCTATAAGCTCTTTGTTCAGTTGACCCTGTGCAGGGTCTCAACACCTATCCCCCCCCCATCAGCGCAATGCATAGCTGAACACTTACAATTGACCTACGGGAGGACTTGGAGTGGATCCATAATATGCACTCACATTGCGTAAATCGTGTCGGTTTCGGTATATTTCTGTAGCAGCCATTAGGGGGATTGGAATAATTGAAACGGAGGTGAGACACCAACCCATGATGGCGGTCCATGGAGGAAAGGGTTGTCCATTGTTGAATTTTGGTGGTGTATAGTCCATTATCATTGTGACGAAGATAAAGAAGGTGAAGCAAGGTGTCACAATATACCATATGGTCACCCAAATGAAGCGTGTCACTTTGGTACGAGGTCCTAACATTATTTCAGCATTTTTGAAAAGTTTCTTTGCACCTAATTAAAAGCAATTAAAAAGAATGTTACTAAACGTCACTTATGAGTAGGAATCGGGGCAGTCATGTCAAAGCAAGCATTGACTTTTTGGCGACAGCGTCACACTTATGGGAAGTCCATTTTTTTTAACCGAAACTTGACAAATCCGTGGAAGGAACTTTTCATCACTTTAAAATACCCTACATCTTTGTCGAGTTAAAGGCTTGAAGCAGATGAAAGAGATTCTTAGAATATTATTAATAATTGGTATTCTATTTGAAAAGCGACAAATCAAGAAGTTGTCAATTGCTTCGATCTTTACATGCTCGCATTATTAAAACAAAGAAGCTCAAGGACTCTGTCAGAAATGACCAGCTTGAGAAAAGAAAGCAAAAAACTTACCATATAGATAGGATAATGCAATGACTTCCAGAGAAGCAATGATGACAATGCTTATGGGTGTGGCATACCAATCGAAAACTTGGAAATAGAATCCACCAGCCTAAAAAAGACAGCAGGGAAAAATGCGCCGAGTTTTGCCCATAAGTTACCAAATAATAAATTTCGCGGTCGAGACTGATGCAAAGAAAAGTATTCAGTGAGAGATAAAATATTTTCTAAGTTGTAAGAATTAAGAAGCTGATATTGTTGTTCCTCCCATTCGTTATTATAGGTGGTGAAATTATACTCAAGAATTTGACTTAACAGTCCTGCTGTAATCCAGGCAAACAAATTGATTCCACGTTCTAATGTTTTCCCCTCAACTTCTTCTGTAAAATGTAATAAAATCTTCCCTTTTGGGAGTACTGTGAGCCTTCGCCTTTCATAAGTCATGGAAAGGCTGCTATGGAGTAAGCAAATTTTCAGCTCATAAGTAAAGGGGAATAAAAACAGAATAAGACTTAAAATTAACTTTTTCTTGTGTTGCCTTATTTTGGTCACAATGAATACCAACCTTGCGTCTTCAGAAAATTGGGCCAAAAGGAACAAAATGCGAAATGTTGACGAGATTTACGGTTGTTTTTGTAATACTTTGTTTGTTCGAACTGCCGGTTTCGGTCACTTGGGTGGCCATCTTGTACTAGCCGGTTGGCCGGCCTTTGGGCCGTGCCAACAGCCCCAAGCCCTCTGTTTCTAGAATATATATTCTGCCCCAATACTATGCCTTCTTTTACCTTAAAGGGACTCTCGGGACGCTACAGTTTTCGATGTTGCTTCAAATTATAAACACCAAATTATTAATAAACAAGCAATCATGTGTGAGTGAATAAAAAAGAGACTACTAAGAGATTCACTAAGCGGCGAGGATACAATGGGAAGGGCATCGAATAGTAACTAAACAAAGGCGCGTAATTTTACACAAAGATTCAAAACAATAACAGGAAACTTTTGAAATGTTTAGTTTGTTTAATTAACAACTCACCAATTCCTACATCTTGACATCCCAGACACAGCTGCACCCAATGCTTTGCCTCCACAAGCAAACACGCTAGCTGCAGCTCTCTTCCTCTCCACCTCAACTTCCTTCCTACACCAACTACCTTCCCCTCCCCCTCACCTCCCAGCTCTCATCAAGAGGTCGGTCAAAGCCAAGTCTAGGCGACATCTCTCGCTAGTAGTGACAGTGAATGTCTGTGCTTCGCAAGATCAGGCAGCATCCTCCTCACCCATTCTCAAGTTACTGAGGCAGCGTTAGTTGATCTCGCACACCTTCCAGGTGAGATGGCGTTATTTGACCCTCAGCACTTGTGCGTGCAAGTCATTACTCGCGACACATGTCAAGTCGTCTAGGCTGTGGTGGTGCATACGTTGGAAACGTGACATGGGTGGTGGTAGTAGTGGTGGTGGTGGTGGTGGTGGTGGTGGTGGTGGTGGTGGTGGTGGTGGTAGTAGTGGTGGTGGGCACTTTGGAAAATCACTCGTGACATCCCATATCATATACTTCGCTACTTAAGTAGTTGATTACTTTCCCATTGTTCGCCTATCAGTTTGTTTGTCAATCTGTTTGTCTGTCAGTCAGTCAGTCGGTCAGTAGGCCGACCAGTAGTTAGTGTGGAAGCAGAAAACAGTTGTGAGGAGAAGGATGTGTAGAAGAACTAAACGGTTGCCGAAGTCCACCTCCATTTGTTTACGTGCGACTCGTGCTCCTCACGATGTCCTCTTGGCAGTTAATGGAGTTGTCAACATACCGCCTCTCTAATCGTGACATAGCCACACTGAGTTATTTCCACGAGGTCGACGCTCAGTCCCCTATTTTAGACAGGTAATATTGATGTCCATAAAGTGAAACAAATCATTTCCTACAAGAGACAAACTCTTTTTAGAGCTTAGTTCTGGACAGTATTTTCCTTAAAGGCATAAGTTCCACATCCATCGGACAGGTCAAGATCATACCCATCCCTTTCGAGCAATATTTCATGTCACTAGGTTGCCTAATAACGGGAAAGCACTCGATAACGCGATGAAGGTCACCATTCCTACTGATAGACGCCAATCTATCCACTACAATGTACCAAAACATCCACATCCACTTCACACCATCGACAATCACACAAACATTTTTGTCATCGGATACAAACTTCGCAAAAACAAGGACAAAAAATCAGCATTTAAATCTCTACCTTCCATTCCTTTTGAATGCACAAATATGCCTTAACATATGTGCCATGGCTACATGGACTGACACAGTGTTAGCACACTTCGTTCTATTTCAAGATATGCTGTTCAAAAAGTGAAGTGGAGAAAAAAAGCAATCTTAGTGTCTTAAATTTGTTTTATTGTTTTAAAGCCCAAGCAGTCCGCATGTGTCAGCTTCTTGTAGCCAGCTAGCAAAGCATTATGAAGAACGCATGTTGCCTCTATGCGCGATTGTGGAAGCAACCCTGTGGTCTTGCCACAAGATTCTAGCACCAGAAGCATTTATGATCTGACCGGGGAAAAATTCCCTTTACACTTGTCTCTTCCAGTCAAATTGTGCACCTTTAAAAAGACTTGTGACTTACCCGTGTGACAAGAATAAAACCAAGGCCGAATTGAGCGCAGCAGACGAGGAGGGTGAAGAGAGTTTTGTGCTTTCCCAAGGTGTTGGGAAATCGGTCCACAAAACCACTTGTCATTGTCTCAAGTGTAGCGAACTAGAGGAAGGGTGTGGAATTTGAAAAATAATTGGACAAGGAAACTAAGCTAATCAACGCCTATTCGGTAAGATGATTAGTGGTGGTGGAAGGTGATGAGGAATTTGCTCTTCTTTTTAGGTCATTTTTACCTGGGTGTCAAGACCAAGAGTAAAGAGCATGGCGAAGAAGAGAACAGTCCAAATAGCAGCCCCCGGAATTCGTCCAAGCGCATCTGGGTAGGCGATAAAGGCGAGACCAGGACCCGTCAGCATTAATGCTGTAACATCCTCGCTGTTCATTTGGTAGGCCATATGGCCGGTGATGGAGAAGACTGCCAAGCCGCCAAATATGCTCGTTCCGCCACAAACCACTGGGAGAATAACTGCATCCCTGAAGTGGACGTTAGTCTTTACTAGCCCCTATCTAAACAAAGTAGGCTAAAAAAGCTTGCGCCAGTTGGACTGATACCCGAATTTTGTATACCACTTTGGAGATGCTTAGTCAAGATGCTTAGTAGTGAAAAATGGTCTGGTGAACAAATATGTAGACATCTATGCGAATTCAAGCAAGGAATGTTAATGGTACAACTAAAATCTTGGGCCACTGGATCTCACACTTCACAGTCAGAAACAACCGTTCCCATGAATCTTTGCTCCATTCTGAGCGCCACCGTACAATTGTAAAAAAGCCTCTCACTATGAAAGTAGAAGTGGATGTTTGAGTGATCCGGGATTTTCTGGGTAATGCTACCATACACGACACTGGAAGCAGTCAGAGGTGGGCATGCGGAGTGTTCTGTCTCGAGACGGCTCAGCCTGGCCACAGAAATGGTAGTCAAACTCATGAGAAAATGATTGATTGCGTGGAGGCCAATGACTAATTAGAAATTGTGTCACTTTTAGTTTTGTAAATCTATTTTTGTGAAAACCTGGATAACTTCTCTGCAAACATGTGTAAATCTACAAACTTTGGTGGTACGTGTCGATTCGCACCTCCCTACTGCGATGTATACATTTTTTGTGGGGAAAAAGGCGGGAAGAGGGTCGCCGAGGCTTTGACCTAACGTATTATTATGAAACAAAGCCTGTGACAATTGTTAATCCTTGTTCGAAGTATGAAATGATTTTACCTTGGTAAACTGACCTATTAAACTTCCGTCTGTAGCAATTGTAAGAAGACATTGTGATGAGACCCCCCCAGGCCGGACCAAGGGAGTAGAACACTTGCACAGCGGCATTTGTCCAGATCTACGGGAAGAAGTTGGACGGTTGATAGCCAAAATAACACTGTTCTAAGGAGAGATAGAGTTACACCTTGAAAGACTTTAATTGTTCCCAATCAGGTTTAAGATAGAACTCCAAGCCAATGAAAGCTCCGGGGAGGGTAACACCACGAATGACGAGAAGTGTCAGGAACAAGTAAGGAGCAAGAGCGGTAACGTAGACAACCTGCAAAATAATTCGTTCCCCTTATTCAACGATCAGAAGGTAGCGACTGATACCTAATCTTGATAACGAATAAATGGGATAAGAAGTTATCAGACAACTGAACAACCGCCAAGGAGGACGGCCCACCTTGCCACTACTCTTGATGCCCTTAAAGAGACACAAGAATGTAATGGCCCAAGCGGCAACCATGCAACCGAAGAGGTTCCAATTCACCCCACCAATCTGATCAATGCTTGCGGATATTTCCAGCACTCGGTGGCTAGAATGAAAAAAATACATCTCAAACTATCTGCTTTATTCTCGACAACCTACAGCAAAAGAATTAATTTTTAGACTTGTAAGGGATGTTAAAATTATGTTTTCAAAGAATTTAATCTGTTATATTAATAGTTGATTTCGTGTCTAGGCTGTTTTGATTGACAAAAGTCCTGATAGCTGATGGCGCCTCCCCATTTCACGCAGATCATGCGGTTGGTGCGGTGACGTTGACATTGTGTGAGGGCACACCCACAACTAAACCCATGGCAAAGGCATTTAGCAGAATCACAATTTGTCAAAAAAAATACCATCTGCCTGATGGTTTAACTCCAGATAATCATGTACGTGGGGATTGTATCAGAAGACTTACTTCCAAAATTCCATAGTCGAGCTCGTTCCATTTGCACGGATGGAGGATAGATTTGTCTAAAGAGCGGATCCATGGGCAGTATTAACCATGATCATATTTTCCACCTTAATGAAGGGGAGTAACCTACCATTTGCATATAGGAGAAGCAGGTTGGTGTGTTCCATGAATTATTGCAGGATTTCCATGGCAAGTTCCATTGGAATGACTGTGTGAAGTAGAAGATAACCCAAGCCATCACAATGTTGTAGTAGACACAAAGCATTCCAGAAACGAGCAACATCGACCATCCGAGACCTAAAGAAATATTTCACTCATTACACACTGATGTCATTGGGATGCAATGTACTTTCAGAATCCAAGTACCTTTTAACAGAGGTAAAAATTCAAACGATTTCACCGGACTCAAGCCAGTAAACTGACCCAAAGTGAACTCCATGTAGCAGAAGGGAATACCACAAAAAAGCATGAAGATGATGTAGGGTACGAGAAAAGCTCCTGAAGGTAACGGAATAAGAAAACACTAGTACTCACTTCTCCGAGGTCCTAGCAACATGATAGCCATGTCACCAATTAAAAACGAAGTTTGCTAGATCACTGAATCATAAGATTTGGCGTCTGTATGCGCTATTAGAAGCTTGTTTTTGTCTCATGCAGCCTTAATCAAAGTAGTCTCATCGGAGAACGTAAATAGAGACCTGCTGGAATAAAGGCAGCTACGGATTATGGTAAATAACACAGAGATGCGTGTGTGTATGTGTATCAACGATTTGGATGTCAAAAGCAAACACCTAGCAGTGATATATCTAGTGTATTTAGGAGAAGATTACTTACCACCGCCATTGATCATGGCAATATAAGGAAAACGCCATATGCTCCCTAGACCAACAGCATAGCCGACGAGTGAAAGAATGAATTGGACTGGTCGATCCCATTCACTCCGCTCCACCATGTCCGATCGTTCGGTTGAGGTCGGTGATACTATCTCAGACCTTTTCTTACGTTCCCAAATATGCGTAGTACGAAACCAATCCCTGATTCGATTCATTCTGCTTTCATCAAGACCGCCCCGATAAGCCGAGTTTAAAGTAAATACCATTGACCAGTTACGTGGAAGCTGGCGAGCAGGGGGAGGTTGTGCCATCAATCCAATTGGTTGTGTATCAGCCAATAAAAAGTTAGGCAAATAGCACAACACCGAGATGGAAAACAACTACCATTTCTCCAAAGCTCATAGGCAATAAGTTGTTATATTGAATAATTTTTTCTAAAGACTCTTCCAGAATAAGGATATTTTTTAGTAAAAACTGCAAAACATTCCTGGAGTTTAGATGAGGGTCGGCTTCTATGGTCAATCTCCCGATGGTAGGGACAGTCTCCCCCATTTGTAGAATCGCAGCCCTTTTTCATACTAATTATAAGTTATTACATCCAACCACATTTCATCTTCCATAAAAAATCGCAAAAGTGTTCCAGTACATAAGGGTTTTCATAAAATCAACCCGAGCATTAAATAAAAACAGGTCAGAAGGAAGATATTTTTACTTTACTTAATTGCTTAAAAATATTTAATTAACCATGCCATTAATGCACAACTAAGGGCACATTCAGGCTTTACTTTGAGATAAAAGGGCGAGCTTTGAGGTGGATGAATAAACCACTTGTGTTTGCATACCTTTCACCAGCAGAGCGTAGAGTGAGGGAGGTAAAAAAATGTCAGGAAAGACTGAAGATTTGACTAATGCCTGGGTTACCTCACGCACCTTTCTAGAATGCACAATGTGAATTATGCGGTAAGGGCCCAAGCTAACCTCCTATTCAGCCCTTAATGCCAACAATTTTATTGTAAGAACGGTAAAAGGGTGGGATTTGCTTCAAATGCAATAAATGGATATAATTACTTAAATAATCTTTCTTCTTGAGATGATCTGTTTACCATGAACGGTAAACTAAATATTGTCAACGAATTTTGAAATTGTGGCGGTAATTTATTACAGTGGCGGATAATCAACAATCCACAAA
>MIEF01000167.1:0-18558 GCA_001870725.1 Taenia solium
GAGCCGAGTCATCACAGGCAACTCCACCACTCGCATTCAACTCGTTGATCTCTGGTCTTTCACCATTCACTTAGTTCCAGGGTTCATCACTCATTTTCACGCATTCCACAAGGTCGAGGTTATAGCTGGTTGGATGGCTGTTGCACTCCACGTGCATTCTGCACTTGTCACATCCAAATTGTCGGCTCAGGCATCCTTCAACCCACTAATGGATTACGATCACGACCACAACGAGCACGATGATGAGTGCGTGCACCTGACACATGCGTACATGCACACTTTTAGGGCACAAAATACAGCACATGATAGAATTGCATTCTTTCGTTCGTGGTGCATTCTGCTCACCACTGCCGAGGTTGCTTCCACTCCTACAGTTGACCGTGCTTATTCGGTTCAAACTGCAAAGACGTCGGCTTGTCAAAGAGGTGAGAGGCAATGGTCATGTGTCAACCAACTGCCATCACCCGTCCTCTACCACCCTCTCCACCACCTCTCCACCTCCTGCAATCCTCACTTCTGCCAACAGAGACAGGACAACGTGAAAGTACTGCAGTCACGGCCATTGGCAATGCACTTCTGCATGCCGCCCACTGTCTTCTTCCCCAATACGACCACGCAGCGCCCACTAGCAAACCAACCGGTCAACTGCTCACATTCATGGTTCCGTCACTACTACTCACACCCCAAGTAGTATCGTTCCACCAGATGTGACAATCTGGTCCACTTCCAGCGTTAGAATTACCGTCAGGGCAAACTGCTTCCCAACCCACTTCATGCCAATTCATCGGTGAATGGGAACCCTAGTTGCGCTTAAAGTGACCCAATGTGACAGCCCTCGGTTTGACGCTGTCAACAACACATCGTATCGAATTGCAAGCAAGAGGTGGGTGCGAAGACCCTGCTAAAATATGCGTGCATCAGTGCAACAGCACGACCCCAAAACCCAAAGGTCAATCTGCGTCCACACGCAAATGAGATGAAGGGATAGTGGAACGACGGCTTGCCATGAAATGCCATGATGAGTGAGTGAAGGAGGGAGCGGATCAGACTGGCAGCAAAGTGCAACGTAAGTCGGTGAATTCACTCTGAAATCAGGTTCCGTGTCAAAGGTAAATAAAACTGTAGACTGGGTGGTTGTGTGTCTGTGACATCATTTCCTCTGGTCTCGCTCCCCACGCACTCTGTTCTTCCTTCCTCCCTTCCTCCCTCCCTCCCTCCTCTCCCCACTTCCCCCCTCCCTTCTTCCCTCCCACTCCCTCCCATTGCCGTCTCGGCTTAACCGTGCTGCTCTGTCTCTCCTCCCCTTTCCGTGTCGGATTCACCGCCCATCCCAACCCCACACATTTCCTCTGGTCCACCGGTTCGTCTGTGTGTGTGTGTGCGTGTGCGTGTGCGTGTGACCCTGAACGCAGCCAATCGGCCACCCGGTGGAGGGAATGTCGACGTGGTCGCTAACACTAGTAAATACCCGTATTCACTGGCAAATCTAAATCCACCCACCTACCCACCCACCCCCCACCCCCCCAACTACCCACCACCATGCACACACACACGCACACGCACACGCGCATTCACGAGCTGGCACAGAAGAAAACAGTTGTCTGCATCTTGCGTTCTCCCTCCTCCGTCTCCATCTACCCACTTGTGCTTGCAGTGCTGCTTGTGCTGCGTCTATTCTTGCTAATCTTCGTGCTGTTGCCAAGCCGTATGACAATCAATTCCTGCTCCTCCTCCTCCTCCTCCTCCTCCTTCCTTTACCTCTTCTTTCGCCCCTCCTTCCCCTCCATCATCAACCTCTTCCCTCTCTGCATCTACTGCAGACATGTTGACGCCATTTCATTTGTTTCCACTCTCGTGGGCGTTGCTGTTGGTGATGGCGTCGCCGTTGTCGTTGCCGCAGATCTTGTCATTGGCTAGCTAAGGGGTTTGAAGTCTCTCAGTCAGTTCGTAGAATGGTCTCCATTAGTCAGTCCCCATGCCAATTTCGCTGTGATGGGTCCGAACTCCACAAACATGTAAATAGCACAGTAAACTAATTATTTGAAGACCAATTGCTCTCGTGACACAAACTGATGAATCACCGCCGTAAGCTCTGATGTGGCAAATCACTCTCCCTTTCCTTTCACTCCCTCCAATAGGCGTGGACAGAATGCACAAAGTGACAATAGGAGCAGTGGAAGCCTCCTCACTTCCCATTCCCCTCTCTCACCTCCTCCATTCTCCACTCCTCCTCCTCCTCCTTCTCCTCTTCCTCCTTTGCCTCCACCTCTGCCTCTGCCTCCCTCTCCCTTCTCAATCTCGATCTACTTCGGCCTCTCATTACTTGCCTTCGGACAGCTGACAAGTCAAATCATTCACGAGGCTTTGATGAGGTAGTCGATTAACCGAATGCAAAAACAACTGGTCATCTCAGTTAACTGTCAGTCGTTAAAAATCTACCACTCTTGTCCATAAGCTGTGTTGTTTCAGCTTCTGTTCGCTCCTTTGATGTGGCGAACACGTTTGCCACCACCGACTGAGCAGCATGATATTAGTTGGGGACAGGAGGATTCCGCTTTACTCGTCCTTCAATTTCTTTGTCAATTCCTTTCCTTCATCCACCTTCGTAGTTTACTACGCATTGGGAGTCGATGAGATGGTGTGAATGTGGTCATTAACGTTCCCCCACAGCCTGCCAGCCAGCCAGCCAGCCAGCCAGCCAGCCACCCGTCCGCAGTTGGCCATTCCTTCATTCATTCAGACACTGCTTTGTCATTTTATGTGGCTTTGGCACCGTCTCCTTGCACACCTTCTCCTCCTCCCCCTCCTCCTCCCAGGCACTCAAGTGCAACTTCGGCTTCACCTTAGACCTCAAGTCAGTTGCAGCAGTTCTATTCCCTCCGGTGGAATCGTGTCGCATCAAGGAATTCCATTTCATCACTCTCATTTTCGCTTCACCCAAGACGACGCGTAAAGTAGAGATGGAAGAGACAAGCATGTACTGGTTCCACTTCTTCCTTCTCCTCCTCCTCCTCCTCCTCCTCCTCCTCTTCCCCATCTTCGTTTTCTTCATTTGCTTTCTCTGCACTCTCGCTTTTTTCCTCGTTCTCGCGCTCCCCAGTACCATGTCGCTCTACCTTGTTTACCAGCTCTACTCTTGTCGTTGACAGCAATCCGCTAGGCGAGTAACAGTACTGGCACTACGACTGACTGCATCCATTCTCCACACATGTCTTCGCTACACCTGTCAACCCAGTATCAGTTTTCAGAATCTCGTCTTTTTCCAGAGACGTTAGTCTTTTCTCCCCAAACGTCCACTACTCCATCCCCCTCTTCCTCCCTCCATCCCTCCCTCCCTCCTTTCCTTCATTCCCTCCTTTCTTCCTCTCTTCCACCCTTTCTTTGTCGATGTGTCCACACTAATGCTTTGTTTCCATTCCACCTCATCCAAACTGCCTCTTAAAGGCGCCATTCATCCATTCCTTCTCTTCCCTTTGTTCATTTTCATCCCGCCACCTTCGCATCCGTAATAATTCGGGATGGTAAGCATTTCTGGGTCATTGATAGTTCCTCTCATCCTCGAATTGCCAAACACTTCAGCTACGGTAAGCTATCCCAGTCCACACAACGATCGCATTCAGTTCTCCACTTGTCACCCCTGCATAGGAGGCCTGGAGCATGACGCCTCCTTCGCCTCCCATTCGTCTCCTGCACTGCCACACCGACAGACAGCGGAGCCAAATAACGCATTGCTATAAGTGGCAACTACTGCTGCGTGCGCACAACATCCACCAAGGAAAACGGTCACAGACAAACGAATGGGTAACCACACAGTCGTGGCTCTTGTGAAAACGACAACATTCACTGCCGTCGCTACAGCCATTGCTGTGAATGCGGAGTCTGCTTCGGGTGGCCAGATGCTGGGAGAAAGAGGGAGGCGACGAGGCATAGAGGCGACAGGGAGGGAAAAAATGCACCTTTTACTGACACAATGCCGCAAATGAACATGCGATCGGGCCAACAGGCAGACAGGCGAACACCGAGGAATAAATGAGTAGAGAGGCAACTAAGTAGAGATCGAGGCACAAAGGACAGATGGACGGAGGAACGAACAAATGAGTGGGGGGAGAGTAACAGGCTGAGACAACCGCACTGTCCACACCTCCTACCCCCGTTGCTGTTGTCGCATCTTTACCGTTACTGCTACTGCTACTGCTACTGCTACTGACGGAGACAAACCCAACCAAGTGAATTGAAACGACCTTCGGTAATCGACATTGGGATGGAGAATATGTCCAACAAAAGGGTCGGGTTAGCTGGTCTGTGGTCATTTGCACCGCCCCACATGGATGCCAAGTGGGAAACAATGTGTGTGTGTGATCGTGTCACTCTCCCTGGGTGTGCATGTGTGCTTGCTACGATGCGAATACTCATTCAATCAATCAATCAATCAATCACCCTTGGTCTTGCCCACTTGTTGAGTTGCGCTGCTCATCAACTGGTCGGTTGACGATCAGCCGTGCGACTGATTGCTTGATCCCTCTGTCACACGCAACCGCTCACTTCAAAGACCACCAACAATCTCCTCCTTCTCGTGGCATGGCTGGGACCTCTGGCCGCATCTATTCTTCTTTACACACCACCACACTGTTTGGTTGTGACTTCCAGGTATCCTCGTACCACTTGAATGGGCACACTACCTTCACCAATAGTTGCAATTACAGATAAGTGAGGTGAGATGCTCCACCCATCAAAAAGACCCTGCACAATGCTCCACCTGCAAGTGACACTCACAACGCACTGATCGCAGCAGTCACAGAGTTAGTCGGGAAAGCAGGCACACAAATGCGTTTTCACAACAATTGCGTGCTTCTCTCCACCACCATCTTCTAACAATGCAACGTCTAGCAAAACGGTGAAGTGGAAGGCTAACGATTGTCCTCACTTAATTAACTGCTCTGTCAAGCTGATAAATGGAAAACGACAATGAACAAATTGACTGTGACAGGTGGGTGCTACACAAACCATTCACAGCGGTGAGGTGTCGCCAGCAATCACTCGATCACCCATTGACTCTGGACGTCAAGCCGAGGCAAATGAAGTCAAGTCGAGCAAAACTCTACTCTGATGCTCTCCTTCAAAGCATAATTCATGGATGAAAATGACACCACCATCTCCATCTGTCGGCCATGATCTCAAGACTCCACCCTTCCTTCACCCTTCATCCTCGAATGAGGCGGTCAAGATGCTCATGCGGTGTTCACGGGGTCATGTTTTTGAGAGAAGACGACAGGAGGACATTCATGTAGGGTAGGATCGGATGAAATTCCTTCAACCAGTTCTGTGGGTTGCCGATGCACATTCTGTGTTAGCGTGATGAAGCTGTCGAGAGAACAGACTTTGTCAATGGAAAAGTGTGTGTTTTGCTGCCCCGTCCTTCCCTCCGTCGTCTTTCGCCTCCTCATCCCTCCAATGTGGTGGCCAAGCCAATCTCTAGTTTGAGGCGCCTAGAGGACCGTGGAGGGAACAGGAACTGACGTCAATGTTGACGAGGCCATCGATGATAGGTGGAGGGGGACAGTTCTTACCCTCCTCAATCATCCATCCAATGTTGCCAGGATAATATACCCTCCGTGCAGCTGACTTGGTGACATTCACTACTTCTTACTGACAGAGTGAACTGCCACGGTTCGATACGGTGTCCCTCTCTCTCCTCAGCAGTGCACAATGCTTCGGTACTGCAGGTGAAGTTAGAGCGAGAAGGCGAGGGTGAGAATGCGTGGGTGAGACAAAGCGACAGAAGAACAAAGACGGTGACGACGGGTGGGTGATGAGTGGGACAGTGTGGGAGGGAGTCCGAACGAGTTTGTGCAAGCGAGAGACGAGACGGAGGAAGGCATTCACGTCGAATGCGACCATTGGGACCACCACTAACCAACAAAGGACATTTCGACGAAGACTTGTGGTGGGGGAGGCTTTGTGCTGGTCCATTTGGGCACATGCCACCATTGTCATCTCCTTTTACCCCCTTTACTAGCAATCATCTACCGCCCTTTATCTCTCGCCTTGATGACCATCAAGGGAGATTGACGCGCACACACACACACACACACACCCACAAATAGCAGGCAATGAATAAGTCTAGGCCTTGGTAGACACTTTAACAGAGATCGAAAAGGTGGTGGAGTCACAGGGCCAAATAAGTGGCCCCTTACTTTTTCGTGCCTTATTTGGCGGCGTCGAGATGGTGGGTAGTGCAGCTTAATGTGAAATATTTAAGTTAATTGGTAGAGGAATGACGCCCAAATTTTTTTAAAGCTGCCGTTTGAAGTGGACGCATGCTCTTTTTTCGAATGTACTTCCTGAATTTTATTTATCTTCTGTATTTTTTGACTATGGCAAACTCTTCAGCCGAGCCTTTTGCATCTTGTAATGGGTGGAAGGGCTCCGTAACCCAATTCAACTATTTTCGTCTGGCAATCGAGACTCATGTCCATCCATTTGCCCACCTACCCACTTTCCATCCAGAAATCTATCTGGCCGTTTTTGCATCCATCCATCGTTAGCATGCCACTTCTATTCTGGCTCTTCTCGTGCTTTATGTTTTCAAGTTCTTCATCCACATCCGCTTACTCAACGTTTCGTTTTTCTTCAACATTTACAGGTGGATAAAGTACGAAGAGGAGGTGGAAGAGAGTGCAGATAGGTGGTCAAAGCCTCATGTTGCCATCCAACCTCTCATGTCTGTGTTCGAAGTTCGCAGCTGCCTCGCCAAAGCTGTCATGCTGTTGGATTTGGATGTGATGTCATTAGAACTTGTGGCTGGTGAGTTTTTGCTTCTGTTTCTACCTACCCCTCGCCCCTCCTTGTGGGTTGCTGATGTCTCCACTAATATTTGCAGAATGCAAGTGCTAATTTCTCAGATTGGCTTGAAGTAGTTGAAATTTGATGGTATTGTTGACTGTCATCAAGTATGGAAGTTGTACCTCCCTTCATAAATCTACTCCTGGGTTCTGGAACTGGTCCAAATGAGGATTTTTCACTTGTTGTTATCATGACTTCAACGTAAATTTATGCGCATCACTTGTCAACTCGGCGGTGTTGCTCTCACAGTAGATCAAATGAAAGCAATAAATTAATTACGTATTGGCACCAAAGTGACAGAATTAAGCAAAATAAATAAAAAAGTACACCGATCATGTACAAATGATAATTTATTTCGGCACAGTTTTATCCACCGCATGCAGGTCGGTGTTGGGTTGTTTGTTTATCAGTCCCCTATTATTTGATCTAAGATAATGTAAATATATATGGGTCGAGATTAAGAGGATCTAACAACAAAATTTGAAAGCGAATTAGGAATAAAATAGGGCTTGTCCACGCGGTGCCAGGTAGATGGCGTACCAACAGGAGTTTACAGCACTTTCTCAGGAAAGTAGTAGGTGGTAGGTTTTTGATTCCCAAGCTGCTGAATTGTAAACAGTTTTTTGTGTGTAAATGGAGGTTGGATGAGACTCCGATGGATGGATAGATGGATGAATGGATGGATGGATGGATGCTCTCTTTTTTTCCTTGGGTTCGCATTGCAAAGATGGTGCCGGCTTTTTTGTCTCGGTATAAATGAGAAGCATTAACTTCACACGCAACCCTGCGTTTTAATGTCCGTACCCTTTCCGTTATTGAGGTGATTAAAATCTTGCAAAGCAATTGGAACGGGACTAGGACTAGATGTGCTAACTTTGGATCGCTGTTAAGTGAGTTGGTCACGAGTCCCCTTTTGGGGCATATTCACCCAATATGAGGCTGAAAGTCAAGTCGTAGGGCTTCTCAAGACTTCTATTGGGGTTTAGAGCTACTGGCATGGCTTGGAGGTCAGTGCACTCGGAGAAGGTGCATTGGTGGCGCATCTCATTGCCTCCTCCACCAAAACTGGGAGTTAACCAACCAGTGTGCTACATAGCTATCGTCCTCTGTGATCCTCTTGGTAGACCTCCCACTCGCTAATCGCATCCTTTTATCGAATTTTCTTGGAACTGCGGAGATACTTCGCCGCAACGTCACTTGGCAACTCCACTGGATCTGGTCCTTATGGAAACTGGAAGGAATGTGCTGACTAAGCTTATACATAATTAGTTGTAGGGACACTGATATAAACCCAAGCCCATGTAGCAAAGGACGGGATTTAACGTCTATTCCTCTATTCCTTCAGAGCTGCCCAACCATGTCTATTTAGGTTCCATCCAACTAGTAGAGAAGTGGAGGAGCTGTAGTGAGTTCACGCAATTGGTATCTTCATACAGAAGCAGCAAACAGTTCCACAACGACGACTAGTGTCGCTTCGGTTGTTAATAGCTTTTCTAGACACCGTAGAACTGAAATTTTTGATGAAGGTAAACCTCATTATCAGCTCTTCTATTGGGATGTTGTCGTAGTAGTAGAAATCGAGGTGGATGTCCTTTGAGATGAGGTTCGCTTTGCAATGCCACCAATGTAGTGCCTTGAGAGCCCCCTGAAGACGGGAGAGGACTTTTTACCACTACAGATTTTTTTTTTGACTCACGGTAGAGCTTGAGGCCACTGATATGGGTTGGAAGCCAGCTCACCCAATAAAGACACCAAAGTGGAGCTCCCAAGTGGCTCCTTCACAATTATACATTTGCAAATGTAGTTGATTGGACAAAGAAGCTAAGCACTGGCCTGTGAACTAGTTTCACATTTGTGCACCTTCTGACGTGTTGGGCATTCTTTCCGTGGTGGCAAACCTCCATGCTGGAGCATGAAGAATTACATGTGGGGGGAAAGGGCAGGTTTGCGATGTCCAAGGAGCGGAAAAGTGGATCCCTTTTGGAAGTTTGATCTGAAACATGCAAAAAGTTCTTGTGTATGCCTTTCCGACTTCAAGACGCCGAGGCTCATTCATACATGCTAAGCTTATGCAAATGCGTATGAAAGAGTAAAAAAATAAACAAAGCAATGGGATGTGAGTGTCGGTGGCCAAGAGCAAGTCATTGTTGATGAATTCAAATGTCAAAATGTAAACATTCCGATAAATCCATGAATAAATTTACCACCGAAAATAAAAACAACAAAATGGCCATCATTATGCGTAACAGTTGGCTAGCTGCAAGATTAAATCTGTTTCCTCTTTTTCTTGCTGAAGTCCTGCGCGGGGATCTATTACTAATGTAGCCTTTCCTGCTCGTGGATCAGCATCCAGAAAGGGGCGGGAAGGGCGTCACTACTTGGTCACTGTCGGGCCGCTACTTTTCGGTCCTTGCATTTTTAGGCGAGCTGTCCTTTGCAAAAGCCTGAGGCCTTGATTACTCGCTGTCAAAAAGTTTTTCCCCCTTTCAAAAATGCACCGCAAGAGACACCGATTAGCCATGCTAAAGCATTTCATTTGTCAGGAATTTTGGCCAGTCAGACTACTTTTAGCCGTCTGTATGGGGTTTTCACGCAAATGGAATGAATGGATAGGTGGAAGGTGATGGATAGCCTCCCCGAAGGGTGATTGTGGGCCAGTTAATCCTCAAAACCGTCCGAATACGGGGTCCATTGGGTCAAAAATGTTGAAACATGGTTGATAGAATTTGGTAGAGGGGAAAATCTTGTCCATAATTTAATACACAGACGTGATTAATGTTTTATAATTCGGTTTGCTAAAAGAAAGTAGTCACCGTGGTGCCCTGCCCCTATCCTTCTTCCCCCCCGCCTCTGCGTCCTCTCCCAAATCACGTGACCCAGTGACCACATGACCGCTTTAACTGCCTTACTCACTTTTTTCGTGGTCATTTCCACTCCCGGCTGATGGTTTGAGTGGGCCTTCGCATGACTTGGTGTTAAACTTATGGAAGATTGAAAATGGTTTATGCAATACACATTTGTCATTTGCCATATATCACCTTGTCAGGGCGAATAATCCATTGCAATCACTTTCTTTACACTTTTTTTGCCAATCGTTACATTGTTTACCCGATGGTGGTATGAGGAGGCACACAATTATCACAAATAAATCTTTTTTCAGTTGGTCTGGCTGTTTGTCTGTGGCTGTTTTCCGTGTGATTTACGGTGCGATGGCAGTGTTTATGGCATCAATTTCTTTGACCTTGCTGCCTGTCCCATTCCGAAATGCCGGAAGGGGAGACCAGATGGCCGTAGAAGACGATATTTCCACTCCACTCCCTCCTCCGTTCCCCTCATGCCCAACTGCGCATTCAAAATACTTGAAATTTAAGAGGAAGAAAAATACTTACTCTTCGTTGTTATTAACCCATCATCACACCAGGGCCATGCGAGATGACATAAGGTAGGCGTTCCCAGCGTCTACCACCTTCATCAATTATCACAAGTCGTGATGGTGGCGGTGGTGGTCACGTTCTCCTTTATTTACGCATTTTAGGTAGTGCTTTTTTCGCAGACCAGTGAGGTGTCTTAGTAAACGACTAACTCATTTTAATTAATGCGGGTATGTTGATAAATAAACAGCGGCACCTTAAAGTGAACCACTTCTGTCAACAAGGCTGTGGCGCAGACATTTGAACATACGCTTGTTCACCTGCCTTGGAGGAAAGAGACATTGGCCTAGCTGCGAGCGAGGGCCGGGAGGTGGGCAATATCACCGACCTATCCAAGCGTTCTCCTATCCATTCACGTATGCGTAAATGGCCTAAAAGTGTCGTCAATTTATCCATCTGCTTATGAAATCATTCTTTTGTTTCCCTCTTTATCCATTCACTTGTTGACCCTCTTATCCACTCGTCCATCAATTCTTTCATCCACCAATTAGCTCAAGACTGGCTGAGCGGGTTCCCTTCCAACACGGTTTACAGTAGCTCCTCAAACCACTCCATTTTACCTTAACTGCGTAAACTTGGTCCAACCTTTTTCCAACTAAGTGAGCAACAACTACTTTGCAAGCTTTAGTGGATGTAGAAATGCTTTATGATAGCAGACATATGCACGCTTATATTGGTTTTGTACATAACACATCCACCACTGCAGGATCCTATGCCGCATTACGCCCCTAGAGGTCCCTAAAACGCAAATTTATGCGGTGTGTCCGACACATTCCACCCCCTGCAGCGGATATGACCACCTTCTTTGATAGCAATAACGTCTGTATCTCAGTGGGTCAGCGAGACGATCCCGGTGTAAATAGGAGTGGCCATGGAAGCGTACAATAGAAGAACCATTTAGACCTCAGTTCTTCCCTTGAACGTTGCGTTACTTGTCGACTGTCATGAGCTCTTCTTGGAACTGCGATCAATTGCGGGGCAGGAGGAGACCACCAATTTCACCTGTGGTGGAATATGCTGTTGATTTGGCCAGCATTCCCTGCTGTCACGTCCTGTCGGTGGGAGGTGATTGTGAAGAAGCTTGTGTAATCATGCACACAATATACGAACAAATAGTGATTCAGTATGCAGTCCTCCTTCTTTTCAATTCTCATAATGCAATCTGTTCTTATCAAACCATCTACGAAGTGGAAACGGGAGAGGAAATTTGGTTACATTATCAACGATTCATCTGGTTAACTCTGATGGATCCACCGTTTCATTCTCTTTTTTACCTAAAATGTGGAGGGTTATAGGTTTGCAACGGGTACGACTCCCAAATGCGGAACCATTTAGTGAAGTAGCCAAAATTGGGTGCTTTTTCCTTCATAGTTCTGCGCTTCCATTTCAATACCGTCCAACCGTTTGTGTGGGTTCCATCCAACCATTAGGAACATGGAGGACGTATCACATATCGTAGCGTTTTCGTGATAAACTTTCCCACACTGCTTACTTCTATGGTCTTTACAGGGCACGAAATTAGGTCGATTTTTGAAACTGGACTCAGATTCGATAGTCTTCCCGTTGCGAGTTTCTTCGAATTAAGCCGTCCACATTGTGTGCTACCAATGCTTACTTCCGGGACATTTCCAAAGACTCAAGAAGGAAGGTTCATTGGGATGCTGTGGGATGAAGAAGCCACGTGGCCAAGCGCTCCGTTGAAGCGGGTCTTCTGCCCCATCACGAGCCCCGACGGTCGGCAAATTTGTGGATGCAAACGGAAGTTCATGTGATCGTGCCACTTTGTGTACGCATTGTTCAAGTGCTTCAACGTAAACACCTTAAATCACCGAGCTGATGAATGGTGTCTGCTTTTTGTGACGAGGATTTTCACTATCACTGCAAATAGTCCAATTTACTAACGCACAGTTGACGGGATGATAATAAACTATAAAGTAAATTTGGAAGCCTAAGTTGGATTGGTGGAGCCTTTTTTTCTTTGATGGCAGCGAAACTTACATTTTAATGAACTTTGTCACTGACCTGTGAATGGACAGGGGGCATTCAGGATGACCCTACCTTCCTTTGACAGTTTGCCAAAATATCAGTTTTTATCCTCATTCAGTATATCCCTAAAAGTACAAAGACCACGTACTTTGTGTAAAAGGCTTTCCTCAGCGGTTTAGTACATAGCCGTGCTCCCGCTCCCCAGTTATAATATTATTTATTTGGGAGGAAGTTGTCACAGCCACACTAAAAAAACTCTGCTTCTCAAAAGTACTTATCTGTGTACTCGTATCAGCCATTAGGACGGGTTTCCGTGATACCATTTAGGTTCAAATGGGTGAGCAAAAAACAGATTTAGGGGGTTGGTCTTTGAAAGTGGATAAAGTGGTTCACCTCTCCATCCTAAAGAACTTCTTCCAAGTTGCTACTTGACCCCATATGCATGTTGAGCTCCCAGCAATTGACTGAACGGATAGTTGGGTGACCATCCAACCTGCTTTTGACTTGCTTTTAGCTCAGTTTAGGTCTGTCTCCCGCGTCCGTACATGGGAGCGGCAAAACACCTCCTCATTCCTTATTGTACTTTATAAACCATGAGCGCCGTAGCTTCGTTGTGAGGACACACCTTCCCTCCTTGCCAAGTGCATCCTCCCCACTTGAGCCATGTCCTTTTTCTTACCTCGGAATTGCCTGTTTTTCAATAGTACATAAAACAATACATTAAAATTCGATCAAAAACTTTATTTATTAAAAGTACATGCGTGTCAATTAATTTGGATTATCAAAGTGGAAACGCTTTAGTCCCTGTCATGAGAAAATCTTGGCGATGTTGCCGATGACATAAATTATTAGTTAACCACCAAAGAGTTGGTTGTAATAGACTCAAGAGTATTTCTCTCTCTCCCACCCTTGCCTTCATGACCTTGAAGTAGTATAGCACGATAAATTTCCCCCTCGGCACTAAGGTTCGATGGAGTCCGATCTGTCTCGAGGGTTCGTAGCCGCTGAAAGGCACATTCAAACAGGTATGCCTCACTTTTAGCTTCCTGCAACGTAACTTTGGGTAGATACTTGTTTTTTGCCTTTTTTTTTGCCTTTGAAAAGAGCTTGGTTTTTTCCCCTCCACTTGGTTTGCCCTAAAATTTGATTGGGTTTTAACCTCAGGCGTGTGTTGGCTTTGTGGTAAAGGCTTGCCAAGGGTCGGCTCTCCTCCGAACCCACCCAGATGCTACTCTCAAAAGAGTAATTGTGTTGACTACCTTTCCCCCGCCCTGTCCCGCCAAGACTTATTGGTTTGGCTTTAAGAAAGGGTGTTGATAAAGGTTCCGTACACTCCGTAAGGCGTCTGGAAAATGTAGAGGGGTTGTTTTTTTTTTGCGTTGACAATTTCAGCGTTTGAGTTTTGCCAGAGTATACGGAGTGGATAAATTGGACCGCTGTTGCAGCGTGTTCAGGGTACCCTCCCCCCTCGAAGGGGGACGATAGCGTCCAGTCCGTCACCTCTCGCCTAAAAGTCACAACCAAACAGATGTGTATCAGACTTCTTTATGCTTTTCGTAACTCATTTAGCTAGTCACCACTCTTGTCTAGCTTGTCAACTTATTGTAAATAAATGAATGCTTGAAATACGTCGTTGGACCGTGCTAGTGATAATGAGCAGTTTGAGATGAATGAATGGATGCATTCATGCGCGGATAGAATAAATTGATGGATGGATGGATGGATAAATAGATGTACAGAAGAATGAATGAATGAGTAGTGCGATGAAAGACGGATGAATGACTGAATGGTTGGGGGGACAGATGGATGGAGCAATGGTTCTACTGATGAATGCCAAGACAGGAGGACGAGTGAGTAGTTGAATGGACGGGTGGCCGACTTGGAGCCACCATGGTTTAAACCTAGCCCAGGTGCGTGGTGCGTTAGTTCATCTATGTAATCAAGCTACACTCAACGCGTCCGCCAGAAGGGAAGTGGAACCTTGCACACACGCCTTGGTAATTTGAGCTCTTATTCACGCTGGTTCTTATTTTCTCCGTGACTGAAGCCGATCGTTTCTTTTTGTACTCAGAAGCACATCTACTGGAATAAATTCTCTTCCTCTGCGTGGATAATTATTTATGAATCACTAAGGCTACATCTTCCGGCTTTCTGGAACCACAAGGTCCCATTTACAGAAGTGTAAGGCGGACAAATTGCGATGGAACTATGAAAACAAACGTTGATCAAAAGCAGATCATTTTATCTATCCCCTTTCAACCCCTACACGTTAAAAACCTGAGGTTTCTGTTTTATTGGTCAAGTAGTGCACCAATCATCATCATTTTTTGACCTTTTGTTTATGTTATCGTTTTAAAAAACAACTTGCCTGCGCTACGCGATGTAGAGCACCCACGACTTGGTGCGGATCGCACGTGTTGCATATTGCTTGACTTGCTTGCGCAGAACACTGTTAGACGACCTTACCAACTAATCACCTTCTAGTCCATCGATTCTGTCCACTTTGTGCCCTACCACATTCCACCATGACCGACATCATTCTTCTCGGACAAGAGAGACCAACAAAGCGGTAACTATGCACTGATAAGCACTGTCCCAACCAAGTCACTTTTATAAATTTTGTTTTGTGTAGTGGTATCCTCTTTGCCTGTATTGTCTCGAGGTTCTGACTTCGGTGGTAGGAGTGCACTTGTCGCACACATTATTGGGCCGAAGGGAAAATCGTCGCCAACACGACTAATCACTACCCCCTTGATTCTGTTTAGTGGCAAATTTTTGACTTTGGATGCCACATTTTAAGTGGGTAGCTGTGTCAATGGTCACGCAGGAAACATTCTTTCTCCCTATTTTGCAAAAATTTTTGCTCACTACGTTCGCTGTCAGCGATACTCACCCCCTAACAAGCCTTTTCTCCCACCTCAGTTAGACGTCACGTGGTCTCTTACTGGCCTGGAACACCAACTGCTGCTGCTGCTGCTGCTGCCTCTGGAGTTCGAAGTAATGAAAGAGACGTGGGATAGGTTTTGTGATTAAGTTTGTACATTCCTCTAGCCCTAGACCGGCACCAACTGCTGTTGCTGCTGCACTGGTTGGGTTGATAGTTTAAGTGGTATTGGAAGGCAGAACCGTCTGATTTATTTATGAGGTCTTGGTAGTGAATAAGAAAAGTTATGTCCCAACGGAATCGTCTGTTTTATTTGAGGTTGGTTCACTTTTAAACCAGCAGAATTAATAAGATTTTGAAGCAGCTAGACAGGGAATGGGACTTCAATTCCTTTTGCTCCAGTGGGTTGGAACATGACGTTTTAAGAGGAGGCCAAAGGTGGTAGGAAGGCAGGAAGAAAAGGAAGTCACCTTTGTTTGAAGCAGAAGCGGGAGGGAGGAGGTTGAAAAAGGCCTCCTGTCTGTGGCTCTTGCCTACGCTGTCGCACCAGAATGAGGAGTGGGGACGTGAAGGGGGGAGGGGCGGCGAGAACAAAGGCGTGAACGGTGACATGAGCGAAAGGACGGGAGACGCAGCCTGCATGGGTTCGGTTCGTTCCTGCTGTCGTTGCCTCTTTTACGACCGCTTGTCTTGCTGGACTGCGCTGCGCCTCGTCGCGCCATCGCTAACCCTGTTATGAGTAGGAGAAGGAAAGGATTCACTTATTTGTCTACCCTTTCTCTTGTAGTTGCTGCTACAGTTATTATTGTTGGTGACACTTTCAATTTTGTCCCCATTCCATTAGCCAACTCAAGGGACGACAGGGGATAGAGAGGAAGGGAGAGGATTGGTCGACTATAGTTCCTTCCTTCCTTCCTTCACCTCCTGCTCTAAAGTACTTTTGATCGAATTCTGTGATACCTGTCCTTTGAAATGTCTTCTCCTCGTGAGTTGAGGGTATTTGTACCATGCTGATGATAAAGAGGCGATGGATTGTGAATGAATACAGGGAGAGGAGTTGGCGGAGACGGTTCTATTCATAAACACACTACCTTCTTCAGCAATTCAGTCGTTCCGCTTTTTATTTCTTCGTAAAGCATATAAATGCATACAGATGAACAAGATTGCTGGCAATTAACAAATTGTTGTCGGTAGCTCTTTGAAGATACGTGGAGCATTGGGCTTGCTTGCTCTTCAAAGGAAATAGATTGCTGCCTGTTTTTTTTATACCACATAAAAAATGCCCCTCTTGTTCGTGAAGAGTTGAGCCTGCTCCTCTTTGTGCTACTTAAAGAATCCATCCAAGAAAGTAACTCTAAGCTTTGCAGTATGAACGTTTGGCGTTTGATTTGCATCCGAGGGCTTCCACAAACACTGCGGCCCCCAGCCATTGTTAATTCAATTTTTTGGTTCTACTGAAGTACATTTGTAAGTAGCATAGTTCAAGTATTCGCACGATAACTTGTTGTTCTAGTACTTCTCAAATGCGAGGTGCTAGCACTCGATTATGCGCCTATCCTCGTACTGTTCAAAGATCGTCAACGACTTTAATGCCTTTAAAGGTATTAAATTGGATTTGATCTTTTTGTACTTTAAAGGTAACATGTTTCATCTCACAGGTTTCCTACGGTCAATCTGTTTACCTTGGTTGTTTCATTGAGGACACTTTTGTTGATGGATTGATGTTTAAATGATTAGGCGAACGGGTTGTTGACTTGGTGGTGGGACAGAGAAGTGGCAAAATAAGTGAATGGGTTGAAGTTGTAACGGGCTATGGAATGGCTCCACATTTGAGCAGACGAGTGGATGGGTAGACGACGACTTTATGAAAGCATAAAACAGTGAATGGGCATAGTTTGAGTGATGAGCAGGTAAGTGGATGAAGGAGGGATATGCGATCAAGGAATGGGTGCGTTGGGATTGTGTGGATCACATTATCTATCAGGACCGAATGAGCTTCCTAGGTCGGATGGACTGACGAATGGATGTGTGGTTTGACTGGTTAAACCACTTGGAAAGATCAGTGAACATTTGATGAAGAGACGAAAGGCCCACCCACTTTTTCTCTTTTCACAGACGAGGTGGTTCAGCGGATGGTGAAGAAGAAGATGCTAGAACCGGGTTTTCGAGAGCAGACCCGAGAGTTGCTTCTGCTTCACCACAGTACTCTCTACACTCGCCAGAAAAGACGCGCCAAATCTGGTCAACAATTGCACATCATCCGCTCTCTGGCCGAAATTGGCAAACGTCACTCTGCTAAAGACGTCAACAAACGTAAGTTCGTTCATCCACTTTCCACTAGCCAGTCACTAATTCATCGGGCGAAACCATTCTCAAGAGTAGGTGTTGGGAAGTCAGACGGTGTGAGCATTCAGCCCCTTCGCTTACCAATTTAGAAATTCTTTCGATCGGAATCCTAGACTTGGTGCATTTATTTAATTTTGATGTGACTGGTACATGACATCTGCCACTACCCGGCTGTTAATCCGGTAAGCGTTGGGTCATTAAATCAAGAATGAGCGCGTGCATTAAACAGCGTGTAGTGACGAACGGGAGTTTTTGTAAACAAAGGTATAAGGTGAAAGTTGTGAAGATCTGCTCGTGTCAGCAGAAGTCTTCAAGCAAAGTGAGTGGAGCGACGAGCAATTCAACCATAAAATAGTGTTCATTTTTCAAAATCGCCCGCTGTTGAAGATCCCTGTTCTGGTCGACGCATCATTTGTCCTAAAATTGAATGGAAGACGAATGCAGAGCAGGGATGTCCTTTGAATCAGAGAACCAAATTGAAAGACGTCCACTTTGTATCTTGCTCTCTTTAATAAGCCAAAGTGTCTTAGCCGGCTATTAAGGTTCTAGTGTGTTCAACCTGCTTCTTGATCCATCGTTCCCACAGTTGGAAGTATTTAGCTCTGGTGACGCTTAGCACAAGACATCTTTAAGTGCAGTCAGTCCCTCTCCACTTAGCCCTAGTCCCTTCCAAGCGGTAGGTTGATTAAATCTGAAAGCCCTTTCTGATTGACAGTTTAATTAGATCTTGAGAAGCATAAACTACCATCCAATTGGACGAAATTTGGAGCTAAGTATCTGGAATGTTGCGCCAGTTGATTGACGAAAATTGCGTCAATTTTGTAAGATGAGCAATCAAGAGTAAAAGGGTGTAGTACCGATGGACCTGGGCTCATCTGCAATTCTGCACCTCCTCCAACCAAAATTTAATTCAACTTTGTACGCTATACTTCAACTAATTAAGTCAAATGATTCACATTAAACTCCTCCGTCTCCTCCCCCTCGGCCTTCTCTACTTCCTGTCTCGCTGTCGCCAATTCTACCACCATCAAAGCACAAGATAAAAGAGAAGGAGAAGGGAAAAGCCAT
>MIEF01000172.1:0-76628 GCA_001870725.1 Taenia solium
CAAGGGAGCGTCGGGGACGACGCTCGAAAGAAGAGAAGGGCTGTGTAATACTTTGTTTGTTCGAACTGCCGGTTTCGGTGACTTGGGTGGCCAAATTGTACTAGCCGGTTGGCCGGCCTCCAGGTCGTGCCAACAGCCCCCAAGCCCTCTGTTTCCAGAATATATATTCTGCCCCACTACAATGCCTTCTTTTACCTTAAAGGGGGCCTCGGGACGCTACAGGCATAGTACTAAGGCAGAAGATATGTTCTGGAACTAGAGGGCTTGGGGGCTGTTGGCACGGCCCAGAGGCCAGCCAACTGGCTAGTACAATATGGCTAACCAAGTGACCAAAACCGACGGTTCGAACAGGCAAAGTATCACAGTCTTTGATAACTGCGTACCAATGCAGAGTTGCATAGTTAAATATTTTGTAATACACCTGTAATACACTTCCATTTTCGGTAAAGGTCTACTTGATTGCTCATTGTACTTTCGGAGAATGAGTCTGTAGGTCAAGTCACATTTTCAATGCTGGACATGCTTTTTGCCATAGAATTATGCCTTCTCTCCTCTTAAGGGAAGTCCAAGGGCATGAGCCAAAGGTATGGCTGCAAAGCGGAAACACAAAATACAGAGTGTAGTACCTTGTTTGTTCGAACTGTTAGTTTCGGTCACTTGGAAGGCCAGACTCCGGGTCCATCCAACTGCCTCCAAGCCCTCCGTTTTTAGAATATGTATTATGTCTAAGTACTATGCCTTCTTTACCCTCAAGGAAGTCTCGGGACGCTACACAGTGTTCAGGGTATATTGCATTTGAATAAATGCCAAAAAATATCCGATCGATGGAAAACACAAGGGTATGAATGTAGCGATTTCACCGCTTACTTCTTGTACCTCTGGCTACATAAGCTGGGGTCCACACGATTGCATGGATATGGATAGTTTTTGTCTGCATATAAAGAGCTCGTGAATACAGTGGATTGTCTACAGCCAAACAATCTGTCAAAACTAGATGAAATGCACTGCGTAAAATAACGAAACAGCATGCAACAAATTGCTAAACCGTAACTTGCTATTTGGTAATAATTTTATAACAGAATATTTCCTAACACTTCCATACATTTATTGGATTTCGGCTGCATTGCCGGAAAATTATTTTGAACGGCTAACAAATCAACTTCGTGTCGCTTAGTGAGTCTGTAGTTCAAAATAATTAGACTAATTTTTAAGTTTATCTGTCACTTTTTCGTTCTTGATACATTTTTAGGCATTGAGGCACAACGTTCGAATGCTTCAAAAAGATGACCTTGGCTGTTATTTGCTTTATGCACTTATTCGTCTTCACTGCACAAAATTTTAGGAAAAATGCTGCTATTATTTCTCCTTACAGTTTTGGTACATTCTAGCATCGATTGTGAGATGATCACTTCGAACTCCTATGACATTATATCACCCCCTCAAGCCTATAATAACTTGCAAAATATTTTCGACGAGGATTTGGATTCTTCATCATATGTATATATTCAAACCAACCGATCATTTGCATTGGCCATCGAGCTTCAAGAGGAGTGTCTAATACAGTCCGTCTCTGTTTTTAGTAAGGATAAGTTTTTGGAAGTCTCACTTTTTGGAATCAGCTAATTTCAGTGAAAAATTTTGAGTTCATAGTGTCACTGCTTTTTCGCACGCTCTTTTTTACTAGACTTGTATTCGCTTTTACATGTACTAAGTTGGAAATGTTTTGGTGCCTTTGTAGCCGAACCGAACAACGACACATTGCAAGAAATTGAAGTGGGTTTTAAAAGCACAAATGGGAGGCAGTCCATGCAATATGACTGCAGACCTTCGAGTAGTGGCTACATCTGCCAATTTCCTTGCACAGTCGGAAACGATGCTGTTTCTTTTGCTGGAAAACACATTTTTTGGACAATGCGGCAAGTGGGTAAAAGTGCATGGACTCGTGTAAACGGCATTTCAATTCAAGGATCCTATATAAAATATGAAAATACTGATAAAAGCAAAGGTTAGCTTGAATATTTCCACACAGCCTAGTTGATAACGCTTTTTTTCGAATCGCATTTACAATTAATTATGCTTTTAGTTGAAGTAGTTTTTGGAAAGCCATTCTCCATCCAGGGCATTTTGCCGAACGATGAAAGATTTTGTCAAGCATTTTACTGGAAACTTTTGGATGAATCTCCCCCTAGGGATGTATATGAGGAACCGAGAAACATTACGGTATATTTCGGTCGAAAATTTATCCTAAAGGAATTGAAACTCGTGCTTCCCTCAAAACATAAAGAAGAGTTTGGTAAGAAAATTTAAAATATTTTTTTCTTTGCTATTTTTTATTGCTTGAACGCACCTGAACAGTATTTTTAGCTAAGTTAACTTAATCGGTCTATATTTTAGTTAATATTTGTTAATGTTATGCATAAGAATTCGTTAATACTTTTCCAATGCATACGACAAGTTAGAGTACTTTCATTTTGACAAGAATTAAGGTGACTACTACCAAATGCAGAGATGTTGTTGGTGAAAAGTAATTGCAGTCCTAAGTGGTCTGGTATAATGCAAGTTTCTAGAGAATAAGTATTAATCGGTGGATATTAATTGTGGCTTTATCCAGTCTGAGGATTTGTGTTAAGCTGTTTGCATCCGCCTCTACAATTCCTGATTAAGCACCTTATTGTGGCGTTTCTCCTTTTACCACAAATGACACGTGCACATATACTTGTTAGATTTTTATTTTGGATCCACCGACATCTGTAATGTAAAAGTTAACGCGAAGAACGACTGTGATCAAGGAGAGAACTTCGAAGGATTCAAACAATACGTCTGTAGCACTCCTTCCCTTGGAAATCTGGCAGTCGATCAAGTAGAATTTTCTACTGAAAACGTCAGCAAACTGGCAATCTCAGGGATTCCAGGTAAGCTAAATTGTACAACTCTCTCAGTCCTAAACCAAGGCAGTTACATAACCTACTATTCTTGGATATTCAGCTAAGTCCTGCCCTGTAGCAAGATCTAGGTGACAGAAAGGGGTCAGCGAGGGATAAAGAGTGTATTAGGTGTGCAAGTTTAAATGCTAAACAATGGTACGCCAATTTTGCCGTTCCAAATGTAAGTAAAAGGCGGTTGGCGCTGACATTCAGGCCGTTTGTGCTACTATGATTTACAAGATGGGTTAAATTACAACATATTCATCCTTCTTTTCCGCTGTATTACAATTTTCTGGTGATGACTATACCCCTCAAACATTCACACAATCTAGAAGGCACGAAATTTGCCAAGCTAAATCAAATAAAGGCATTGTTTAAGTTGTAGAACTTGCTTCCTATGTGTTACATTAGTTGGTAAATAATGTGCCCATTTACTTCGCGCAACTCATAATTTTTCACAAATTAATTTGTTAAACTTGCCCATAGTTCTTAAATGCTTCGAATGTTCTTCGTAGGCAACTTTGATGGCTGACTGATGTGCTTTTACTAGGCGGCTTAACTAACACATTTAGAAAAAGTTTCATAAATAGCGGAACGGATGTGATTAGTAAATATCTAGGTGTTAGCACTTGTGGACTTATTGTACAGCTTGGTTGCACGAGGAGAGTCGAAGGTGCTAGCTAAGACAGTCTCTTCTGGAACCCATATGCAGGTGTGTGGACGAATATCAATCAGACCTTGGTCAGCGGTATTATGAGCACTCAACGAAGAGTCGCATTATGAGGAACAATCAGTGGAATGGATGTTTTATAGCATGTCCAATGCGGGTAGGTGGTGTGGATGAGTGTAAAGTTAGCAAAGGCTTTAATTGATGCTTAAGCAGAAATGGGCAGGGGATTCGGTGTCATTGACGGCTACTATAAGAACAGAGGGAAGATGTTATTCGTCGTAGGTGCAGTTGGCTCTGACGGTGCTGTTTAAAGGTATGTATTATAAACTACTCAAAGTTAACCTGACAACAGTATAGAAATCATTCAATCGGTATAATCAAGGGCCAGTTGAATCGCTGAAATGTGCGGACCATAATAGCGCTGACAAAGTAAGTCGATTCTTGCGTAGACCAATTGTAAACTCCTTAACGATTACTTTGAAGCATTACAGGATGAGAGAATGCAGTGACGATGCAAGTTTGCAGGATACCTCTGCGCCCTTATTTTGAATAATGAATTCAAGTTTACCTTTTGTTGAAAAGAAACGAAAGATGGGATAATATATTTCGATCACTCATTTATCCCTGTGCAGAAGTGGATGAGTTCAGATTTTCTCGAAGGCGCATTTAGACGTCTCTAAAACTACTTTATAATGGAGTCTAGTCACTAAAGAGATTGGACACGATATCTGAGCCATTATCGGATGTGCTGTGATAAAGTACCTTTGCTTTCTCTACGAGCTGCTGAAAGGAACCTCCAACAATGTAGAATTACAAGACTTTGGAATTCTCATGTGTAGCAAGTTTTGGATCAGTTATGTACACTTCCCAATTGTTGCTGTTTGTGAATTCGTCCAGAGAGATACGATGATAGTGGTTGCATTGACGCAGGAACAAACTTGAAAGGAGTTACAATTTCGTTGTGTGAGGATTTTTACCCTGTAGAACTTGCAATGAATCTGTTATCCACGCAGTGTGGAACCATCTACTCATTCATTCATATGTATTTGTTCAGAACATTAAGAAGGCCTTTTCCGAAATTTCCCTCACCGCCTTGAATACAAATAATAATTTCGCAAAAATTCTGCTAAGTTTTGAAAAGTTACTTGGCAGCAATCTGCGTAAAATTGCACGCATTCAAGAAGACTTGGAAGTTCTCTAATACGGAATGTGTCGGCTCACTCGATGGTGCATTTTAATGCCGTGAATCTATTCATCGGAATTCAAGACCTCCAGGTTGTGCATGGTAACACCAACTTCCCATCTGCATCTAATTTACCACGGTGGTGAGCCTTTTGCATAAGAAGCTATAGTTCACACGAGTCAGTAAATACACCCATGTAACATTATGTCATGCTTCCTCATAGCCTTCAGACTGCTTTTAGTGCTCCTGCTTTAGCACACTTGCTATCAGTCCTTTAATTTCCTTATTTGGGCTCGGCGTCGCAGATGCGTGACATTTGTTCGCTATCAGTTTATTGCAAATTTTGCCACACCTAATTGTGCAACTAGCTGATTTTCACATTTAAACAGCAAACCGAGTACAGAGTATGCGTTTTTCTGTTACTGGGCAGGAGCTGAATGGATCAGAATACTAGTTATTCTAGTTGCCACCTGGGAGCAATTTGCTTTTTATCCGAGGTCCCAGTAGCTCCTCATATGCAACCCATGTCTTGCCACTTTTCTTTCTATCACATATGAAATCACTATTGATGAGTTTTGGGATTCGAGTGTCCCCCAAAGAACAAATCCAGCCATGCGAAATATAAAATAAATTTGTGAGATGTACTTTTAAAGGGCTTCATCGTTGTGGTTGGGTTTCATCAAAACAAGCTATAAACAGTGTGATGGTAACAACATCATGAGTACAACGCGTTTGTTTTCGTGAAAATTTTCGGTTTTCATCAACCTCATCGCATGTGCGTGCCAAACTCCTAATAATTTCCCTCACTTAAGTCCGATTACCCCTTGAAAGCGAACACCATCATGACTAAAACATTTTGCATGCATCCTCGTGATTTAATGCAGGCGTTTTGCCATAAATACGGTGACTATATATTCACGCTGCTACACATGCGAAGTCTGGGTATGTCTGCAAGGTATTAAATTCTCAGGTCCAAACATATTCCACCAGCCTCTGCCAAAAGCCACAAGTAGTGAGAGAGTGCGCAGCCTTATTTTAATAAACGGAGCGGGTGTAGGATGTAGTCTTACCATTTTGCTCCTTTCGTTTGGGTGCAAGTGAAGCACAATTTACAACCCTCCAAATGAAGCCATTTTATGACAGTAAAAAAGAAATCGTCTATGACTCTTTTTCTTCTTGTCTCAGAGGTCACACTTCACCCATTTGCAAAACGAAACAAAACAGAAAAGTTGTTCAATGCTTTTTGCTATCTTTCACAAACGCTGCCATTTAATGCAACATTACTGAACAACTTTGGGGTAAGGCAGAGCTAGAATTGCCAAAGCTGGAGCATGGTGATGTGGGCTGTGACTGCGGTTCAAGCACGGACGTTATTACTAGTGTTGTGTGAATTGTCCTCTCTCACAATAAGAAGTCAGCGAATTATGAAATTGTCTCATGATATGTGGAGTATGATACAGCTCTAGAGAACTGAGGTATCCATTAGTGTTCATGCAGTTGAAGCCCACAGATTTAAAACAGAGTGTCAATGGGGCTTTCAGTAGCCGTAAAGTACTTGACCTTACAAATAAACAGGAGCTTGCTTTCACGGTAGCCTTGCTTTTTAAATTACAACGGTGAAATAAATGGACATTCACTATAAGTGGCTCGATCTATCTTGAACTGCTGCCTCGCCTTTCATCCTCACGCCGAGGTAATTAATCTACTTCCTCTCTATCAATAGACAATGCTCTGAATAACTAGGTTGGTACTTATGCGAAAAGCGAACATATTTTTCACTTTCCCAGATTAAGTTTTATGTCAAGCGTTGCATTCTGGGTTTTCACGTAGAAATACTGCAGAAAATGCACATTTATCTGTGTGAAAGAAATAAAATTTAGGCGGTAATCAGTAATCTCCTCAATTTCTCCCTCATTTTTAGTTTACTATCCCTCTTTGAGCCTGTCAACCAGCGAGGTCACTGTAGCCGGTGGAAAAAGTGAGTTTGAGATCACATGTACGTCGGCCACCTGCGCGGGATCATGCGAGCCCCCGGGTGAAGTAGCGACTTGTCAGGATTTAATGCTTTTCCGTAAACAAATCGACGGCATTCCTGCGACTCTCGTGGTCCGGCGGGGTCGCCTAGAGCCTCTATGGGCCGACGTCCTCCGTGATCTCAAGATCCTTGTGGATGAGGAATCCAAAATGGTCGTGAGGCTACCGAGAAGTAGGTTCTTTCTTGTCTGTAAATCACTTTTAACTCCCTACATTTACCATCACAAGCGCAGTTTGACAACTTTGAACTTATAAAAGAAGAATTCTCGTTTTATGCAATAAAGGAAATTATGGCTAAAGAGAATCGCAAAACAAGCGCTTTCTTTGTAAAGGCTAAATTGCAGTTTGAATACACTATTTGGTTCCAAAAAACGGAATACACTTCCTCTTGACAGTGGAAATTTCGATAAAAAAACACTATTAATCTAGTCGGAAATTTCCCTTGTCAACAGTTGTTCATGGACAGCACTATGAGGTTTCAAGCAGATGTTATTTTAACAACGGAAGCTTCGGAACCACCCCTAAGGAGATGGTACAGGCGTTTAGGATTCCAGTTGTGATCGCAAAAGCTCCTACGCATCAAAATACGAACTACCAATTTACAGGATGCGTTCTCCACAGAACTTCCACTCTTTCACCTTACTTTGCTCAAGAAGTGAAAAAAGCGTTGCGATTTGGCATGCCTGACACAGTCACACTAATCAGGTAATCACACGAACACCGCTAACGGCCTGAGTTCAGTACTAATCCTTAAAAATATTATTTTTATAGGTAGTATCAACAATGCTTCTTATAACGGTAGACCAGAGAAATCTGACAAAGAGTACTTCTCTGTTACTAAAAATTGTCAAAATTTGACGAGTCTTTTGTTGTGCAGCACACACGTATGTGGGTCAGTACCAGTGCGGCTGCGAATCCACAGACGCCACCAAAACAATCGTTCTTTCGGCTCCGACAGCGTTCGAGAGTACCGACTTTCTCACAGGTAGGTCCAAAACACATTCATATCAGGTGTGACTCGTGAAAGGCTAGCGTAAATAAACCCTCAGTTGAGGTGGTTATCAATGCCACAGTTTAAACAAAAGCAGGCCAATTTCATGTGAACAATTTTTAAATAAATATCACATAAAAGCTTAGACAGGACCCGAATTCTTGTAGATTGTTTGTGGGTTTCTTTTTTTTTTGGGGGGGAATGGAGGGGTTATTTTGTTTGGGCATGTAGAATGTTCCCTTCCAAAGTCGTATGTATGCGATACATGTTCACTATCAGGTGCAACAGCAGGTGTCGCGGGTGGACTGGTCGGATTTTGGCAGAATAAAATACACACGGAACGTATCTGGTTCAAAGGCAGTTATGTGTTTATTTTTGAATGTCATAAGTTTAAGAGAGACTGCTTTGTGGTATGTGGCTCCGATTTTACCCTAGAGCTTTACTACCAAATGATCGTGCATTCTACACTCTCCTGTCAATGAAATTGCTTTACCTACTCTAGCCCTTCAAAAGACGGTAAATCTGGTTTTCGGTTGTGATTTAGGAACTTGTTGACATAGAACAGTGAAAACGCAAAAAAGTTGCTTGGTGGTTGCAGTAAATCTTTCCAGTTGTGTTACAAATCAGGGAGAACTTTTGAAGCCTTAATGACTCATCAAAGAGGGCCTCTAGCCGAATGCAAACTTGGGGGAGGAGGAACGGAAAAGCGCTTGAGGGTGATTATATCCCACGGATTGCCCTTGATTACGTCTGTTTGGCAAAACGATAAATCACTTCTTTTATTTCAGGCAAATTTGAAAAGGTTACGTAAATTACACCGGTCTAAAGGTTATTTTAGCATATGGAAGAAAACTCCAACAAATTCACTCGGGAAAGCTCTCCCAAATTGGACAAATTTGGTGCTTAATTTGCGAATGTTCTTCGGACGAATGGGGATATTTTGCAAGCAATAAGATTATGAGCTGCAACTTACTTTCACGGACGGCCTAAATTAATACTTGGAATGAGCTTGCAACTGAAATTTAACACTATCATATTCTTTCTTCTTTTGCCTTATATAATTGGTAATGAAAATGCTCGCCTTTTGGCTGTCCAGTGCGTCAAATTTTTGCCAGCAGCATTAATTTATCTGACAGGTTGATCGATTGCTTAAGGCATTTTTGGGGAGGGAGTCCTACGAGTCCCTACAGATACCCAGACCGTCCGGGTACTTTAAGTTTACAAGAAGCTTGAAGGCATAATGGCTCACTGTTACAATTGCTGACGGTGAAATCGCCTTCATGGCTCCATTTTTCTGCTATTCAGAGGCAATTTTTCAACGCAACTACACAGTTGTGTACGAGAAAAAGCAGCAATATCGGGGAGACGGTGCTAGTGGGGTGATAGAGCTGGCCCCCAAGGACAAGGGCGCTTTCTTCCACATGATGGCGAATGGAGTCACCTTCGCGCCCAACCTAAGGGCCAAGTTTGAATGGATTGAAGAGGGTAAACGAAGGAGCTATGAGTTCGTGGTAAGCATTTTGAAATTGTCATATTCGAGTTACCTGAAGATGTCAACTTGTTGCGATTGAGAAGCGGTACAGTGTAAAGAATGGGCAATAAGGCAGAAGAGAGTTGTTTTTTTCTATCACAATTAAAAGATGCGGTTTTCCTTCTCCTACTGATTAATTGCCCCGTCAAATGTATAATGTTTTTAGCTTCTCATTAAAAAGAAACGCCTTTTAGGAGTGGTTTTTTAGGGCATCCGTTTGGGATTTGCAACTGAATTTCTTAGTAATTGCTTGTTTCATCTTAACAATATCCGCACTTGCTTTTTACAAATCATTTCACATCCACACCTAGATCCGACGCGTAATTCTCACATTAAAAACTGTTATCTCCACTGTTCCTACATACAATGTTAGCAAGAAACATAATTAAACTTGCCAGCCCATGTCTGCTGCCTCGCTAAATGAGAAATCTCTTTCTCTAGTACTCGCAGCAGGAAAGGGTACGAATTTACCCCAACGTCGAAGCTCTTGCCAACTGGACAGAATTGGCATTTCGTGTGCGAGCGCTGACCCTCTATCCGGATGCAAAGGACAATGAGACAGTGATTTATCGGTGGTATCTGCCTAATCAAGCGCCTGGCTCTGATATCACTGATGTGTTTCATATTATTGGTAAGTTGTTGGCGAAAATAACGGCAAGATATGATGAAATACCAGAGACATGAAAACACAAGAGCAGGGGAGGAAGTAGCTCTAACTAAGGCATACTGCATTTACTTCATCCACAGTGTTTATTCAATACCTATCCTGAGGATCTTGATCATTGAAAGAATTTCTCGGTTCGGTCACACCGCCCTGGGCGAGCTGACTTCACTGCGTCATTAATGGTGGAATGCTAAATGATGTCACTTTACTCAGTGCATGTGCTAACTTTTCCACATCGCAACTACTCGACTTCGGAAACGATGACAATGTTCAATTCAACACTCCCACAGGCTACACGTTGATCAGGCATGTAGAATGCAGCCTTCCATGGGGTGTTTGGCTGTTCAGTGGACTGTTCATTGCTAGAAAAACTGCAGCAAAAACAACCATGGTAGAGATCGTCACCAAAACACCGTTTTTTTATACCCTTCTTCGAAGCCTTTGCATCACTCAAATGCCCCGTCGTTGTGCAGCCGCTGAGCATCCCGACGCCGTAATGAACTGTTTAAGATATTCTGTAGAGTTAAGTAGATGCCGCCACCCACACTATTGGGTTTTATGGCTTCGTTCAAACTTTATTTCGTTTAACATATCATGCGACAGCAGATATAAACTCTCCATAGCCATTGTTAGGCACTTCACTTAATGGTACATAGACTAGACCGGGCCATGGCATTCACTTCGGATATTTCCGCTTGGTTGGACACACTTATCAGTTGTTACTGCCTATGGTACCCATTTGGTGATATTCCATTCTCTGAAGTTTTGTAGTATTTAATGCAATGGTTTGATATGTAAAGTTTGGATGCTCGTTTCTGTGCCTTCGGTCTTTGTGAATGAATGTGGATAGCGAGTGGTATGAAATACCTTTTGACAAATTATGCCTGATCTAATTCTGAGTTGGCCTTGTCACCAAGCTGACCAAATAAGTCATATATAGGATTTCAGTTAGGCTGTCATGCTTGATAGAGAGATTGAAAGAAAAGTGTTTTCGAGTTTACGTAGGATTCACACGCGAAATGCAAATTGAATTGCAGTTTTTTAGCCTTCTGTTAAAAATCACGGCATTCACTTCCTCTATTAATGACTTCTTAAGTTGTAAACAACTGGGATTGTGAAGGGCTTCCGGTAATTGAAATTAACCACTCAGGCGCTTATCTCAGTTATCACTCAACGGTTCACATCCATTTCATTCATCAATCATTTTGTGCATTAAAACTTGGCACGTGGCAGCGTGAATATGGAATTATATCCCACTTTCCGAATCATGTTGGAATAAATGGGGCTATTTAGATCCTTTCTGGCCTCCCTTGTACATTTTTCTCTTTCTTGCTCCACAGTGGAGCAAAGGCGCAACCTATGTTTATGCCCACCTTTCGGTCGAGCATTGAAAGTACTCGCCATTCCTGGCTTTCTGCCGGTACCACGTAGGCATTCACCTTTCAAATAGAAAAGAAAGAAATTAATTTACCCATTATCGAGAAACAATTAGAAACCTCGGAATATGCCTTTAAGTAAGTGAGACCAAGTAGTTTAATCGCACGCAAGTTAATTCTCACCTGGACTCTACTTCTTACCACCTTACAGTCGTCCCTATCTTCTCGGGATTGTTAAGTTCCTAAAATACTGCCCAGCAAACACCTCTTTTCTCCTCCAAAATTTGTGACTATACACTCTTGTCAGTGCTGTCGCTGGAGAGCTTAAACGCCAAAAAAGTTGTCTTTAAGTAATATTTTTCTTATGACAGGTTGTGTTCTTATCTTCTGTTTAGTTTACATGCATTATTTTCTGTACGGCTGAATCGTGCTAAGGACTGTCTTTGATCCTGTGGTTACCTCCCCATTCAATTACGTGCCTACTGGCTCAAATAAGATTTTATTTAAATGGAAATAATACTTTAATATGTTATTTTTTCGTTCCCACATTGCTAGTAACTCCATGAAACGTTCTCGTTAAATCTCTCCATTTCCCCAGCAAGCAAACCCATGTCCATCTTTTCCAGGTAGGCATAGCATTATTCCCACGGATCCTACCCTTCACATCTGATGTGTTCGGCTATTTTTCAGGGGAAGAATAGACCAGAAGGAGAAAGGCTAAACCACATTGATCACAGGTGTAACTTTTAGACTTGTGTTTTTCCATCTACAAATAAAAAACCACTGCTCTCGTCTTGTGACTGTCCTTGAGCCGAATCCACATTCTCCTCAGACTTATTTAGCCACTGAAAAAAACCCTTCTCGTATTTCTTCGGTCACTATTGAGGAGACTTACCGACTCTAGAAAAGCTTATTCACTGTGAGGTTATGGAAGTTTTGATTTGCACATTTAAAGTTACCCTATCCGCGCCTCGTTTTGGAGCATTCTTGAAGTGCACACATTCCACGCCACGCACTTTTTATTCCCGGTCTGTCAATATCGCACCATTCAAGAGGGCGTGGTTGGGGCCTTTTGTAAGCAACTTGAGGGCGTCAGTGGCTCTGAGACTTTAAGATAACATGAGCACTCACCGAGGCCGCTTCCTTCTATTGGTCATCTAGGTAAAGGGACTCTTCAGTCCCCATCTTGACCACATTGACTTTCAATAATACCCACTGGCAGGGTGTTCTTCAAGCAAAGAATAGATCTGAGAAGGAAAGGTTGACTCCTGTTGTTTGTTAGTACAATTTTCTAGGGACAAACATGGAGCTGCACGCAAACTCAGTGCAATTCTGACACGCTTCATCTGACTGTGTCAGAAGGAACTCTTGAACCCCAGGCGGAATTGTCTTGTCACTCATTATTGGTCCAGCTTCGATTGAAGTATTCAAGACTATTTTCAGGGTCAAAAATGAGATAAAACTTTATCTTCTAAATGAGGAGTTTCGAGTGGTCTCCATCCAAAGGAATTAACTTAGCATAACTGCGCCAGAAGTAGTAGTATTTAGGCAAACGAAATACGTATAGTAGCCTACTTTTCCAAAAAAAACATTAAACAATGCATCAAACTGTGCAAAGGTCTTCCTTTTTTAAAAATATCTACTCTAATAAATTAAGCGTTTATCTTTAGAAACAGGAATTGTACAATGTCGCCAGGGTATTTGTGTAGATGCATAAAAATCTTTCGGAAAATGTCAAGAGTTTGTGCTAGCCGATTAAATTCTTCACACACCTCGGTCCATACAACTAGTGTTTGCTTCACATTCACCTTGAAGGATAGTATTGTTGATAGTGCTAACGACTGCTGATTAAAATACTTTGCCGTGAATATCCAAGGTACAAATGCGACACAAATGTCTTGACTGCATGGGAAATTATCAAAGATTGCCATCAATTTGTGACTTCATGGCAAAGCAATCGTAAATCATTTTTTTCAACACACTTTCAGAAATTATAGGCTCATGGTCTTGAACTACTTCCATTTGAATTGTCAAGTGAAGTCACACTTTTCATGTACCTATGTATATGGCTCTACAATTCGGTGGAAGTCTCGACATCTGACCTATGGTGCATGCTTTACCCACACCAACTAGCCGCACCCAGTTCGAACGCTCAATTCATGACTTACAGGCCCCAGAGCCAAGCATCGCATAACTTTATCGAAGTAAAAGCGTGTCATTATTACCTGCTAAGATAGAACCCAGCACACCTTGGTTTCTAGGCTTTTCAGGGACATCTGATACGGCTCGGTGGAATATGTCTTGATCATTCATAATCCATCAGCATACAGACGGTGGTTTAGCAAACTTCCGTATGTAGTGCAGATGTGAAGCTCATTACCCTTGGCGACCTTGACAATGCTTTAATCAAGAAATTTAAGGAGTGTTTAAAAAAATCTGTAGCCTGTGGTTTATTGGCACTTAATTAGCAATTCGGAACCTGGTTTTGTATAATTTCAACTGGTCGTGGCAATTCCAGTGGCCTTCCAACGACCTGACTTCATGTCCATTTGCCATATGTCAAGGCACCAGATAGTGTCACAGACTCCGTGAATGGGTTTGAGACAATGAGATAGATGTGGGGCCTTTTGTAGCCTTGGAACAACAGTTGGCTTGGTCTGTTCAGTAGTGCAGGTTTTGGCGTCATGCTTTGGAACAAGAAAAGTGTTGAGCTGTGTTGATCGATCCTCTTCTGAGATCCTGGAAGTCAACATTTTGAAATGCCTTATACAACTGGGTGGAAGCCAAGCCTATGCAAAGGCGCTAGGAAACGATTTAAGAGTAGCTTTAAGTGTCGAATTTTAAGGTTCTTCTGGATCACTGCCTTAGTGCCAAGAAATTTGCTTTGTTCTAGCACTGTACTTCGTAGTACTTATCATGGGGAATGGTATGGAGGTCCATTTTCCTTCTACTAGTCAGCTTTGTCTGCACTAAAATCTAACTTGTGCATTTCGCCCAACGTCAACTGATTACTAAATCTTCCAAGTATCCTCGTAGCAGTGTACAACTGCTACCGTCTGGGAACTTTCTAATTTTTTCACTGTTTTCTACTTTTTAAGCTGCAAAATTGTTTCCAAGTACACTTCTGACGTACTTATTGTGAAACCACTCACAAGGCCTTTCCAGTCCCGAATGGTAATGGTCTCCTTAACAAAGTTCCAGACAGCAAGGGACGGGCTTCTCGTGTGTTAATAGGCTCCAATTTGTAAATAAAGTGATGTTGGCTTATAAATCTCGGTATACAAAGTACATACAACCACAAAGCACGCAATAAAACACACACCAGCAACAGCTGTACAAAAAATGCGGAATATGGTTGTAGGGTGATGCGGAATGCATCGGTTCGGGGAACTAATTTGACCTTACTACATTGGTCGGTGCCACACCACTCCCAAAATTTGATGACGCCTCCGTGCGCTTAAGTGATAAGAGTGCAAATACTTCTTAAAAGGGATTTAAAAATTTCGGAATGTCCCCTTTTTCTTTACGATATAGTATGCACTTTATGGTAATGTGCATGCTTACAGCACCATAAAGCTATGGAGGAAATAATGCTTCAAATCATTTATTTTCAAAAAAACATGTTTGTTTTAGGTGAGATTGGGTGCAATCTTGCTCACGGGAATAAGCTTCCCATCCCATTAAAAGTGGAGCAAATTCTCATGCCTTAGAGAGTGACCGTAACAGTTATTGGACAGTTTTTTTTGCAATCAAAACATTCCTGACCGGTGATGACGCGACCTCCAGATTTAATGGTGCTGCGAATCCTGTGGTTATGTTTTAAGGATAAGTTGCCCATGGCTATTTGTTCCACCTAACCAACTCTACACCGCCTACCAGCTAAGACTCCTAGCCTTATGCCAAACCACTAAAAGGTTTGTGTGGAAGCTACCACCACTTCAAAGTTTCATTCATATTGCGTCTTTTCTGTGGTATTTCGAAGGGTAATCTTGGTTACCAGAGTACGATGACTTTTTTATTGCATTAAACAATCAAATGCATAAAAAAGTGTACATTGTTTGACAAACATGGCATTCCAAGTACTTACCCAAACATTTGTTGCGAACAGCTGTTGGTTCTGCCTTACTTACTAATTCTGCTCTGGTTTCATTGAATCGAACTGACTCGGAATTGTGTAATTGCACATGCAACCGCAGTCATCAAATTTTGAAATGCTAATCGCTTTATTTAGACTAACAACTTGGAGGTAGGAAAGTGCTTCTTTTCAAGTACAACCCATGCAGTTATTAAAAAAATTCCTTTCCTGATCAAACTCTAGGTTTCGTTATTATGACACTCCTCTTAGTCGATTCTCATGTGTCTTGCAGTAATTTCTTTTTTTGTAGATGTGAACAAGAAACCCTTTAATGCAGTGCGTGCCTGGGTTGTGTCCAAGACGGACGGTGTTCTCCACATTCTCATTTACTGTCAACATTCAGACAGTGTTAATTCAATCAGTAGAGATGAGATTAGGGTGGAGTTACTTAATCATGGATGCGATCCTGATGCAGCGCCCAACCTCGTGGCCGCCTTTGGACTAAGCAGTTAGTTTGTTGGAATAACGCTTCTTATGGGGAACTCTGTAACAGCTGCACCTATTCAGCACATTTTTAACTCAACCATTTAATTGGACATTGACCCGTTACTCCATTGTTCCACCATTTGATATTGCTATTTCGAAACTTTCACCATAAATAGGTGTTTTATTCATTTATCCAAATTTTATTAAATCCACCTATTTCCAATCACACCTTAGGCACATTTAATGAGATCGCCACTAATCCTTTTATAGATTTGTAACCTCCTAATGGTATTTCTTGTGACTTGGTTTTTGCAGACTTAGTTAACACAAAATATTCCACAGGACCTCATGATTTCAATCAAACTTCTTGATGCTTATTCTTTTCTGTATATTTGTTACCAAGATTTCAAAAGAACTGCCTATAAATAGCACAGTTTCCACTACTAATTACAGCTTGTTACCATTAACCTCGTAATGGAGTAACAGTCGCAAGGAACAAATGTCTCTAGGCATTGGCTTGACTTTCTAGATAAAAAGACTGAAGCATGCCTTAGGCAGAAAATAATCACTTTAATGGGAAGTACTACGCACATCCAAATTCTTAAGTCAAAACCAATTACTGTTGCTTGAATTCTTAGAAAGAATTATGCGAAGCCTACCATACTGCCAAGCAATAAACAGGCGTGTGGGAGTTTAAAAGCTACGCCTGTAAATTTAAATACACAAATGTTTATTTTGCAGAAAACGGGACAATCATCGACATGTTCCCTAATCACATCAGAATAGATAAGCTGACTTACGGACAGACTGTAAATATCTTCCTAGAAGGCTACTCCACCTTCTACCGCTATGAATTGCAAGTTACCGTAGGGAACAACCGTACCACCTTACTGAATGTTATTCCCTCCGGGATGCCGCGTCTGAAGGATGAGTTGGAGGGTAAGACATTTGACAGCTACAATCCACCAAGTCAACCTCGTAATCAATGAATGTATATAAAAAAGCACAAAAATAAACTTAGGAATGGTTATGGGCCATGCATCGAATCTGGTCCGCTACCTATCGTCGACAGTCATCCAGTGGGAAGCATAAAAGTGGGGATTTCATAGTCAGTATTTCAATGGTAATCGGTTTGCTTTTGGTCTCATAATATTTTGGGTCTTGGGAGGCAACGCTACGATGTAGAAGACAGTAACTGTAAACCTTAACAATGAGGAGGGTTTTAGCCGCCTCCTGGCCTATCCATTCATGACTTGTCTTTATTTGTATGTAAAGCCGCCATATTTGACGTTTCGGTGACGAAGTTCTTCACTACTCCTGAATCTGACGAGATACGTGTGGGAATTCAGGTCAACCTACTTTCTCCTGTAAGTTGCACAGGTTCCTGCCATATCTGCACCATTGGGCAATGTAGACAGAACTTGTAGTCATTAAAGATCCACGACACACAGGTCCCTCTTCCGGGGATTTTCTCAAGTGAATTAAGTCAATGCAAGCTTTGGTAGAATCCTTAGCCACTCTAGAGAGTGTTATTTTGAATTTTTATCCAAACGTAGGAAGTCGGTGTTGTGTTTCTGATGGACGAAGGGACTGTGGAAGTTCAACGGAACCTCTGCTATCGATAAGACGCATAGTATATAGCTCTGTTAAATGCACACAACTCCTTTGTCAGATTGTGAATCCAGATTTCTTACCTTAATCAATTTTGAGTTGCTTGCAGTTAAAAACGAACGTCTGTGTTTAAAACTACCCACCACATTAAATTTATTGTTATGTTGTTAAACAAGAAACGGTTTTGAAGGTAGTTCCAAGTTTTCTGTTTCTCATGATGGCTAAGAAAGTTTTTTACTTCTTGTCGCAAAGAAATCATCCCTGCCTGAGTAGATAGCACGTCTATTTTGAGCTCTGTATGAGACTGAAGGTTGAAGGTGAAAGTATTTAAGTAGTAAATTTATATCCTAGACTAGCATTTACCCACTGCGTAGGATGAACCTATGCTTTGCTGGGATTTGCGTCCAAATACTCCGCAATTAATGCATTTTTATTAAGTGGGAATGCAATTGCATACTTTATTAGAGCCTTTAAAGAGTTGTCAGTTTGTGTAGCCTGATCGTCCGACATACCAGTAGCAGCGCACCGCTTGGAATGCCCACATCACCTCGTAGCTACGTGGTGCTTGGAGCGTTCCACGGCAGGGGATTTTGGGAATTTAAAACAACCTGTTTACAGAGAATTGGGACAGTGTCTCAGCTATTTGAATGCAAACATATTTGTCATTGTTGGCGAACGGATGTTTATCGTTGTTCAAGTGCTTCAGACGTCATGAACAGCCATGACAATAATTTTTTTGCAATTATTAGGTATGCTTAGAAGTTTTATGTTATTTTGCGATTTGACCTATAATCTGTAGTGCAAAAATGTAACCATCATTAATTTGCTTCAAAAGCATTCCTTTGAACCGCCATCATTTCCTACATGTAGGTCCTTCTGGATCACCTCAATTGCACCAGAGGCAGTCTTGAACTAATACCGACTTGGAATCCTGAGAACAGGAAAAACTTCTCTCAGCAACGTTATCCAGCCCTCTTTGACTTCACTGCACCAAAAGCGTTGAAAAGCCTAGATTTCAAGACCACTTTGGTGGTTGGTGAGAATATGCGGTCCACCAAAATGCGCATTCCGAATCCACGTGAGTTTGGGCTTTGGCAACCACTATCCAATTACTTCAGAACTTTCTCATTGACAAAGACTTGGAAAGGAACAGCTTCGAAAAGTGCAAACGACATTTATGTCCTCATATGCCTTCCGTCCCATTCAAATTAGCGTTTAACAATATCCTGCCAAAAGCCTTCGGCGCAGAATTTCTTTGCGATTTGGCTGAACTACCCTGTAGTAGCTCTCTCCATTTCGTTGTTGGCGGTAAACTTGTGCATTTCGATTCCAGCATTGCAAGGCATACACTCTTTGCAGCACAGTTAATGACGTCACCCAGTACGTGGTGCCATTCCTTGTTAAAGCACTCCCTCAACTCCGTTCAACATTTGTACCTCCTACGTGTTGTACTCACCATTCTCACCGAATAGCGCCACTGATGACGTATTGATTAGGTATTCGGAACCTGCCTTCCATGAGGTATCTAGCTGCTAGATGGACTGCAGGGCGTAATAGATTGGTTTGTGCTGGAAACTTTAACAAAAACAACCACGGGCGTAATGGTCGCAAAGACACTGCTCTTGACGACCGACTTTGGAACGTTCACTCGGTTGGTCTACTGTTGTGTAGACACATGTAGATACAGGTATCCACCTCTTCGGGTTTTATGACTTCCTTCACTTACCGATTCGTCCATCGCATCGCTTTGCCATATGCTTCCATCCTGCCGTTTCCAGTGCAGTTTCATATCTCATTGTATGTAGGCGTAGAAGCAGAAATCGGATTTCAATTTCAACGACCTTATTATTATTATTATTATTTCGAGGTGTACCTGCTGACATCCTTCCCTGCCCATCCACGGCAAACGCTGGGAATTTTGTTTGAAGTAATTGCATTTGTCCTCTCGTGGCTCACCTTGCACTGTCATTGAATGCCTCGCATTAATCTATCCCGAGATTCTCCTAGGCGTGTGTACTATCCTACCTGGCAATTTACCCGTACGCAGAGAATGCACAGTTAAAGATCATGCGAGAGAGGGAGAGTTGTCCCATTACCTATGTACTTATAGTTCCGAATTTCATAAGTTCGATGAAAACACCAGCCTTAATGTTAACTTATTTTTAATGCAAAATTTTGTTTATTCCGTCTTGAAGCTGCTAATGAGAAAGCATTAAACCTAGGTCACATTATGTCTTCGTGATGACCCGAGTGACACGTCTAATCATTTATTTGCCTCCATTCTCTCGAGTATTTAGCTATCAATTTGTCTTAAAAACGGAAGTTTTGGCAATATGTTAAATTTAAAAACAAGTTACTCCTACTTAATTTCCCTGATTTTATCTTTCTGCTTCCCTGCGTGTGGTTGGTCACTGAGCTTCAAGGCACTGGAGTGATGGCAGCGTCTTCTTCCACCTGAGACTGAATTATTGAATGAATGTTAAAGCATTTGGACAATCATTCCTTCGGCTGAATTAAACTTGCACCGATTTTCCCCCAAACCCTCATATCTGTTTGTTTCGTAGCCCGTGCCACTCTTTTTGCAAAGTATCTTCGGTTTTATTCTATTTTTAGGCTCCGAGTTAATGCCACTTTACCTACTCATTTGTATCCACCATGCGCTTAAATAATGTCCACTGTCTGGATGTGCATTTTCACCGGTCACGTGGATCCTTTTCGTACAAATTTTGAAGATTCTTTTCTATTTTAAGTAGCTTGAATAGGGCATAATCGAGAATCAAGTTTTATGCTAGAACACTTCCATTGCTTCGGCCTCCAGTTTTTCCACAAAAGCGAAATGTTAAAACGTTAAATGCGGAAGGTATTCAGTAAGTCAGAGGACATGGTCAGACCCGCGATACTGCTTGCTATTCTCTACAACAATTTTCTTTACTCTCCCACTCACCAATTCAACACCAGGAAGATAATACACGTTTCGTTATTCAGTTGGGAATGCGAGGTAGGTAAATGGTTCGGCAAGGTCGGCTGCAACAGCATGTGTTCATATGGGGTTGGTTTTCCTCTGAAATACCAAATGCATGAGGGCTTAATTTTCGTTGCCGTTCCTCATTTTGTGTGTAAACTCACTGCATCGACGTTTGTTAAAGTGATTTATTTGAAGTATGCTTTTTATCGGTCTGATTTCAATCGAAATCGCGACTTTGACCCTTTTGATGTTAGTTTCATCCGAGAATAACCGATTCATGACCTGAAGTGGCATGCTTTAAGGAAGCAGTACCAAGTTTCATCCAAGCATCTACCATGGTCTTTCACACTTGAAGTCCGAGAGTAATGAATGAAATCCACCGCCGATTAGTTTTCAAACGTCTGCTTGCACAGTTGCTTCTGTGTAGTGTATATTTTCCAAATTCACAATTTTAGGCTATTTATGCAACCATGTGTCTCATAGATAACGGTCAAAAGTTGATTTCCAACTTTAATGTAAGCAGCACTTGGGCGGAATTCCAATCACAGGATTGAATTCGTAGTGCATTAGGTATTAATGATAGGTACCTTTAATTCGGTCGTGCTACCCTTAGGCCGGTGACCGAACAATTTAATGGACTTATAATTTTTCCTTTGACGCCCGAGACTACTGGCATAAAATAAGATTCTCCAGTATTTTAAAAGCTTTCTCTTTTTTCTTTTTTATAATGGAGAAAGCTGAACTATGGTGTCCTTTTTTTCATTTTAAAGTCGTCACTCTGGTGATATTTATGAAGGAATGTCATGTCAGTCAACGCATATGCTAGTCGTTGAGCCTCTGCTGTGAAGTGGACTAGAGGAAAAATAAGAATTAAGGTTCAAGACTTTTACGTCTAACTACAGCTTTGTTTCATGCGTCTGACACACCCTTTAAAGGTATGGACAGGTACGGAGGATAACTAGATCCATTCATGCGATTGGAGCCTGTGTGAATTAGGATCCTTTAAGAATCAAATAATCTCTCTGGATTTCTAGATTTCTCGGTAATAAAGCGCATCATAAAGTGTACAAAGAACTGTCTTTGCTTACAGCAGATACACGGCAGGACTTCAAGCTGTGAAATCATAATTTAGGTGGAGTTTTTGAAGGATCATTCTTTGCGGTCGCTTCTCCGATCCGCCTGAAAAATGTGTACTACATATAAGACCTTGCTTACCGGATCATGGAGTACTAATGCTGTTCAATTTTTCCACCACCTCTTTCATTCATAACCGAAAAGACAACTCAAAGAAATAAGCCAACTTTCCCTTTTTTATCTATGGTAAAATAACCTTAACGTTTGTTTACCCTGTTTCTCTTCGCAGATTTTGAAAAAATTGTCATTGAGTTTGACAATGCCACTGGTATGCTGTCTTGGGACTTTGTCTCAGCCGAGTTGAGGCCAGCTGTCAAGGAGTACGTGGTGCTGGTTTCCTTTGAAGACATTGGCTGTGGAACGACGGAGAATCTCACGCTGAACTACCTAGCTGCCCTTAACTGTAGGTAGAGAAGTCTTCTCACATGTGGTTTTGGCATTTGAAAACCTGCATGCTTGTATTGCTTTAGCACCTTGTCAAGTAGACTAATTTGATGTTTAATCACAATCGCAGCTACTAAACCGTGGAGGAGTAATCACAATTTTACTGTCAATACAGGTACAAAGATGGGAGGTTGTACTACCCACTTGTGGAGCGTGGAACAGCTTCTCAACAAGCGAGACATTTTGGCGAAGTACACAATAACAATCATTCCCAAGTATTTCTCTTTCGAAGGCAATCGGCCGGTGTTCGGTACCCCCTCCCAACTAATGTTCACCTACGGAGTTCAAGGTAATGCCACCGGTCGACGTCACACCTGCTTTTCTAATTTTTACTAATGCATTTTAAGTAAACAATTTGTTTTACTTTAAGGGCATTCAACCATTACCCTGACTACCCAGAGCTCCGACCCCAGGTCTCAAATCGTCAACCTTCAGCCCTTCAGAAAGGCTCTCTGTGAAAATCTGAAGGCTAAAGAAGTGGATGCAACTTTTAAGCTGACAGCATATGCCATATTGGCTCAAGGGAAGGTAGAAATGCCTTTGGAAGGGGTTGAATATAAAAAGCTCGTCCCAAACAACTATGGCATAGGCGGGACCTATAAAGTGTGTAACCTGCAACCCGGACGCGAATATAAAATAAAGGTGGGATCAACAACCCCGCATTTTATTTCCTTTACACTGTGATAGTTAAAATAATGCTTTTGCATCTTCTGTTAGGGCTTCCTCAATTATCCTGGACCTCTTTCCGATTTGGAGTCGGCGGAGATGACATTCACAACTCCTGATGGTATATCTTTTAGTTTGCGAAATGTTATTAGGCATTCGCAACATGAAAAAGATCTTCCAAAATTTAACTGACCCCTGCTCATATCCTGTCCCAGGTCTCTCGACTGGATCTTTTTGATACTTTAAGCTTCTGTGATAGTAGGTTGACCGTTGTGAGAAGGTTTGCATAAAACGTGCGGAACCTTTCCCACCAAACTACCACAATGCTTAAGTTACCTCTTTCGACAATAAAAGTCATTCATTATAACATTAGCGTGGATGATATAGAGATAACCATTTGTCGCGGGAAACTCGAATATTATTGTTCATTTGCTGCTAAGATTTGTGTGGCATTTTTCAAGAGGTACACTTTGGTTGCAAACTGCTTTTATTGAGGTCAGTTATTCAAAAGCAGAAGTAAAACAATAAAAAGCATTTTTGTAGTTATGTGTCGAAGTAACCTGTCCTTGCCTTTTTGTAATCATTAATGGTTACGATTTAAGGCTTCTATTTAAATCTTTTAAGTAGATCTGTAGGTACTTCCTGTTATCCTAAACATGGTCTCTCGAAATTGGTCGGTTTTACAGAACTTGAGATTGGGATCAGGGAGAAGATTTGAAACTGTTTTGATGATCCGTCTGTTAGAGTTCCCCACAGGCTCAACGAACTTGGTCTTTCTTGGAATACTCCTGGAGTTGATGCTGTGGGCACTTGTGCCTAAAAATAGGTCCATTTGAGCGTTCCGAGGTGCTGAGAGATGGGCAGGACAGCTGATAGCTAAAGTTTTTCGTTCAGTTTTAATATTATGCTCGTCTCAGTAATTCATCAACATTGCGCTGTAGGGAGTGGGAGTTGCACTTGAATTAAAGCCATGTTCTCTCTCATCAGAGATCCTAGTGGCGGAGAAGTATGCTCACAAGGACATTGGAAGTAGTCTGTTAGTCAACTGCTCGGCGGCGGCAGGCACCGATCCGAAATTTCAGAAAGACGTGCGATGGCTACGAGCAGAAGGTGAACCAATGCCGGAGGGCGTCTTCTCACGCACTGCCGCGAGCCCCGACGCCAACGGCTTCCTCACTGCCTCCCTCAGTATTCCCCGCGTCGACGACACCCACGCTGGCGTCTACTGCTGCTCGCCCGAGCCCCCTGTCGAACACTTCTACGGCAAACCATCCCACTGCGCCGAGTTTCGGCTCATTGTGAATGGTAGGAGAGCTTATAAATAAACAGGTTTAAATGAAGGATTAATGTGAACGTAGTGGCTTAGGCGCTATAAATAGCATAGCTTAGATGGCATAACTAGCACTAAAATAGCCTAGAAGTCGAATCATGGAGGACTGAATGTACCTAGGTAGCCAATTATGCAAAAAAATCAAGTAACCTTTCATTGCAACACTATCCTTAAGTGGTGCCCAGAGTTCGGGCATCGGATGGGCAGCTTTATTTCCTTTATCGGTTATAGTTTCGGTCACATTTACCGTAGTGCGATTCCGATCAAGGAAGGCGCGCTTGGATTTGTTTGTGGACTAATACAAAAAGCAAGAATCTGTCTAGTCAGTTTTTTACTTGCCTCACTCTGCATTAAAATTTGGAGCATGGTAGATGGTGTTTTGATTCACTGCGTGGGAGTAAATTTCGTGTTTATTTTGTCAGTGAAAATGCTACTTAATCAGACAGTCCATGTATTAATGCGAAAGAGCGACACCGTATAACTTAAATTAAACATCGACTGACGGGAATTCTTGAAAAATAAACGGAAAATTCGTAGATACCATGAAAAGCCTTCAACTTAGTATTATGTCGCATAAGAAGTAGTTGTTAGTTCTGATTTGGTTCTGACAAGTTTTTGCTGTCAGTGGTGATCAAGTGGACACCAACGTAAAATTACTGTTTTCTGCACTGCAGATATAGGAGCTTTTACAATCATCAACTTCGTTGACGATTTTGGTTGATATTCTACAAGATAATAATAATGTAGCTCTCGTTCACTTTCTTTTGATTTTCAATTCACAGCTTCAACCCACTTTTGCTCTGAGTTGGCCTATATTCAACCAAACCAGTGCTTGTAAATTTAAACTCTCTGAGTCTAAATATAATAAGAGTCATCTCTTTTTCCTGACAGACCTCAAGCTTGACCGCTACGAGCTAGAGGCGAACCCCGGTATGGCAGTGTCGGTCACCTGTTCCACGAAGCACGATGGCAATCTTCAGTGGCGCGGACCCGATGGCGAGGTGGTAGCGGAGACGCACCACACTGCGGCATCCAACGAGACGGGTGGGGTGCAAAGCCTGAGTCTTCTGTTGCCCGAGGTGACTAAAAAGAATATCGGTGACTACCAGTGCTGGTTTCAGCCAACTGAGGGGGAGGGACGTGAGCCTGAGACGTTCACCCTGCTTCTTAAGGAGTGTAAGTCGTGAAGAGCCACCTCGCTGCTTTCATCAGTTCTGAATGTGGGTATTGATGTCTTTCTATCTGTAAAAAAGTTTCCGCTGATAAAAATCGGGTTCATGTTCGTTTTTTGTTAAATGTATTTCTTCGGATTCAAACATTTCGGTCTGTATGATAAAAATTAAGCAGCCTGCTGTTTGGGTAAAGGGCTTTCGTTTACAAATCTGTGATTGTATCATCCATCCTCTAGTCACCATTCCTTATTCCTTTTGTTAATTTGGTAGGCGAATTGGAAATCATTTTGGAGTGTGAGTAACCATCTCTCAACCCGACCTTGCTTGAAATAACACATTTTGCTTTTTAAAATGACGACAATTATTTTCCTTATTGGATACGGCCATTCCTTCTCCAAGCGTTTCCCTCCTCTTGCACTCCCTTTCGGTCCTCTAGATATGCTTGAATGCTACATTTAAGAAATTTCTTTGAGGTGAGTTTTGATGGAACAGTAACTTCAATATGTTGGCTAATCTGATCTTCTGGAAGAATGCGTTACGAACGATTGATCTTAGGAAGGTGTTCCGATTTACAGTCGTCAACAATTGTTAACTTCGCTTAAATACAGTCTCAAGCTGGTGTATATTTTATACGATTTCATGTAACTTGCTTACTTCTGCGACCAAATTGTGTCACTTTGTAGTTGCCATCCTAATTATTTATTTGCAATTATAATCCATTTGGCACATTTTATCGTTCTACCACCTCAAAGAGACTGCTGAGGCAACACAGTCCCCCTTTCCTTTCCGGCTACAGCACTAACTGTAAAGCGGCCAGCAATATCAACGGACACACTGCGTTTCGGTGAGATCGCTACCTTAACCTGCGCACCCCTAGTCACGGGTACGGGCACAAAGCGATTGAGGTGGTACCGTTACGGACCAGAGGAGTCGTCGGAAGTGGTGCTGGAGGCAGTTACCATGACAGCGGATGGGCTTCAAGAGGTGATTGAGGAGACGAACGCCTCAAATGAGGTGGTCCTGCGAGTCCATCTCACGCCCGCCTCAAAGGGACGCTATGTGTGTGCCGCGTTCCCCGAGGAATTAGCTCACTTGGCCAACGAAGAACAGCTACCTCGGAAGATTCTACTGCAGCACGCTCTTCAGCACACTTCATCTGACATTAGCTATCACAGCGGTGAGTGCTTCAATATTGCCGTTAATATATGCTTCAAATTGCAGCGATGCATAAAATCATCGAACTTTACTAGCACAGTTTTGATTAACTTATTCAGTAAAAATAGACTTCCTGTTAGAATCCGGCATGACTGTGGTCGTGGTCTAACTTTCAAAGCTGGGATGTACAATTGTAGCCGTCGAAATCTCGAACCCAAACCAACTTGGCGATGGTGGAGAACTAAGTCTACGATGCATAGGCTATCCCTCGCTTCCTGATGAACGTCTAGAGTGGGCCTTCAAGGAATCCGCCAAGGAACCTGCCTACGTCTTTGATGATGTTGCTCAGAACTCACTCCCGCTTGCTGATAAGGAGGTAGTCATACCATCTCACTTTGTTCTTATACTTCGTTTAGCGCACGATTTTGCCATTATAAATAAACCTTTGTGTCGACGAACAATTTTTTTTATTCTTTTCCGAAAAATACCATCAACCTACGGGTCAACGTGAGATTTTAAGCCCCAATCAGCATTCAGCATCACCGTTAACAACATTGCAGACAAACTGAGTCTTTCCACGACAATTATTGCGCCATGTTTTTAACATTCCGTTCTTCTAAGGGTAATTCCATCATAAAACATCGAGAGCTGCCAGTTTAATGTTCCTGAAATTTCTGTTTGGAAGTTTAATTTCCCTTTTAGTATTTGATTCTTCGATATCGCCCTATTTGCATTTTCGTTGCACTCTCCTGATTGGTCAATGTAACGCGGATACATGCGATGTACTATTAATCATTTTAAGGTCAGGGGCATCCACAAAAGCAAATGTAGAAACGCAAGAACAGTGATCACCACAGCATGTCAGTACTTCAGCATAGCAGGAACGAGTGCAAGCAATAACAGTGTACTCACCTTGTTATTGTGCTTTTGATTTGCTATTTGACAGGGTCCGTGCCCCCACACCCATTGGCAGTTCATGGCACGAGTTTTATTGTTGTTCTTTTTTGGTTGAACTGCAAAAAATGTGGTAGGATTCTTTGCCGCTTAGTCTCCAATCAACCACGTAAAAGTTAAATTGGCCAGCTACGAGCTATGGTTATTTTACTTGGCTTTGGACACTGCCAATAACACCTAAGTATTGAAAAACCCTGTTACTTGAAGGGTATGTTTTTCGGGATAACAAATAAGCTATTAGTCAATACAGACTACCAAAGATATCCACTCAATCTGTATTTTAAAACACCCAGCGAATATTGCATATAATGAACTGCTTTCGGGTCAACCTCACCAAAACCGTTGCCACCTGGCCCGGCGCCGAGGGACAAAGCCCACAGCCGACAAGTCGTGGGCTGTACTCAACGGATGAGATAGAAATCGGCATAACGGAGAAGTTTATGAAGGATCCAGTGTGTCAGGGAGCAGTGGGACAACTCGTTTGCCAGTACCGAAGACAAAATATACCTCTGCCCTCCTCCTCCTCTGCCACCGCCGTGGCTATGCTGCCAGAATTCGGACCTCATCTTAGGGCACGGCAATCATCCTTCCCTACTGCTGAAAAAATGATTCCGCTGGATGTAATTCGTGGTAAGAAAACATCAAAGCTAATACGGTAGCCCAAAAAAGAGTAAATATCTTACGAATTTTGGAGTCCAGAATTATCCTCAAAGAAAATTGGAGATTCGTAGGTTCATTTTAAACTTGCTACTAGCAAGAACTGGGATGGAGGAAAATGAATGACTGGCGCCTGTTGGAAATCCCGATAAAAACAGTCACTGTAATTATCGTTACAAAGCCACTGTCTTCAATCATCGTCTTCAAAGCCTTTGCACCATTCAAGTGGTCTACCGTTGTGCGGTTGTTGAGCTTTCCATGAAAGTACTGTATTGTGTTTGAGTTCTTCTGTAGGCACGAGTAGCCATGGCTACCCGTGTTTCGAGTTGCACGACTTCATTCACGTGCCATTCTGTTCATCACCCGCCTGCTACTTTCACTGATGTCTGCCTTTTTAATTGATGGTGCCTGAACTACAATGCTCTATAGCTTAATACGCCATGTCATTTACCACTTTTTATAACGACGGTAAAATGACGCCCAGTTTATACATGCAGCATTAAATTTTATAGGTTGACTTGACGTCGTGACTTAATGTTACTTAAGTAATCCAATGCTTGCCTTCGTCCTTCTTTCAGATGCTTTCAGTGACCACGGTATTCAAGGAAGCTCTTTGAAACAAACCACGGAAGATAACGGGTCAGTTTTATTCTACCGACACCAGACAGTGACCTACGTCCTCTTTCTGGTCATCTCAGCAGCCTTCCACTTCGTCTGATCAGAGTAGTGCCCAATCCTCCTCACGACTGTTTATCTTTCATTTGTGTAAAAAGAAGAACAAAGACACCTGCCCCGGCATACTGTTGAGCTTCCCGCATCCATACCTCGTGTGCGCGAAGCGTGTAGTAGCTCCTCGCCTCTGATGCTATTTCTTTTCTTTTGTGCACAGCTTACCATCGCCTTCTCTCTGCACCTAGGAAACTGCTTTTCGAATGAGAATATATACTGAAGCTTGATGAAACTGTTATTCACTATTCTCTCTCGAAGTTCAAATGGCTTTTAAATTGATACCACCGTAGAACCTTGTCTGTTAAGATTGGTACCAATGGAGTAACAAATCCAACTTCCACGAACGGAGATTCCTCATAAACATAAGAGCAGCAAGGTGTTGGAGTGCAGCATAATTATGCTCTTGATACTAGGTTATTAAACTTGGGTCTTTTCGGTACGCTTGTAGTAAAGCCACTTCTAGAACGCTGGCCTTATTATGTGTATAAGGGTTGCGCCGTTGCTACAAAGTAATATATAAGGATTGCATACTTACCACTTAAAAACATTACTGGCTTGGAGGAGTTTCCAACTGAGAGTTGGATTTGAAAGACAACAGTGTATGCTTTCCATATTTTCACCAGGTTTTCGTTGTGTACTTTTAACTTCTATTAATTCGAACTCACTCTCCAACCCCAGCACACATATGTTGTGATTGACATCTTGGAACTTTTCTATGCTCCTCGGAGAACTAGCTCATTAAGGTCAACAAAAAAGAAGAAGGAATAAGCATTTCATGCCCTTCAGAGGTGCGAATGAACGTCTATACTTATCCTCAAGGCATGTGGATATCTAGTTTAGCTGGGGGCTAGCGACAGTGATAAAACCTCGTAACTTGGCTTTTGCGATGGCAGTTGAAGCATTGCAGATGAGCAAGCGTTTTCCGACAAAGGGTGTCATGACGCATCGCCTTGGCTATTTTGACTGTTTTTTTGCATACTTTAGCTCCTCTTTGTACTTTAATTCGGCTTGCAACCAGCTCGTTCACTCGAGATTAACGAGTGGCTAGGCTTGGTGCTACGTGCGTGTACACACGTCTCAGTTTTGTGTCTGTGTCTCCCGCATGTACAAACCGGTCTCAACTCCCTCCTGTTAGCGCTCACCTCCCGCTCACCGCCCTTTAATCTTAATGGTCTCATCTTCAACATTTCAGCCAGTGTTGTAGAGGGTACTCAAGTGTCTCCACTGTGGGTACTTCCCCCAATCACATCCCAACTTCGGTTCTACAATGTTAATATGCTTTGTGGAGGTTAGCATCCATTCAACTCCGGTTCCCTGGTAAGTGATTAATGTAAGCTTCAATACTGTTCTGTTCTGAGTGAGAGTGTAAAAGTGGAGACGTTATGTCACAAATCAGAAAAATTAGGACTTCTGACAACAGCAAATTCTTACAGCATTAGGACTTCCCGACACAATAGCCCTATAGACTGCTATGTTGATTACATAATTTTGAAGCACGTCAACGCTTAAACGTGGTGATCTCTTTCCAGTGGCTGTTGTGGCGATTGATAAGGAGAATTAAGCAACAGCATCTCGAGGCGCCTGGGCTTGATGGCTAGGGGTATTTCCAACAGCATACCAACGCCGCATGCAGCTATTCTCTTTCTAGAAAACAATTTACGCACCATCGATGAGGGAGGTCGAGAGTGCGTTTGTCATGTAAAAGTTTTCTGTGACATCAAAGCATGTGGCTTTGTACAGTTGTCAAATGATTCTCATTAATGCAGCCTCCACCGGAGGGTGGACGCCGACAAACGGATGTGCCCGGAGCACAGTTTGTAAGTTGACTAGTTAGAAAGTTTCTTCACGGTAGTGATTCTATGAGCTCGGTTGTATATATTACTAAAGCAACATTTGGGGTGTCCCTTAACTGCGTCCATGTCCTTTGATTTCACTCGCCTTCGCCATCCGTTGCCCCTAGATTCTCCAGGAGGGTACAGGAATTCAACCGATGTTGATGTTTATCTATTGGACCGAGGCATTAAGAGAATCAGTATACCATTAAGCATGAGTTGTCTTGATTCCTTATGAATTTGCCATTTTTAAGTTGTTATTTTTTGTCGGTTGTGGTCTATTTGGCTAATGTTTGTCAATGTTTTGTTTTGGCCTGTTTCAATCTGTTTAACTTTCTCTATAGGGTTGATTTTTCGAAACTGTAAAACTTGGAGGTTCATCGTTCAAAAAAATGTGTTGAGGCTGTATTCAACCCGCAATATTCTGTCCCAAAGGATTAAATCCCAAGGACAAGTCACGTAAGGGGTTTGTTCTAAGAATAAAATAATGTAATGGCTAGATGATGATCTATGATATAAAAGTATGATTTTATGTATTTAATCTTCCAGAAGTATTGGATCTTCGAAGACAACTCGACTAGGTAGGGTGTCGGATCCACTGGCTTTGTGGTGTGCATTACCGTTACAGGAGAAAGGAATTCCGAAACTCCTATTTATTTGTTACCCTAGGTCTTGGGAAAGGTCTTTCCTCTGTATCCAGTTCGAAGGGATGGCAAGGCAGTCAATACTCGGGGCAATGCTGGCTCGAGTACGTACTCTGCCACAAACATTTAAGATGAACCAGCTGAACCTGAAATACTTTAACATTTCATTCGACACACATTGCATTGGCTGTAAGTCATATTTTTGTATTTATTAGGATACCTCTTGAGAGCTACAGAAAGTATTGATATCTCAATAAGTTATGAAGTCGTTTTCTCAGGTTCATGAATTTCTTTCCGCGATTCTCCATTAGTTATAAATATTTGCTTTTAATCATTTGAGTGACTTCTGCTTGAAATATGGTGCAACAGCAACCTTCAAAATAAGCTCTCTAGGCTTTATAAGCCTTTAGATGGCAGCTTTACAAAGCAAAACATCTAAAGTTGATGGGGTAATTCCCCTTTTAGGTCCTGAGTTTCTCTAACCCTTGTTCGTGTGTGTTGGGCTGTTGATCCGCCTCTTTCATCCACTTCTGGGCGAGTCGACTCCAACGCATGATTTTCAAGTGGGTGTGTTGTTGTAAAGTCGCCGCCTAACGCCGCAAGAGCTCCTATACCATCTGAGGTCCACTGTGTTCCCAAGATTACGCTGATGTGTGAGCCACGTCCTTCCTTAGAAGTCGGCACACAGATGCTCCACCAACAGAGTTAGATTACTTCTCTGAGCTACATGGGATTTCTGAGGGTAGGGCTTGTCTCAAAAATTCGTCTGCAATTTTTCGTCGTAAAAATGCTTTTCAAACATTGACTTTGAGAGCGTTTTAATTTTAACTGGACATGCAGAAGTTAGTGGTTTATGTAGTATATTAGCAGCGAAATTTTTCTAAATTTTACTGCTAATTGTAATTATAGCGTTTGAGACCAACGAAACATTAGGTTAATTGGTTTATGAACGCGTTGCCGGAGAATTTGTCCCAAACTATGGACAAGTTATAGCCGCTTCATTTTTTTCCACCCAATTTGGTGACGCTTGCATTTTTAGATGTCCTTTGATCCCCTCTACGAGGTGCCTTTCGGTCGGGTGCAGGTTGAAAGGTGTCTTGGTCGGGATGCCTTCGGCCATGTCTTCCACGGGTCCGCCATGCACCTGCCCAGATTCGGGTCCCCCTCTACACCTCTACTCTTGATTCACTCCTAAACACTTATGCAATAAGCTTAAAGACAAAGGGTAGAATCCTAAATAGTTTAACCCAAACTACCTATACCCGATTTCACACACCAATCACGTATCATAAAATTGTTCAAAATCTAAAGTCAAATTATTGGTTTGGTAGCGAGATTTGCAATTTTAACTCCTTATAAACATATGTGTAACTCATCTTTGCAATATAAAAGGCACAAAATCTTAAGATTCCCAGCAGTTGTGTTTAGTTTACTCGATTTCTTCGGTGATGCCGTTGAGTTGCTTGCCAGTGAGTGCGGTTAGCTCTATTAACTTCTCAACGAGGACCAGGTTTAGAGTGGATATTCACTTGGTTCTTTATTTAAAGTTCAGAAGGTTTATATCCCTCCACTTGGGTGTCTTACTTTTCATCAACTTCGTCCAAGTACCATCGAAGTAACACCGAATTGGTGAGACTGAAAATATTTGACCCCGCTGAACTTTTCATAAGGGTGCAGAGGGGTCCTGAATCTCTCAGGCAGACAGGATGCTTAGAATGTAACGCATCTAGGGAGGCATTAATTTTAACAGCGTAGTTAGTGACCTCGCAAGACCTTACCTTACCCGAATGCCGGTTGACACTACACCAACACTTCCTCTAGAGGCAGGGGTCTCGCTATCCACTTTGAGGTCTTGGTTTAGTGCATTCACCAAGCAAAATTTAACCACCATCAGAAGAGAATCAGTAGATGCTGAGAAAAGGGAGTTTCCTCCACTCTTGGGGCCGCTATGGGCATCTTTGTGACCGGTGTGGATAAAATTTCATGCTTTCAACCTCCTTACACAGCCGTGAATCATGCGTCTATTTTAAACTTTTCTTTAAATTTAAGTCATTACAGGAGTCATTTTTAGAAGTAGATTCTTTTTACTGAAAGTCCAAGGCCATATTCTTTATAGTTCTTATTCAATTTGCTCCATGCACATATCCTATTAATTCACGATGACTACAATTTCCTCATCCTCCAATGCACCACAGCCGGTTCATCCCGAGCGGACATCGTCATCTTCAACTAGGAGATTTAATGAATAAATTCACCGGCAAACACGAAAATGTGGTTCAGTTCTGCACAACCATCAACCACAATAGTATTTTTGATTTTCTTTTCTCCATTAAATGATTTAATATACTAGGCGTTCGGTTCCACCTACAGGTATTTCGGTATTGTTCTTGTTTGATGTAACTGTGGAAGCCGTTTTAAAATTTGTTAGCATTAGTTCGTTGAGACATAAAACTAGATTTCTTTTCAAACTGCCCACGACAAGATCATTTGTTAACGACTAAAGTCACCGTTTTCTTATCTGTATCGATACCGCTAACCCTTTAAATGGGTAAGGTAATAGCGATGGGTTATCTTGTGCATGACTTACGATTAGGCAGACAATTATCCATGCTTTATTAATGGTTGGGGTGTTTGGGTCTTGAAAGAAAAAGTCTGCAAAGTCATGCTAGCCTAGGACAAAAAAATAAAAAAGATGAAGCTCCTTCTAGTTATAGTACATTGGAGGAACGAAAATGCATGAACATTATAGCCCTAGGTTGTCTGGTGGTGATAATGAGGTGCACTCCCAAAGGCTGTCTGGTTGACCAAAAAAACGTTTTTGACTTGCCACTTGACCACGCCCAGTAAAAGAGTCGATCCTCCCACACTTGCTCTTCAGGTGTCTCCTTCTTCAACCTTTAGCTCATTATTGCTAAAAGAATGAAAACAATATGCTTTAAAATGGTGCAGAAACAGAGGTATCTAGGGTTTTGCTTGATATTCTTCTCTGCAATTCATTTAAATCGTCCATTAGGAGTTAGTGGCCAGGAAAGTAGTAATGACGAAGGATCTAGTCGTCATGTTTCAATTGCCAAAGCTTTATCAATTGCTACCAAACTGCAAGCAGTAGATCCTTTGGCCTGTTCTGCTCATTTCACTCCTGTCATTTATTATGCAAGTAACTACTAATTTATTCTGCCTTTGACTGCGGAGGAAAATAGCAAATCGATGGTACAATACATCATAAAAGAGTTTTAACATTCCTCAAATTCCATGCATATGTAAGATCGAATGCAGGAATATTGCTTCGTAAAGACGTTCGCCTATTCACCCATCTTCCTTTTTCCCTTTAAGGCTTGTGTTGGTCTAAAGTGGATGCCACCGGCGTCCGTTTTTCAAATGATCTTCACAAAATCCAATGTGTATTTCACAATCGATTCACTGTCGTACTCCTAAGAGAAAGGTCAAGGTCTACTTTTACACCCCTTTCCAGTCTCGGCGACTTGTCACCTGCATCACCAGGCATCTCACTCTACATTAAGTCCAAGTATGCCGATGAGAAACGCTTAATCGGGAAGCGCCTAACCGAGTGACGACCTACATTTACCAACTTTCTTACCGCAGTATTGAAGCTCTTCCAAGAGTGCCGATATGATCCTGTCCTCCCGTAAAGGTATCAACTCACAAAGCTGCAGTTTGCTTACCATTCTACTTAGTACGTAAGGAGCAACCGCACCTCAAGTAGTGTATTCTACTTATGGACTTGGCAATGTTTAAGCTCTAGGGAACGAAATTTGGTGGGTGATTACCCAGCTTAGAGTAACCTGAGGAGCGCTGGGCGTTTTATGAGCTCCAATTTTTTCCGTCATTATAGCTTTACCTGTTACATTAGCACATGTATGTGAACCACTTTTAGGATGCTGCATCTGTTGCCGCCGTTTCGATACTCACGGTTGACGGTAATTCATCAAACAGTCCATAACATGCGCGATGTAAAGTTGCATTCTGGCCTTTACGAAACAATTTCGTTTGTAGTCTACTTTGCTTCTCAGGTGGATGAAATAAAGAACAGCATCTTTTTTTAGCATAAATGGATGGATAGCTACGAGTGATTGCCTTTGTTGGAGTGTTTACTGATCCCAGCCCATATTAGTTGCCCTCTCCGTCGTATTTACGTTATCAAGACCCCAAATGATTCCTGCACAGAGCTCCAGTCATAATAGGGCGCTTGAAAGGAGTCAAGGATGATGAGTAACCAACCATGCTTATTCGTGGGCATCTTGTAATGTGGCATCTGTAAGGCACCAATCTCCCAGTAACATGTCCTTAGGTCTTGGATGGTAGGTGGGACTGCCACGTGTTCAGCAATTTTAATTGCGTGCTATTGCTGTCGTCGTGATTTGCAGCTGACTCACTCTTCCTCCATCATCGTTAACCTTTCTGGGCAAACTCCCAACTATCAATGAGATGGCAATAACACGGAGAAATGGGAACAGCTAATCTAAAAATTGTAAGATTTTTGGGTTTCATGCAGCTAAAAGCCAAATTGCACACAAATTTGCCAGCTTTGACGATTGATTTGCACACCCGATTTGCCGCTTTCTTAAAATTCCAGCTTCTTACTTACTCATCTGCCGGTCGGTCTTTTACACCTGTAGAAATGTCTCACATTTAAGTAAGGGTTAACCTCATGAACTCATCTTAAGCTGCAGGGAGAAGGGTATATTCACGCTGATGACTTAAGTAAAAAGGCGATCTTTCTTTGCAATCTGACTGAGAGCATCATTTGTCCGAGCACTTGCCGAGATTTTGGAGACTAACGTGTGTGTAAGAATGCCTTGCACAATTTGGTGAACCTCCCGTAAACTATCAGGTAATGGAGCGAGGTATACTCACGTCTCAATGCGCCTTCTTCGAGAGGGACGGTTGCCTCGTCATGCCACTTTAATGATTGAATAGGACTAACTGTAACGACGCTGACCTTTATATATCGCCAAAGGAAAATCGGAAGGATCAACTTCTGGGCTCTAACCCAGGGCGCTATGGCAGAAATGACGATTCTGATGGAGTCAGGTTTTACACTTTCAGCGGTTTTTCTGCATTCAATCGGGTCCGCTTTTTGACCTTCTTCGAATGTGTGGAATAGGCCTATTTGGCATTTTTTCCACAAAGAGAAGCAAAGTTGAACGGGACGCTGGGGCTAATTAGTCCTCTCGTCGTTCCAGGTGCTATCTTCAGCTCCTTGGGGCGCTGCATCTAAAACGGGAACAACGAGAGGTAGACTTGAAACCGGTGGCGTCTTTGTCCATGAGCTTCTTCGTTTTACCTTTCTTCCCATTCCTTTCTCCGTCAGAGTCTTTCTTCATTGTTACTCTATGAAATTTCAGCCTTGTAAATTTAACTTAATCAAATTATACCTTCCCTCATTTTGCTCACCCAACTTTTAGTGTGGCTCCAAAACTCATTCCAGAGGGGCTCATGATGCTCCGCGTCGGTTTTGCCCCACGGTTGACAGCCGCAAAGCTGTGATTGATTGGTTCTGCATCGGTTTTGCAGCTCAGGTGTCCGGCTAAAGCATTGAGGTGGCGTATTTAAGGTTAAGTTACTGAAATAAATGGATGCTTTGAATAAGTACCCATATTTTGATTTGCGATTTCAGCCTTTTTAATAGCGCTTGTTTATTTTTAATTCCCCTTTTCAACCTAACATCAAATCACTTAATTTAGGTGTTAGGTCGGTCTCAAAACAACACGGTTAGAGCATGCGACATTCACATCTAATTTAATGGACGAAACAAACTGGGAGGTGGTTTTAGTTGGCGAGGCGTCGGTTAAGCAACTATTCCATCGAAAGTCGTAACTCTTGCTCAAATTCACTATTCGCAGCCTCTGAGTGGAATTATCTACTTTAGAACGGCATTATGTCTTAACATGGCATCACATTAATCCTTGCTCCTGTTCACTGTAAGAAGGAATTGCGCAGAACTGTTTGATACCGTTTGAGGAGATCTTTTGGCGGTTGGTTGCGGATACAATGCAAGTAATAGTAGAAAAAAGTGTTTTTAGGTTTAGAAACAATACATTTTTTTTGGAGAGAACCGTGAATACTAGTGCAGTCCAAAGGTCCTACTCATCTCCTACAAATTATTTTAGCTCGTGGGTTTAGACTTAACGATTTTTCGGCCTCAAAGCTTAAAGCAATTAGCGTGATGACTGCTGTTGCAGCGCCCCAACGCTATCCTCAAGATGAACGAAGGTACATATTCGGCATACAGAAGGGCTTGAGTTTACTGACTTGTGTAGGAGGTCAGCATCTCCGGCAAAAGTACAGTAGCGGAGTCCCAAAGTGGCCCTTTATCAAACTTGAAAGCTAAATGAGCAACCAACGTATTGTTGCCACCTTGGCAAAAAATCATGGTGTTTTAACGAGTGGTGGTATCTAATCTCATGACGTAGTTATCTAACATCAAAGAAGACTCCGGCAGTAGGTAAGACTAGCCACCTAATGATGAAGCTGGACATGTTTTAAGCAAAATTACGAATAGGGCAACGCACTGGGGTTGGGTGGTTTTTTGGCAATCCTGCCTGTGTTGGAGGCGTCGTTATTCACCGCGCTACTCGTCCAGCGGATGCACGAGCCAAGCATGTCACCGATGGTGTTGTCCCCTGCTCTTATCAATTTGATTTCTCCATTTAATTTAGCCTTCCTTTCTGTTATCCAGCCTGCAATCCCAATTCATTATTGGATAATACCTATCCATAAAACAGACTTGTTGGTAAAGAGATGCAAAAAATAATACAAGAAAGTGCTTTTGAGTGAATATAGGCGACGGTTCTACCAGATTAAGGTGTGAGTGGCATTATGCTCGACATTAACAGTTTCCGGCAACTCTTGGTCTTAGTAAGTTATTATCCATTGGACTTAATTTATCTCGCTGTGCAATACCACTTGCGAATGACTGGATACGTAGCCAGTGTTATGTAATAACCTCATTATCAAAAGAATTATCAAAATGATCTGAGACGTTACATTGGCAACTCATTGCTCGTCGATGGAACCCATTTAATGCTATTCAAAATGGTTCTCTAGTCCCAAAAGTAAATGACAATGCTCAAATGTGTAGAATAAGCCACCTTGATGTTTGATTTGTTCCATTGGAGAACGAGTGGTGAATGAAAATTTTTTAAGGACTCTAACTTTTCCCACACCGTGGTAAGGTATTTCAACCTGACTTTTTGTTATCAAGCAGAAGAGTCGGTAGTACATTTCACAAGACCAAATTACGAATTGCATGGGCCAAGGAGCCCGTAAAGCTAGGCGTGTGTTTGAATATTTATAGGGGCTGCTACAGCTGTGAGTTAGAGTTATTAATGGGTACATCAATGCGCTCGACTCGACAAGGCTGCCTCAGAGCGCGCAAGGAACTGGCGATTTTACAAGTACGGTGATAATAGCTCCTCGTTCTCCACGGTACCATTTCCGCATGAAAAGACTCTAGCTGTAAGCACTTCATCTCGTTAAATTTAAAATAAAAGAAGCTAAAACAAGAAAGTGCTCCGGTTTATCACGCTTTCAATGGTTGCGTACCAAACAGTGGTCTTGATTGATCACTTACTCCGAACAAGTTTGTTAGGCTATATTGGCAGCAGTGAGCCACGAGGGACAACAAAGAATACCAGGAGGCAAAGCAAAAGAGCTTTAAATGATGATAGGCTTACTAAAGAAGGGACCGACTGGATGAAAAGGCAGGATCGAAGAGAATGATGGAAAGGGCAAGACGAAGGAAGAGATGGGCGGAGGCGCCATCGGTGTCAGGTCTAGCTCTTGTTACTCCAGCCAAGGATGCAGCATCGCGAGACTTGCCGAATGACAATACTCCAGTGTCCTCCATTCTACCCCAACTACTAACTTGCTCAAGGCGGGGAAACTTCGAAAGACTTTGATATTCTAAACTTGGTACACTAGAGTGACCCTTTGGAACGTCAGCTAGTGTACCACCAGACTGAATCACTACGCGGAAGTTGGAAGTTGAGAATGACCGAATGAGAGAACATGGTCAATGATTTCTGCTTGCAACGAGTTGTGGCAGTCGATTTCATTCATAGACTGCAAGAATGAACTGAAGAATATTACTACACACCCTAACGTATGAACCGACGAACTGCGAACCGGTAGCCCGAGCCACTTGTGAACCACAAAAAAACTCTTAAATAACCCTACGACTGGTCCTTCTCAGTTTACAGGACTATTACCTGTTTCCAGTGCACAAAATCAGGACAAGTCGAGTCCTGAATCCCATACACGAGAAACAGAAGTTGGAACCAATTTGCATGCTTCAGCTTAACCTGATCTGTGGCTTTGGGCTTCCACTATCCCATTTCAAGAACCACACCTCGTCGATAAATTAAAAAGATGCACAATTCATTTGTTAGCACATCAGTACTGCTGCATAATCGGGGTCGAAATTATCCAAAATAACCACATATCGTAGCACCAGTTTCCTCTACACGGACTTAGAGAGACCAACGAGCCAAAATGTGGCAAATACTAATGCACAGGGGGGTTGGTGAACCACTGGTGGAGGTGCCATGGTCAGAACACCACGGCGCCGCGGGAGCGACCAAGGCCATGGGTGGTAAAACACTCATGAGAGTGCACGTAATAATTAACACAAAGTATTTAGGTTAAAATTGCTAGTTTCATGTTAACTATAAGACAGCAAAAATTGTTCTAGAATTCGAGCTATCGCCAGATAATTGCTTGAGTAAGAAGTTGATGCTGCTAAAGTATTTACAGCCTGACTCTTATTGCTGTGTTAAAGTACATTTTGTTTGGCTTAAAGTAATATTTTGCCCCAAGCAATTAAAAAGAATCCAAAACCACTAAATATTAAATATCGTTTGAGTACCTTATTACCCATTGGTTACGTTCAAGGTCGTGGTTCGATTGGTCAGATGGAAGCTGATAACGTTAAATGGTCTACGACCAGTCGCCACACCGCTTGTCAAATTAATTGCTTGACGCGCTATTATGAGCTCTTCCGAAGTTTCGGACGTTTCATTAAATGATATGGGCAGTGATGGCGAAATGTCTACTTACTCTTCAGGTAGCGAGTTAAATATGGACTTGCTGACCCGTACTGACAATGGCACTGCTTTCGATCCCTCTCGTGAGAAAACAAGTATGCTTTCCATTTCTGTATGTGCACCTGAGTTTCACGGATATTTGTTTGTTCATGTCGTCTGTTTTGACGCCACTCTCACTGGACCGCATTTGAGTTACTTGGCCTGGTTTACCATAATTAATCTACTTGTTTCAGAATCCAAACCCACCGGACCGGATTCTTTGCTCAAAATAGGAGCAAAGGTTTTCGCGGAACACATCCCATTTGAGACCATTTACTTTAGTCATTTCATCGTTCCAGAGGAGGTGCAGAAACTTATAGCATTTTGCAGCTTCCCCTCAAATGAGGAAAACATTCGGCTGTATTCGTGCCTAAGTGTTGGCGGTTCGCATTCTTTCAACGATGGCGTTGCATTACTAGCCAAAGATGCCGTTCGTGACTGTGTGCAGATCGGTGGGTTTTCACTTTAGTTGATCCACTCAGAACCATCAGCATCAAGTCATTGTTTCCACTTCGACTACATGGTGTGTCGTTTTTATAGGTTTCTTTCTTAGTGCAAGTGTCTTGGCTGAGGCGTCCATTCAATCCACTCCTTCTAATTTCACCCCTATTCATCGTGTCTCGCTAATGTTTGATCGCACCTGCATTACTTCTTGCTCTTGTACATGCACTGTGGAGGTGGAGGGTATTTCACAACAACAGCAATCATTAAACCAAAGGAGCGACCTTCAAAACGACTCTTATTTGCATACAACCCCTGCCTCTCTCCCCAAACAGCAAGTGGCCGACAGTGGTGTCTGGTGTGCTCACGTTGTCGCCACCTGTCTCAAGCGAATCCGCTCGCCCGGGTCTGTAATCTATCGTCCACCCATATCAGAATCACTCTCGAAGTTAAACAAGAACGAGCTGCAACTTTTTGCCCAACAGCTTATCTGCCATGTTGGTGCAAGGAAGGTAGCACTCTGCTCTGTGCCTTGTTACCCTTTTAGATTCACCGTGCTCTTTGTACTGATGCTACCTTTTAATGTCTTTTCTCTCAGATTCTTCCGGCCGCTCAAAGCATATTAGATGACATTCTTTTGCCACACACTTCACCAGTGAAGGGTTTTGTGGAGGGACAAGGTTACGGTTTTACTATTCAATTGCCTTTTTTACGATAATTGGATGGACGTAAACCCATTGACTTGTGCAAATGAGAATTCATCTATTCTTTCAGATCCCACAGCCGGCGGCCTAATAGGGGAGTCATCGTCTTGGCGATTTGATATTTCAACGCTGGAAGAAAAGTTACGAAATACTCTGGTTCGCTTTTCCAAAACCAAATCTCCTTTCCATGGTGATCTCTCCTCCATCAACTCCTGCCTCTCACACCACTCCGAAGAGATGATATGCATTTTGCGCTCCCTGCGCACTTATGAGCCGCGTGGGGTCTGGGCTCTCCTTGCAGTCATTGTCGGAATGCTCCGCAAGAAGGACTTGAATGCTCTTCCCATTCTCCAAATGTTCACCCGATGCATTCTCGATGTGGATGAGGCATGAAGCTTCCATTTCTCTTTCCTTTTTATGAATTCACAATGTAGATGATGGCTTTTCTTACAATACCTCATGCTAATCATGACTTCTATTGCATTGAAAATGCTGATCAAGCTAGTAGGAGACACGTGCTCTGCTCTTATCTTAAGGGCCAGGTGAAATAATTTACAACTACGATTTGATTTTTTTGGGTTTTTTTCCTCCACCGATTTAGTCAAATCCACACAAGCATCTTTGCCTACCTTAACCAGGATCGAAATCTGACCCATAAATATAAACATACTGGTTTGTAGTGACTTCTGGTGTCTTTTTAGTACGTTATTGCCACAATCATAACCAAGACAGCGTATCTAAGAGTTACTTCATCGAAGTGTCCAGAGACGTGTACGGTGTGGTCAAAAGAAAACATGTAATTTGGACACCTTTGGTGTTTTTTTAATTCCGCCTCTCACAAAATGTTTAGATTATGTTCTGGTGGTACGTGGTGCAGTTGAATGTGGACATGCAGGTTCGACTCTCGCGAGTGGGCAAGCGGAAGCAGTCCTGCTATGGAGCGGCATGGCTGTGCGAGGCCCTGGTCGACGTCTGGCGCCTCGTGTGCCTTGACCCGAAGCTCCGCGAAAAAGGCTCCCCTCGGAAGCGGTTCATCTCGAAGCTCTCTAACTGGCACCAGGCAGCAATCATAAAAGCGCAGAGAGGCATGCGAGTTGCGCAGTTCTCCACTTCTGCTGGTTCGGCACTTTTGGTTGGTTCACCGGAAAATCTGAGAAATCTCTTTTCGGAGAATAGCCAGAAATTATTCGTTGGTTTCAAACCTGCTATCCAAGCCTGCCAGTAAGTTCCCATTTTCATTTTAATCTAAACTTAACAATTGACTGTTTTTTTTCTATGAATTTCCTGTCTTCAATTAACGTGCCGATATTTTTGAACGCATCTCTGTTACATAAAATTGGGCTTGCTATTTACGTCAATTTTAACAATAAAATTACACTTTTAAAAGGAATCCTCTTGTTGACTTGCACTTTTCGCCCCTAATTTCGCCTTTGTTTTCCTTTTTATGTTTCAGGTAATGATGCTTCCCTGAACTTTTTTGACTTGTTAATTTCACTTCAAGTGTGCCATGGGGATTTCATTGCAGCAAAGCTATTATTCCTTCAGTCGGATTGGTTACTCGTCCGTCAGGTCATGCATATTTTTTCTTCCAGGACACGTGATGGCGCGAGTTTTGGGCTGACGAAAAGTACATGCTTAAAATGCTCAAGAACCGCTCTTTTAACCCTTTCAGACTTTCGTGGTCAACAGAGATGCCGCCCACCCATGCTCTGACAAAGGAACAATTCATACAGGGTAACATTCCTATTGTGTTATTCATTTTCCTTCGTAGCAGGAAGATATTAGTGTGGGGCAGCACCCTTCATAGGCTTTAGGCATCGCAGTATGTAGAATTTATTGATTCTCTCACAATACCCTTTTGTGATATGATCTAGTGATACGTACCCTGGCCTAATAGCTTCAATGCAACTGAGTAAACCAGAAGAATTACTGCGTATTTCATTTACAGCCCTTCCCCATTTTGACGGAGCCTTTGTCGCCGAATATTCTACTGGCATGGAAATGTGGAACGAGTCCTTTGATTCACATGACACTACTGGCTGTCAGAGCTATCCATCAATGCGAGGTCAATTTGGGGTAGGCCTGCGTACAATCATCTCACTTCATAACCTTATCCATTATGGATTTCCCAACATCTCTCTCCTGCAGACCAACTTTGCCCGTTGTCAGAGCCTAGTTATGCACGATGACACTGATGCATCTCTGGCCTGGGTTCGTCATCTGGCCCTTGAGATGCTCCTTTCAGCCCCATCCTTCGTGGCTGCAGCGAGGAGTGCGGCTCTGCAGAATCTCGAGACGGCAGCCCAGATAGACCCGCTGACCGAATCTCTTAAACATGTAGAGAGAATTACATGCCTCAACTCCACTGGCTCTGCTCGTCGTTATCGCCGCACTGTTACTACCACTGCCATGAGCACTTCGGTGGGTGCATCATCTGTGCTGACGACAGCGACGACTTCCAGACGAGGCGGTGGTGGAGGTAATAGCTTGAGAAGAACTACTTCCAACGTTGCTCCACAAAGATCTTCAGAAGTGGAACAGTTGGCCAAACTGTGGGCAGATTTTTATGTTTCAGAAGTAGCCGAATTCAGTATTACTGTGAGTGGTTTTATCTGCTTATATCTCCCTTCACTTTCACGTTTTCTGCTCTTTGAGATATCGAGGAAACGGCATTATGAGTGATTTACATTTTTTAAACGTAATGAACTCCAAAATCATGTAAGTCCCTATGGTATGTCGGCAACCAGTAGTGCTTTACCATATTAACCTTATTGTCTTTTGAGGCAGCTTGTACAGTTATACGCATCCAGCCTTCACTCTATTGCTGCATTGTCGGGTTTGAACTTGGGTGCATGGATAAGAATATTGAGCTTTAATAACTTGACAAAGATGCCGCAGACGGAAATGGCTGATGTGTTCTCATTTAAAAACAAGGAAATTGGATAATCGAATACCTTTGATTGTATTTGTTTATTCTAATCCCTACCTTAGTTCACGGAGTGGGTGTACTGCGTGGAGTACTTGATGGATTGTTTGTACAGTCTCCATTACAATGAGGGCTTGGTGTATCCTCCCGCACTGTCCAATCAGCATTTGACACACCCGTCTGCGCAAGACGGTGATTCAAGCGTTGGCGTCTACCATTCACCCTCTTCCGCCACCTCTTTGCCTTCTGGCACAGGAGCCTCCTCCGGTACCACCGCCGACAGCGCTGCGGAGTGGTTCTCCCTCGACATTGAGCTGGGCTTTCGTCTGGGTCTGCTGACGCTGGCTCTACCACGACCTCAACACACCGTGGCGGCCATGGAGGTGCGTCTCTTCGATCACGAGGCCTCGCTACTTTCTCGTCTCTATCGTCTTCCTCTCGAATTCGCCTGTCCTTGGGTCATCGAGAGTGTTCGACGTGAAGCACAGCTTTTGGGTGATGGGGTGAACCGCTTTGGTGATTGCTCAGGTGGGTTGGAACATTGAAACAAAAGTATCAATTTCTTTTAAGCGCATGAACGTCTGTTTTACCTTCATCAACAGGCATAGGCAGATCAAATACGTACTTGATATTATGGGTAAATAGGTCGCTCAGCAGCGTATAAAATTAAAGCATTTTTTAAGGAGTTAGTGCTTTAAAGTTATATCTGAACACAGAACCCACATAGGATCAGAAGTCGCGTCATTTTTTGGAGTATGAAGAAATACTCATTACAAGGATATGGCATCGCGGTAGTTCCAACTTTCACATCGGTTGGTCTTATCCTACCATTGTGGGGAGAGGTTGGTTCTTCTCTTTGCTTTCTTGAAATTTGTTTGATCCGGAAACTTTACTCACTCACTTCTGAAACTGTAATTAAACGGTAGTTTTTTTTCCACCTGAGTCGAATTTTATTTATCCAGAAGTAGTTTGCAAAATGCCAGTGATGCTCTTAAAAGCATGCTAATTAATGTAAGTTTTGCACTTGTGAACTTTTCTGTGGGCTTTTTTTAGTTCTGTGTGATCTCGGCCCTGCAGGAATCTTCTCCAGTTAACTTTTTTTTCGGATGATGTTTCGACTTTGGACATTGCTTTTATGCATTTAACGTAGAGGCATCTCATTGAGCCTGCAATCGGAGTAACAATTATGGACAAGTAAAACTCGTATAATTGGTCGTCTACACTGCATGCATTCATAACAAGCTAGAAATAATTGACCCTGCAATTGGAGTAGCCCCTATTGCTCTGATTTTTTATCCTAACTACACTCCTCAACGAGACACCTTTTTTGGTAATCTATTCAAGCCGCCTATGTACCCTATTCCCTGAGTGAATTCCTCTTCCAAATGTTGGCCGGTTCGGATCCACTGCCACCTTCAAACACTCTGCCTCCACCACCACCACCACCACCACCACCACCACCGCCAATATCAGTTACTGAGGACGGTGGGGAGGGCGAGAATTCTAGCAGTCGCTCGGCTTACGCAGTCTCGGATAATGCCACCGCGGGTGGATCGAACGTGACACCCTCAACCACTCAGACTCCCACTACAGTAGTTTGTCTTCCCCTGGCTTTGCGTATTCAACAACACGGTGGAAATTTCGACCCAGATCCGAGTGCCTCCACCTCTCGTACTCATGAAACAAGGTAGGTGGGAAGGAGGGAGTGTAGCTTAACTTCATTTCCCATTAATTTGCAGTGGAACCAAGATCTGAATTCATTCTGAGCTTGTCTAAGACTGTGTTCATGTTTCTGTTACAGAGACGACAGTGAGTTGGCCTTTGGTCTAGCGCGGCACATTTTTGGCCAACGTACTCGCATCCCAGAGAAAGTGGCACCCATGTTTGTGGAGTGCCAGCGCTCACAGATGCAATCATTTGTTCTTCGCATCCTTCGCTACTACAAGGATGATCCTCGTCGCATCTCAGACTTGGCCGAAAGTCTATTAGATCCAAGTCTGAACAGCTCCTTCAAGCCACCACCTCTTTGGTTCTGTCTCTCCGCTAGTCTCGAGGAGATGATGCAGTTTCGCTTTGAAAATGAGGAGCCATCAGTAATTGGGAATGGGGCGGGCTGTTCTGACTCTGCTTTAATCGACACAGAAATCACTGCAACAGCTGGAGGAGCCCCAGAACCAGTAGTGCTATCGTCACTTTTAGAAGAGGTTGTGGGAATTGATAAACAAAACAACAATAATGGTGTCTATAGTGGTGACACGGCTATCGCAAATTCTGCTCCCCCTCTTCAAGGTATTTTTTTGACGATGAAGTTCAAGTCAGTGTAGACAAAATCGTTCATCTCATTTTCATCTAACCCTTAGATACCTCGGTGTCATTCAGTTGCGTGGAGAACAAGAATCACCAGGCATCATCTGAACGGGCTGCTACATCGACCGGTGAGGATACTGATACACTCTCTGACTCAAAAGTGGGTTGATTAGCTGGAGTGTACTACATCAACGTAAGGGCGATCGCTCAGTTTCTCCCATTGACCTTCAGGCCTGGGATAAGCGTTTACGTTGCGCGACCCTGCGCGATCCGAGGAGGATCAACCGTCACTCTGTTGGTATGGCAGCCGTGGACAGTAGTGCACCGGAGACCACTAGCAGCGACAACTCACCTACTACCAGTCGTGGCACTTTTATCTTTCGTTTACCCAAAGGGATGACGTCTGGCGCTGCTTTTGTCACTTCAGGGGGTAGTACTTCTGTCGCTAGACGCCGAAATGGAGATTCCTCCTCGGATTGCCTCTCCTCTTCTACCGGAGAGGAGTCCAGATCCACCGCTGGCGCATCGTCTTCCAACAGGGCTGCCGGTTACTCGGTAAATACTTAGTGCCTATTTGCTTCCAAGGGCGTCATGGTACATACAAATCAATAACTAGGCCTCATTACAAGCGTGCAGGAGGACTGGAGGACTGGTATCAAAGCTTCTTGTCATCATTGTGATAGTCCATGTGCTGAAGTCTTCTAATGCACACACCGTTCTATTACAGAGTGCTATTAAAAGCCATCAATGTCTTAACTGACTGATTGGTGTAATGCTCAGACTTGACTTAAAGGAAACAAATAATTATGGGTTTGAAGCCGATAGGACTCCTTGGGCGATCCTCTATTTTCAGGTTTAAATTATCCTACGAGCAGAATTTACTTGTGATTCGCTGGGTAACGTCAAATTTGATCGCATTTTCCATTAAATCCATCGACCTAAAACTAAACAAGATTAAATGTTTCTTCTTCGGAACGGCTACGGTCCTCTTTTGTTTAGCTTTTAGAAATTAGATAACTGATAATTATTGGAACTCGGGTGATTTCTGCAGGTGTGATAATATGTAGATTTGATTGGCGAAGTGGAACAACTGCAGAATTAGGGCATAGGTAATAGCGTAGTACGTTCGATTGCTTGCCACCAACGATCCGATTTTTCGCCTGTTAGCGAGGCGCAATCAGTGACGACATGAGGTGTACGATTCCGCGTCAACGTCCCACCGAATCCTACGCACAGCATATTTTTCAATTGGCCAAGAGCATCCGCATCGCGGCCGGTGGACCTAACGCCAGCGTGTCTGTTTTCAACCCTGAGGCGGTGACACACGGGCCCACAAATCGAAATCTCCACTTTGCTGCCGTCCTGGTAAACATCAAATTACTGCATACTTTTCTACTTTTTGTCACGTTGACCTATGGTTTAGTTACTTTCTTGGTCAACAGCCTTTAATGCATCCAGAAATACAACAAAGGTGAATAAAATATCGCAAAAAAACAGTAAGTGCTTTCCTCGTTTTCTCACTTTTTTATAGGTGGGTCTCTACGCCTTGGGGCTTGTTAATCAGCAGCAGCCTTCATGGAAGAGCAGAACGTACTCACGTCACGTGGCATGGATAAGTCAACAAATATTCGAGATTGAGCTGCCGGCAGCTTTTATGCTTCTGCACTCCTGGCGTAATCACTTTACTACTGAAGAGGTGACAGCCGTAGCGTATCAGCTCTTTGAAAAGGGCAACCAACGAGTAAACGTCCACCCTAATTTGAACTGAACACTTATCTACCCTTTAATGATATTATATATTCGTTTCTTTGTAAGTGATCAAATCACCTGTTGAAAATATTGCCTTGTAGCTTTCAAAGATGGCGGGCGAGTTGTGTCTGGCGAGTCTGACAGACTGCACTACACTGAATTCGGATGCCATCAAGTGTGCACTCTCTCAACTCTCCGCCATGCCGGAGATGCTGGAGCGCGGTCTTTTGTGCATCGAGGAGGGTGTGAAATCTGCACCCTTCGGAGTCGTGTCCGAACTTCATTTCCAACTGGCTAGCTACTGGTTCCGACTTTACGAAATCACCAAAGGCAAACTCTCTAGGAGGTCTGCGCCAGCGGAAGCAGCTTCTGGAACAGCAATGGTGCCTACTGTGGAGAACCAGCCTTCCAACAGCGACGGTGGTGTGTGGTCTAGTGGCTTTCAGGAGCCTGTTCATCCCTTCATCCCTGAGCTTGTATACATCCCCACAAACAATATCAATCCCATTGCTGCCGCTACCACACCAGCTGGTTCTGCGTTTGTTCCATCTTTCGCACAGCCCTTCTCTCTCCCTTTTTATCCAGTCTTTCCTGTACAGCCATCCCAACAGGTATGAAATGTCAGCTCTTTTAATTTTGCTCATGCTTAGCTTCCCGAAACTCGACTGCTTCCGCCGTGTTTGATTTGAAGGTGGGTGTCTCGCTCCCGCCGATGCAGCAGTTGACTATGCAACCTGTGGCCCCCTCTATCTACGAATTCTACCCTGGGCATCCACATCTCTACCCAACTGCAGCACCGACTCCCATTCCACAAATCACTGCTCCCATTAATCAGGGTAGGTTGTACTCTTGGTCGGCGTTATCACTTGATTCGCATGAATTGACCCCGTGACAACGTTGAAACCAAAATAAGCAAACTGTCAGATCATTTTGCCAAGTACTTGCGATGTGGTACTCAGTCATTGCCATTTTGGAAGCCAGTTTATTTTTGACTTGCAGAGGGGCTGGGAGACCGGTAGCTTGGATGGTACGAGCACAGTTCTATGTAATCGTACTTCAACCTGCAATCATAATAAATCTCTACTGCACTACGCTTTTGTATTCCAGATGATATCGAGGATTATCTCCGTCGAGCATTGTTTTCTGAGAGTGCTATGACGTCGGAGCCCTCAGCGTCTGTTCCTGCAGCAACGGACGCTAATGCGGAAGTCGCAAACACCGCCAATGTGGATGCTCCACCGCTTGGCCAAGAAAACGAAACGGTTGGGCATAATGTGGTTGAAACGCAGGTGGAGCCCTCAGCAGTGGTAGAATCTCTCATCGACCCAATTATCGTCAAGCGTGTGGAAGGGTCAGTCGTTCGAGAGTTGGAAGGAAAAGCACGCCACTTCTTGCTTCGAAGTTTCCGTTCATTTCTGTGCGGAATCGAGAAACTCTTTTCCTTACAGGTGAGGGATCGTATCCACATTGATCCGACAGTGTCTGCTTTTTCCTGTAACTGATAAAAATTTAATCATTCTGACATTGAATAAAATACCACAGATACCGTTTTCCACCCTCAAACATCGTCGTTTTTCTGCTTGTCTCCCGAGTGTAGGGTGTCATTTTGCAACTGTTTTACTCAGAAAACGCATTTGCAATGCTATTCAGTCATCTCTGTCTGACATCTCTCCATTGGTACATACCTAAAACTTAAAATGAACTTTGATGAGCTTTGTGAACCTACCTTACTGTTCGCATATTTACAGACGCCACAGCTTGGTTCCACGCCGCTGCAGTCACGGGACTGGAGTGGCAAGTTTTGCCACTGGCAACACCGTCACCATCACCTGGACGGTGAGAATGTCTCGACTTTGTTTCAAAACGAGTCTCTCAGCAACCGCGTTTCGTTGACCAACACTAGAGGAGACGACTACGCCCCTTGGAACGTGGATGGTCGTCCATGGGCAGGTTGCACTGAATCCCCAAGCTCCTCCGAGGAAAACATTCTTCGCGCTCTGGAGGTGGCAGAGATGCTGGGTGATGAAGCTGTTTCTATCTACTGCAGGCGCATGATCAAATGCATCCCCTGTCCCCTCATTATGTCGGCAATCACAGTGAAGGTACTGGACAAGTATTTCCCCAATCGCCTTTCCTCCTCCACTTCGTCGTCGTCATCAGTCTACTCGCGGTGCTCACCGGGCAGCGGGTATCCCTTCTCCTCTTCCGGCACTCCCTACCATATGGCACATCAGAGACCCTTGGTTTGGAGTTACCCACAATGGGAAACGAAGTATATGTTACAGCAGCAGCAACAACAGACGGTCGCCATTCCAGCGATGGTTGGAAATCCTACCAATAACGAGATCGCGTCCAACGCTCTGAACAAAGAACTCCTCGAACAGATGGTCAATAGGATACACTATCTGTAAGGACTTTAGAGAATATAATTCACTGTTTTCTTATGTACGGAAGAGTACAATTCAGAGATATACGTGTTTGCCACAAAATACACAAAGCTCGGTAACTTGGATTATTACTTGAACAGCGTGATAGGTATCACTACTGTGTGCTGAGAACGTTGGTAAGGGCAACCACAGCCAGAATCGCCACTGATTGACCGTTTCCGACAACCATCCTTGAAAGACTTGAACCGTTCAAATGCCTTAATGGTGCGAGACCGAGTGTTCTATTACCTTACCCCAATGCCTTCGTAGGTACGAGTAGGTGTCCACTTGTTCACGGGAAAATTCTTTCATCACTCATTGCTACATGCATACGCTCACTTCCGTCACCGCCGCCTGCCTTCTTGATTAACTGTATCTGTTCTAGACTGGTTAGGAACTTGTTTTTGCTATGGTAGCATCTCATTCCATGCGTAACTGTAGAAGCACACCTCGACTTAATTCGAATGCTCCTTTCACATACCGAACAAACTTAAATAAACCTAATGGAAACACACCCGAGCCTATTTATTAAATTGATCGTTCTAATCTTCTTGAGAATCCGTTAATTTTGCGTGATATTAGGAAGCAGTCGAGAAATTATTTGGCGAAAATTTGTAGTATACGCGCGTAAATTTGTGCTTTGCACAGATTCCATGTCCAAATCAATCTGCATCTCCGCAGCCTGGGCCGTTCACAGGAGGGTTGGGGAGAGTTCGTGGATATGGTGTTGAGCGCTTATCTGGCCAACCAACGCATGCCACCGACAAATCAGACGCTGACTTGGGAGTGCCTGTTCAGGCGAATCGAGCAATACTCGCGAAATACACCAGCCCTACTAGAGCGAGTTGTCACATGCATTGAGACGATAAATATGCGATTCCCACCTCCTTCCATCACCGCTGCTTTTGCTGCGGCTACGGGATTCAACGGTGTCCATGTCGCCATTTCAATACCCTCTAGTGGAGCACCACCGCCGCCCCCGCCACCACCCCATTCCTCATCGTGATCACGACAGCACCTCTGTCCTTTCTTTCATGTTTTCTTCTTTTGTCGTAATTTAGCTTTTTATTCATTCAGTATCTTTTAAATTATGCGAAAAAGTTGACTGTGTATGCGTACACTCCCGCTTCTCGATCGATTGGTTAGGAGAAAAATTGTTCATGGGCGGTAAACACTAGCTCACTGTGGACAAAACATTCAAGTGCTCGAGATCACAGCGTCGAGCAGAAGACTAAAGTCACCGCAGTACTTGTGACGAAAATACCGTGGTGCAGCCCCGGGTTATTGTTGTACATCTCAACATAAATGCCAGCGTGCGTGGTTCAGCGGTTTTCGCGAAACGCGTGAGAATGATGCTCAAGCAGGTGTCTGCCTGAAACGTGTGCGATCAAATTTCGGCAAACAAAACGACAAAGATACACGTGAGGCTAACGAGCAGGTGAAAGTGAAAGATATACATTGGAGTTAGTGTTCAAACCGGGGCAAGAGAGGAGACGGATAAAAACAGGAAACGAAACGACGGGGATTCCACGCTGACAAACAAGCAAGGAATGCAAGGTTACACGACATAGAGGATGATAGCAGATTAGGCAGTTGGCTTTCTCAAAGTCTAGTCTTGAGAGAGAGAAGGAGGGAGCGGAATCGTGTAACGTCCTTGCTAGACGAGGCACCTACTGTGGATTTCAAGAAGATAGAGTCACCAGACGATGTGGGGACCGTGAGATCGCAGAGCTGACACACACGTTCCCAGATAGCAGAGTCAGATGAGTTAACTTTGGAGACGGATTGGGAAAGGAGCATCGTCTTGTCTCTCTGGGCCTGAAGTTCCTCTTCGTGAGCCAGGTTTTGTTTATGCGCTTCGATTACGTTTTTTTTGTGCCAAGCCTGCCACTCAGCTAATTCCTAAAATAATCAGGAAACAATCTAGTTACGATTTCAAGATGAGTTAACAAAGCCTACAACAGCCAACCTAACGACTCAGCGCAACCAGCTGCGACCAAAAGCACGATATTCTGGCAAACACTTAACATGGACCATTTTAAGGCTAATTTAGCATGCAGGAGTATCGCACAAAAGAACCCTAATTGACAAATGAAATGAAAATTGCTTGTCAAATCTGAGAAAGCCGCAACCATTTGAGAATCCGTTGCACAATTGAGTAAATCAGCTTTGGATGGTTTGCGATGCACACCTTAGCAGCACTCTCCTTCATTGCCTTATCTTTTGCGGCTTCATTAGCGTCTTTTTTCTCAATGCTTGCATGGTACTCACGCCTCCACTGCTTAACAGTCTCCGGTTCACTATCTGAAAGTTGATGCCGGAAGGATTCAGCATTATCAGACTCTTCCGAGTTCTGTAAATCGATGCCAAAAGGGGTGTAAGAAATAATAGCCTCTACGTCCTTCAATTCATCCTTTCCTCTTGAAAGGAATAGAGACGTAAGCTCATCCATCAAAAAATAACTCGTACTATGCGGTGAATGGGGGTTCTCATGAGGTCAGGGAAAGTTGGCGAACAAAACAAATAATAAATATTTGAACTACACAAGGCTGTCAAATGCACTGGGGAAATAATGCTATGCAATAAATTGTGCCACAATCTGTGTAGCCTATAAGTCAACACTTTTCATACCAAAAACTCATTATTTAAAGATAGCTTCAAATTCTAACCACTATTCTAAAAGGCTGTTCAATAATTTAGCAAAAACTTCCTATCTGGTAATATGGCTACCTGCCAATTTAAGTCCTCTTCGATCCCACTGCACATCGATGGAACGCATTCTGAACTAGTATGCGCCTTTTTTTGACCCTAGAAAGACGCCAGAGTGATTGACAAAACGACGAGCCAGACCATGTTCAAGAAATTAAAAAAACCACTGATCGATAATAGCTTTTATTCCATTATACATTCTCGTACCAAAAAATGCTTGCTTTCGTGCCCTGTGTAGAGGATTATTCCCTTTTTTTCCTCTCCTCCTCTACCACCCTTGCTATTGGAAGGTTGGGTGTTTCTAGACATCGTTTTTATGAGCACAGGAGGAATGTGTGGTAGCGGTGCCAAAGCATTTACGACGAGGATGCCTTGGACCCAGGGGAGTAACCATGTCCGCCCACGACCAGGTTAAAATTATCCTCCCGCCTCACTTAAGTGTTACATCCTAGGTGTAATACTTTGTTTGTTCGAACTGCCGGTTTCGGTCACTTGGGTGGCTATATTGTACTGGCCGGTTGGCCGTCCTCCGGGCCGTGCCAACAGCCCCGAAGCCCTCTGTTTCCAGAATATATGTTCTGCCCCAGTACTATGCCTTCCTTTTCCTTAAAGGGAGCCTCGGGACGCTACACTAAGTCTAAGTCGTCTTCGGAGGCGAAAAATTTCGTAAAACTAGGGTGGTAGGTAGTCAAAAGGCTGCATCACTTGGTAAAATCACAACAGTCGTACTCTATTGTTTGCACAACAAACATTTTAAGTGTCACATTGTTTACATAGAAAAATAGGACTATTAGGATCTGATAAGTAGTTTAATTTTAGTGTACCTAGCAGGTGTATTTGGCACCTCACATGAAAAATAATAACTGCTATGCGGTTTTAGTTTGTCCTATTTGTGTATGCAATAAGCGCAAATTGAAATGGCTGATGTCGTATGCGCTTTAGCGGCGGAGTATGGCTACCCTGTTTCATTGGTGGGTGTCTCCTTTTATTCATTGATGAGTCTACGAGGCTATTAGTAATACCTCGTTGTGTACTGCATATGAGTTGGCTCACTTCGCTTTTTTTATTTGATTGTATGTACACGGGCCTCACCCTTAATTATGCCGTCCATGGTCTTCTTAGGATTTTTTTGCTTTGTGCCAGCATTATTTTTTGTGACCTGTGATTGTTTATTTATGATTGTTCATATTTTAGATGCTGCTTTTGGTTCCACAGTGCCACTTTGTTAGAGCAGAGGGGCATAATGTGAATTCCATCCATCCATATAAACTTTCTTGATAGTAATTTGTCTATTTACTGCACATATTCTGACAAATCTTCCGTATTTTCATGTGCTAACCTTGCTTGTAAACATTAATCCTATATTCTCATGTTTAAATGGGAACTGGACTTTCAATTGCTCATGTTATATGTCTTAAGTCCACCAAAAAGGAAGTCCTAAGCGAAGCATCAGACACAATCTTTGGAATTCAAGCACAGACATCTCTTCCAGAATCGGCAAAAGAGACTGAAACATGCATGACCTTCGCCTCGGACTTACGGACTGTTCGAGAAAGTCTCAACAAGATCATTAAATGCGCTGAAGAGCGTGGGAAATGTTCCCACTATCTTGCCATTCCGATTGCAGAACAAGAGTAAGTCACCTCGTTTCTCTATTTCCATCAAAGGCAAACTAAAAATACACTTTCAGATTTGGGCAAAATTGTCCTAGACTCTTCAATCATAGCTTTGACTGAGCAAAGACGCAGTCGGCTACGCGAGCTTATCCTAAAGACGGTAAATCACATTCCATCTTCTCAGTCTTACCATTTACCAGACAAAAAATCTGGAGAACATTGCCAAGTTAAACTACGATTTCTGCCAACAATTGGAGAACATTTCCTTTTCCCTCACGCAGTAGTCTCCTTTTGTAAGAGCATAAAAGTGCGTTGTCTCTTAAAAAATGTCCGTTTTTTTCCAAATGAGGGTAACCAATAAAAGCTATGCAGACACACAAATCCAGGGGGTGCTGATTGGCTCATCGTTTGGAGGCACCGCGATCCCTGGCAAAGGTTGAAGAACCGGAGAGGTTCTGCACAAGAGGGGACTCGTTGGGTGCAGCCAGCTGGAGGCGAGGAAGGATGCGCATGCACATGAGCTCTTGCAGCAGCAACTTGCATGCATAAGGCATGCGCACAGTGGCAATGCGTTGACTGCTGCTGCGGCAGTACTGGCACCAGTTGGGCGAGGAGGCCAGGAGGCCACAGGTCTCGCACACCACCGCGTCGTAGGCATCGCTGGAGGTGAGCAGGCGCTCCAATAGCAGCTGGGAGGCTCCATAGGCGATGAAACAGTCCCTTTCCATCTCACCCACTCGCAAACCGCCCTCCCGGCTTCGACCCTCTGTTGGTTGTCGCGTCAGCGCTGTTACTGGACCGCGGGAACGCGCATGGACCTGTCAGTGCATATGCGAGACTTGTAGCAATTATTTCGGTTGCGAGGCCAATCCAGGGGGTGGAAAGAGAACGCTGACCTTGTCCATAACCATGTGTTTGAGGCGTTGGTAGTAGATGGGGCCGAAGTAGATGTAAGCCTCCATGGGTTGACCTGTGACACCGGAGATGAGGATCTCCTTGCCCAGGTAGTGGTGGCCGTGCTCGGTGAGCACTTTGGCCAGTGATTCGACCGGGTCGCCAGAGAAGGCTGAGCCATCCCGCAGGCGGCCGTCGATGGCGGCGGCCTTGCTGCCCAGCAGTTCCATCAGTTTTCCTACCTGTTTAAAATGCTCTCGATTAGCACAATTACGGGGTTTTCATTGCCGTCACCAATACTTCCTTTGTGCCACCCTAATTATGTCCTTATATAAATTGGCTCTATTTAAGGAATGAAACTTTAGTGCCTACTATTTCCTGTTAGGACCTGAATAGTTATCAATACTAATCCAGGAAGAAACTCCAGCGGAATTGGTACTGAATGACAATGTCTACGCATGGGATCACGACAACTCAACTCAACTACTCCTCTTCCCTTTCTGTTTAGGTAATTATGTTTGATTGCAAGCACATGCGAACTGATCAGGGATTACTAGGAATACCAGGACATCCACGTCCATACTGGGTGACTCGAGAATGTAAATCGCCGTCCGTTTAGCCTGTTGCTGTTATTTTACAGTATCAATTCGAAGTAGCGTAGAGATAATGTCCAGATCTTTGAGCATACAGAAGGGGTAGGCCTATTTTATAAGGCATTCCTACCTAAGTCTACCTTTATCGGTCGCATGGTAGAGATTTCAAACACAGTCATTCGAATGGAAGCCTATTGTTCCATTGAAGAGAACGGGCACGTGGTCTAAGAAAGCACCTCTCGGAAAGTTAAATCACCGTAAGTACGGAGCTTTGTTTTAAGGGAAAAGTAAAAGAGAATTCCCAACAGAATCGGGTGCAACCATTTGTGGCTCTAGGATGTGTTGTGTAAAGAAATGCCGATATTAGAGCGCGACCAAATTAAATTATACATTAATTCTCGGGAGAGAAATCAGGCAACCGGCAATCGGTAAAGGTATGCAAAGCGGGGATGCCGATAATAACAACTCTCCTTGTGCTTTACGAGTTTCAACGGGCTGGAAAGCTCAGTTGATCTGTTTGCTTTATAAAAGCACGATAAGAGCGAAAATTGTGGCTGAAAAGCAACTGCTTGCTCTCTTAGGTCTTTTGAGTATGGACCGACGGTTGGCAAATTTGACCATTTTAGTGCTTCAAATGAGGTGATGAAATCATACTTGCCATGCACTTCGGTAGACGCCAAGTGGCAATTCACCTCATCAACAACCTTTAAAGTACCGAATAAGACAGAGCACCAGCAACACCCGGTCCAATGGGTGGTGGCAGTGACCACTTCACAGTCAGCCATACGCGATCAGCACTTCTACCCGCATTCCACTTCATCTCGCTGACGACTCATTGGCGATGTTAACAGACCCATCACTTTACCACACCTCCACTCCATACGCCTCAACCATCCCTTCCCACTGTCCGCATTACATGGGGTCCTGGCCACAAGACTCACGTTGATCCTGTCAAAGCACTGGCAAAGGGTGGTGCGTGATCAACTGCCCTTCATGCCACCCACCACCGACGGCATTGACACCTGTGCTCCACTCACTACTCTCTCACCACTAGTGTTAAATCACCGATGCTAAAACTGCATCCAATGGCCCACTTCTTCTATCCAACGCGACACTTGGGCGGATTCGGGAGCAGCTGTTTCGTCACTCCCAGTCCCACCTACTTTGCCTTCAACTTCCATTCTGTCGCGTTTAGTCACAGCTACTGCCACCACTACTGCTACTACCACAAGTTTTACAGTGCGCACGAGTGAGATGTCGTTGCTCTCTTCATCACGTGGGCATCTACTTTCTGCCCCGAATGACGCCTTGACACTGCTTGTTTGTACAAGTAGTTTCCTGTGTCAGTAAGATTTATGCCGGCACATCATTTTTACTACTTTGTGGACGTCAACAACAAAATCAACCTCGTTGTACATGACTTCGTCATTAGGTACTTATCCCTGGTCCATCTTGGTCCTCTTGGTTAACAGAGGACAGAAAATACCGCGAGAGGACTGAATAGAAGCAGTCAGAAGAAGGAGATAGAACTTACGGTCATGCGACTGGGGAAGCCGTGGGGATTCATGATGATGTCGGGACAGATACCCTCGGAGGAGACTGGCATGTCAGCCTGAGGAACAATGAGGCCCACAACTCCCTTCTGGCCGTGACGCGAGGAGAACTTGTCACCCATCTCCGGCCGACGTGTCTGGCGCAAAAGCACCTTTACTACGGACTGAGTGCCCTCAGTAGCTGAGAACATCACCTTGTCTACGTACGACGGCTCGATACCGCGGTAGTCTGCCGGAACTCGCTTGAACTCAATCTGAAGGCACGCATACACGTACATGTTTAGTTAGCCGACCAGCTGTGGGCGTTACATCCTCCCAACCTCGTCAACAATCCGATTTAAGCTATTTATAATCATTTGTTATTCTACCAAAAATATGCATTTCTGTGATCAGAAAGAACCTCAGTGCTCTAGTCAAGCAGTCTTATCGAAGTCACAGTGCTCTTGTCAGTTGTACTGACAAAGAAAGGCTGATGTTGACGGTGAGAGCACTTGCTTCCCCTTGACACCAACTAGTTCAGCGGAGTTTGCCTCACGAGATCATTGGTCAAACTACTGACCTCACTGATAGATAGCGCATGCAATTTTCCCACATCAAAGCTGTGTAACTGAAAGTTTTCAGGGTGTCGGAATCTTGAAACGAAGATGTCACGCAGAAAGAACTAAGAAAATACCACAGAGTGAGTTGTTTAAAACTGTTCACCTTATCCGGTAGGCGACTTGATCCCACTATTTTGAATGGCGGACAAAGGCTTATCCTACAGGAGAAATGGCTACCAATAATTCTTTTTTCCCTTCAACAGCACTAAGTACAAAAATGACACCACTTATATTGCTAAGTCATTTCTATTTGCATCGTATAGGCGCCACCTAGAGGTATTCACCTACACGATTTCAAGAGGATAATGAAGTGGTAGAAAAGTGTATGGTGTAAAAACTTACTGCTTTGGCCGGTGTAGCAGGATTTATGCTCAGTGAACCAGCATTTTCAGTAGCCACCGAGGAGAGCCTTACCACCGGCATCTCTTTGTTGATGAGGATGCGCTGATTTTGCACCTTCGCGCCCACAGCCGCTGTGCCATCAGCCTCAAGAATCTCGTCTTCTCGCCGCGGCTTCCCCGTCTCTGTGCAGCAACAGAAGAAAGTCAGTAACTGAATCCCCTCCTCAACAAAATCAGTAGCTTTTGCCTCACCTACCTACCTCGATCGATCACAGGTCCCATAAGCCGATCGTGGATACAGTTGTCGTGGATCTTGACGTGCACCCCGGTGCGCCGGTAGACGCAGGCCCGCGCAAAACCCCGATCAATAGAGGCCTTGTTGACAATGAGCGCATCTTCGACATCGTAGCCGGTAAAGGACATGATCGCCACGATGGCATTCTGACCTGCTGGCAGCTGATCGAAGTGCAGCATCTGAATAGTCTTCGACTGGACCAATGGACGTTGCGGATACACCATCTGCAGTTGTAACGTGTCGAACCTGGAAGTGACATCCAGACGTCTCGTCACCGCATTCATACAATAGCAAGATTCAAACACCGGCCTCCACTGGCTCTTAGAACATCACTTTCCTTTTTGTTTATTTCGCACATCTACATGCTTCCCTCATCTACATAAGTAGAATCGCCCATCATGCAAAGATTTCATCAGCTTCTACCAAGTTTCGGATTGCGTACTCACACCCAAGTACTGTGGTTCAGTGTGTGCCGTTTACAGAGCCATTTTTTGTCCTCATGGTAGCGTTTCTTTAGATGACGAATAATAACGTGGTGATACAAACGACGTTGCTTTATAACAAGGCGAGTTTGTGACAATCCAGAACTTGACAGTCGTTCATGCGAAAGGGATACTACCGTGGCAAAACCACACTCAATAGCAAACAACACTTGCGTCTCACCGGCCAAAAATAGCCAGTTTAGCGTGAACACAGTTAATCATGAAGACGAGCAACCCTAACACTGTGGCAATGAACGAGTTTTCCTGTGAACAAGCAGGCATCCACTCGTACCCACAGAGGCATTCAAGCACAGCACGGTAAGGCGATGAAACGGTCAGCCGCACACCAGTAAGGCATTCGGATGGTTGAAAGGTTTAAAGAACGGCTGTCAGCAACGACTCCGGCTGTGGTTGTCTTTGTCAGCGTTCTCGGCACACAGTAGTCAACCCCATCTAGCTGTGAAAATTCAATCAACGTGTGGAGCGTTCAGTTCTAGACGTCAGATCAATTAAGCGAGAAAAGACACTTGCAGGCTGACCCAAACTAAGTTAGCCGTACTTAAAATAATTGTGCCAAGGCTTCCGAATCCGGATAATAGATGAATACGGTGATACGCAGTGTACAAACGCAGTAGTAGGGACTTAAGTAGAAAAAGCGAATGCAATTTTAAACCGCTGAAATTCTTCCCCTCTGTGAACAACAAAAAGTTCGGCGTTTGAATGCAATAAAGTGGGAATGACAGTTCTACTTTCAAGTCACTGGAACAAGACTAATGCAAAGTGTGCGCACTAAAGGTAACGCAGTGTGGTACAAAGTTGTAAACGCCTACAAAGGATGCGCCAATGTGCGGCACATCGGAATGGTCAAGCGCCATTCTGCAGAGTAGAGGATTTACTGAAGTAAAGAATGGACGAAATAAAACAAAACTGTGCTGGTTCCTCATAATAACTACTTTCACACAGTCGTTAGAGGTCGGTAGAGAGGCAGAGTAAGTAACTCCTGGAATAATGCTGCATTTTATAGAGATCCATTGTAGAGAACAAAGGACATCTTACGAAGCAAGACAGGACTACATACCTAATCTGTTGGTTGAGCGCAATGGTTCCCATGGCCTGTTTACCCATAGCACATTGATATGTATTGCGAGGCGATTGATTGTGATCCGGGTAGGGAATGAGACCGGCAACGACGCCTAGAATGGTAGCCGGATCAATTTCCATGTGCGTGGTGTTAGGCGTAATGTCATCCTCGTCCAACGCAACCAGGCAGTCATTGAGTTCGTTTGAATCAAGGTACTCTATCACACCCTTCTTTAAAAAGTCTTCCCAGCTTAGAACCTTTGCTGTAAGATCCTACAATCAGCCAAATATCGCAGACCTCATGAAAACGATATAAACGATGATAGAGTAAGTAAATAGGCCCTTACGTCAAGCATGCTCTGAGTGACCAATGGTTTCCCTTTGCAGACGATAATATAAGGTCTGCATAGACGCCCACCATCACTGACCACGTGGACACAGCGAAGCACTGGTTTGCAGTGCACCGAGACGAATTCGTTGAGATAGCGCGAACGTCGCAGCCCGCGGATTACGGCCGCCAGCTCATTTGGCTCCTTTGTGAAGCCAATTGGTTTGCCGTTGACATAAACTATGTACCTATGGTCAAGAATGAACGAGGCAGAAGTAAGTCACTGATAGCAAAGGCTTACTCATCAGGGGCATAACTGAAGTCGCGGAGAGAGTAAACATAGTAGGTCTGAAGAAGTTCGATGAGACTAGTGTCATCCACCTCCACGGTAATGTGGCACATGAGGGAGACATTTTTCACCAGACCACAAGCCTCTCCTTCAGGCGTGTCCGAGGGACACACCAAGCCCCATTGGCTTGAGTGGATGGCGCGGGGACCGGCGATCTGAAAAATAAATTGAACGACTTTACGTAACTACGCCTGAAATGTCTCCAATGAAACCAGTATAGGGCTTTGCTCTACGTGAATTTAAGGTGCAAAGCGTGTGGACTAAAATTAACACTGAGAAAAAGGATGGAAAATATATGGGAAAAAAGTTTCAATAAATCTATATTAAATCCCTCTCAAAAATCAAGTAGATCAAAGAATGGCTTAATTGACTCTACTACTCAAAATACACCGTCTACCAAGAGGTGCATGTAATGTAGCTATCAAATCATGAATGGCAATATAAGGTTTGCCTTACTATTCCAATCTGATCTTTGGGATTGACAGCACCCATTGCATACCCACCTTTCGAGTTTTCTCGAACAGACTGGTCACACGCGTCATGTGCCCGAGAACGGCGACATAAGAGAGCCGACTGACTAATTGGGTAACACCCTGTCTCATCATGCGGAAACGTTTGATAATCCAATTACCCGTAGAGATGGCTCGGTTCAGCTGCTCTGTGATAAGCCAGGTTTTAATGTGCCGCGTAATATCGAAAGGGGCGACTCTCCGCTTCGTATCCATTCTTGAAACCGTCAACCATAAGTCTTCATTAAAGGTCTTAAAAACATCTTCGAAGAGGAGCGCAATTAAGGAACCAGCCAGATCAATTCGTTTATTGCCATAAAAGTCACGATCATCAGGCTAAGGCAGGAAAAGGTATAATGAAGAATCGAGGCATAGAGCAACGATTACCAAGATACAACTGAAACTCACAGGTATTTGACCATCAGCAAGGAGAACGAGATAGCGGATCATTTGCCCAAGGAAGAGAACACGATCCTGAAAGTTCATCTTCTTCATTGGGACGTGTGTAACAATGATATCTCGAAGCATTCTCTGAATGTCCGCTTGGACATCACGATCGGTTATATCGGTGCCGGATTTACCACCGATGGAAATAAATTTTGCGGACCGAAAACGGGGAGCGCGCAGTTTCGATTGGAGCCATTTACATGCTTCCAGCGTTGTGTGTACCTGTGCAGTAGAATAGCTTAATACGGAGACAAGGTAAAGTCTCCTACCTTTGCTTCAATACATTGTTTCAGTGAGGGGACCATTTTCGTCCATATTGCCTCTTCGCAGCCGACGCACTGTAGAATCTCCCTATCCGAGGTTATACCCATAGCTTTGATCAGAATGACTATGGGAACATCAACAGTGAAGGAATTGTGTTGCAGGAAAAAACGACCATCCTTCAGTAGTATATTTGTCTTGGATTTTGTTTGTGCGGAGGAAGAAGTGACAGAACAGACCATTCCCTTTTTTGTATCACCATCCACAATGATCCTATTCTTGGACATCTGCTCCTGCATGAGAACCACCTTCTCACTGCCGTTAACAATAAAATAACCCCCTGGGTCCAGTGGACATTCTTTCATCTTCATTAGCTCAAATGCTGATTTCCCTAAAAAAGTTAGGATATGCTAAAACGAGTTGTTAAAAATTGGTGGCAAATACAACATTATCAAGCAACCCACCATTCAAAACACAAGCCGAACTTTTGAGCATGATTGGCATCCGTCCAATGAAGACGCCCTTCTTAGAAACGATCTCGTGTTGGCGTGTGAAGGTAATATCGACTAGAATTTCACCAGCGTAAGTGAGATCACGAAGACGACAATCATGTGGCGTAACACGGCTAGCGACAACACTTCCATCATTAACGGTGGGTGTTTTAATGTAAACGTTGTTGTATTCCAGCCACCAATTAAAGGATGGCACGCTCACACGACTATTTGCCTGGACTATGTTCCGTATTTCTGTCTCAATGAAATGATTAAATGAGTCGATGTGCAACTTCACGAGACCCTTGACACTGAGGAAAGCTGGAACTAGGCTTTCTTTGTGCCGTAAAATCTTTGTAGTTGCTTCCTCCTCTGCAGACTTCGACATCTCCAGGCTCATGCAGAAAATGTCAAACCAGATTACCGACAACGACTGGGCGAAATGGCCAAAGAATACTAGCCAATGAAAACTTTGCAGCTCACAGGGATAAACATCTACTTTTAAAGAAAATGTATCATACGTGTAAATTTAGGTAGGTGAACTTTTGATTCAAAAATGCTAATTTTTTAAAGGCATGTGCATCTGTTTGGCTTGTAATCATTCCTTGACTAGGTGTGATTAAGTCGATTTAAGGTTTGTATCCAGCTTCCACTCAACGAGTCTAGGAAATTCAAAAGCACGAAGTTTAAACCATCACTCAAACCCCCTTTTTCATCTTTGATATAGCACAGGAAATTACCTAAAGCTCCTCTCTCATACCCTTTTGATTTCGTTTATGCAATGTGAATTGTTTTAGAGTTAGTGTCAATAATGCAAAAAACAGTTTAATAAAAAATGGTTGTTTGTAGAGTTCTTAAAAAGTAGGCACACTCCCACGTGCGACTTTTCATCAGAAAACCATCCCGTAAGAATAAGGCTGTATTATACCTAATCTTTCCTGGGGTTAAAGGAAGGCATAATTGTAGCGCCTCGATACTTACTTGATTGCTAAAGAATGCACAACACTAGAGCAGATTGTATGTATTCAGAAAACAGAGGAAGCGAGGCTGTTGGCATGGCCCGGAGGCCAGCCCACCCGACTAGGGCAATATTGCCACCTAAGTAACCGCCACCTAAACCGGCAGTCAGAACAAACAAAGCATTACAATAGTAGTGTGGTCGAAGATACATTACCTACGCAGAGGAGAGCTGAGGCCATACTACTGGGCGTTATCAAAATCTGTGGAGGCTTGTCCGGGTAATCAAATTGTGAACTGAACATCCTCTCAATTTATTGCCCAGCCTTTTATATTTTTTTATCTTCTTTCTCCTTTGTTAATACTCTGCTAAAAACACCTTCCAATTTGCCACACCTGTCATCAAGTTTGCGTGTAATTGAGATGACATTTGATCCAAACTACACTTATTCACCTTGACAATTCCATTCATTCTGAATTTTGCCATGTCTGAGGAGTGTATTTGGAGTGAGAAAATGCTCTGTCTTCATACTGCTGGACGTTAGATGATGGTCTACAGCAAAGCTATCATGTAGTCCCATCGCCAATTGTAAAGGCACTGGCCTAAAAGTGAGGTCATTTATTAAAGGCTAGTGTTTGAAATAGTGAAGTTGGAATGAGTTTCCAAGCTTGTTTCCTTTTCCCACTTTAATCTCACTACAGTGCTGCCCAGCCAATCTATCTGGTTTATATTCTGCCAGTACAGGGGTGAAGGAGTTATCGCCTTTTCACTTAAGTGACACTATGCAGGTACCGTAGACAGCTCCTTAACGGACTTCATCAGATGTTGATAGCGTTTCTGAAGGACACTCTTCTGATCTCCTTTCCTCACGCTAAGATTTAGCAATTCAGCCATAAATATCAGGGTAGATGCTCTTTAGGATCGGGTCTGTTAATCACTGCCGCCAATGCAGCGCCTCAAATCCTTCTTGAAGTGGCAAGAAGTCATAATAGTGGGACGGTAGATACTTTACGGGGGTGCGGAAGATCTGGTGTTACTTCCTGCGTAGTCAAACGCAAAGTTAGGCAAACAACCAAAGCGCTACTGTCACCATTCGTCTTATTAACCTTTATATGCTATAATGTTTGCGAAAACTTTTTCCTCCAATTTTATGTCACTTACTTCAATTGGACTTCAAAGGGCGGTATGCATTTTATTATTACTTCGAATAAATTATGTTTCGCAAGCTACAAAAACATGCTATTAGTGCTGCCTAAAGTAGATGCATGACAAATCGCGTCAACACCCATCAGCGTTTTGGTTACCATTATGATGGCACAAATTTAGTGGCACATGATTAACCAAGCATTCATCAAACCTTGCTATCAATTTACGGTACCTGCTTCATTGGAGTCAAACTTGGAATTGCACTTTCAACAATAACCATGACAACAGTCCTAGTCCGACCACTGAGGGATTCACCGTAACCATCAAATCATGCTTCACATTACATATGTGTCCCTTGACTCCACTTTAGAATTTGCACCCTTGGGATGCAAAGACTGGGTGGAGGAGAGCCTTTTTTTATCTGAGGATCATGATGGAGGCTTACGGAGGTCGTTTCCGCCTTGAGAGTCATGTGGTTGGCGTAAATCGACCGCTTGGCAGAGGCCAATAAACACAACTTCTACACAAAATCCCGCTTTCTTTCCATAAAGCTTCATACTACTCTAGCAAAATGTCAAAATCCTTTTCAGTGTGCTTGAAGATGATTAAAAAATAACGAATTGTATTTCCCCTAGACTTGGATCAGAACGGAGAAGGGTACAATCCCAGGGCAGATTATGTATTGTCGATGCACCGAAGAGCTGGACGAGACTACTGGCATGATCCGCAAAACCGAAATGAAGCGTTGCACAAACAGCCAAAGCATTGCTTGATATTAGACTACCTTTTGCGTATTACTGCATTCGTAATCGCCCACTGTCAATCTACTGTCATTCCATGTTTTTTGATGACATTCGTGAAGATATGAACAGTGTTTGCGGGGGTTGAGCACTTCCAACGGCCATTTAATCCTTCTGATGCGAATGAGTGTCATAAAACTTCGCATCACACATAGGAAAATTCTCCAAATTATCTGCTGCTGAGTAACTTATTTATTTTGTGTTATCACGTTCATTTCCCTTCAGAAAAGAACAAATCTCAGTGACTAAGTGAATACATGACTGTGGGGACCAGTAAATCACTTTCTTCCGTCAAATTAACTAACTTAAATCAGTTTCCAATTCAAACAGAAGATGTAAATGTTAATCGGCTGTTAGTCACACCCGTTACTGCGAATGAAAATACTTTCTGTGTTCCATAATTCATTATGTAATGTCACCCAACTTCTTATTACCCAGGCGTTGGGTAGCCATGTAAGGTACTGCCGAATGCCGTGGGGCATTAATATTTCCTTTCTTCAGAAGTACCCTTGAACCAGCCTCAATCGAGCGTGTTAGACAAGCTCTTCTATAAATTATGTAATGGTGGTTAATCCCGAAGGAATCAGTTTGCATTTCTTATTTGCGTTTGAGGGAATGGCACTTGTGCCTGACAGCCTGCAGCGACACCTAATTTTACGGGGCATGCTGCCAAATGATGTGAGGAAGTACCGATTTACTCTGTTCTCTTTGGTAACACAAAAGTACAATCACTGGAGTGTGAGCTAACGATAGCTGAGAACCTAATCATAGTTAATGTCGTCAAAACGAAGTGTATTAAGAGTGAATCACCTTAAAAATGCTGTTACTTGTCTAAGGTGAGAAGACTGGTTAATGTAAGCCCTTTTGTGTTCAAACAAGTCACTTGACTGACTTTCACTGTGGTTACCTAGACATAGCTTTAATAAGGACTACGCAACACTTGAAACCATGTTCTTAAATGCTTGCATCGTGCTGGTTGCAGTAATATCGTTGCAATCTTCGTGCCACCAAACCTCATATATAAACGAAATTTTGAACGTGTATGCAACAGGCCTGGTGTCTTTCTCTTCCACTTCTTATTGCATATCCCTGAAACGAGTAGACGAATTGGACGTGGACATGCTTTATTGGGTAGAGGTGACTGAAGGGATAACGGAGGTTAGACACTAAAGCATGTTCGAGATACACTTTCTCCTTCTCCTCCCCCAATCTCTCACGCGATTCGAAGTTAGTGATTGCAATGCTTCTGGCGGTTCTGTAACTCCTGATCTTGATTACAGGCCACTTGGACTCTGCTACATGTCTGTTGCAAAGCCGATTTTTTATTAGCACTGAAACAAAACAAAAATCAGGTCACGGCCATAAAGGAAACAATATGCACCGCAAATTATCTGAAAAGTAAAACAATGTGTTCTCACTCTTATGTAATGCTTTCATCATTTGTTCAAATCTTCGCTCTAATTTCGCGGGCACTAAAGGCTCCGCCATTGTGCTTTCAACCGGCGGCGTGGCCTCCTCGCCATGCCAGTAGTACTCCATCCCTTCTGTACATTGGCAATACACATCCCGTCCCAGGATTACAGCTTCTCTAGCCTTCAGAAAAGTCTCAGGATGCTACACTAACTCGTTGAGCTTATCACAACTAGGTTGGATCTCCAAACTTTACCCTAGGATTTTCATCTCGCGCTGCTCCAATCCATCATTTGGACAGCTTTCACGTACAGATTACTAGCGATATGTAGAACATTTTCGCCTTTACTAACACAAACAAGCTTGGAATATTCGCAGTGAGAAATATTTTGTTATAGATATGATAGCTAAATGCATTGGTACATTGCAATGAATTCGTTTTAATTGGATCGCAACACATTTTTACAACGTTGGGTTATAAAATTGTCCAAAAAAACCTCAGTTATTTGATTGCGCGCAAAGATGACATGCGGAATGGGAATGGGCAACATCTAATTGAGGAACGATCACAAGTTATGAAGAGGTTGGTGATGTACGCAAGAGTGAGTGAATGGATGAATAAACATGGCTTCTGTGGGCAGACATTCATCGGGGTTGTGTACTCTAAGCAGTCAGGAAAGGAGGAGACGGAAGTTCTCAGTATGTCTCTCCCTTTTTTTTGCAGGTTTTTCCTCCACCACCTGATTGTCCTCTCAACGTCTCGTGAAAAGACTGTTCTGCAAGAACAATTGTAGAAAGAGTTGACATTAATTTGCCTTCGACTCAAGTGTCGATTTAGTTGCTATGCCTCCTCCTTACCCACAACATCGAGTAAATTATCTTTAGACATAGATTTTTGTTTGAGTTTATGCAATAGCCTAAAAAATCATTTTAGTAAAGAATTTCAACGCCAATTCGAGTTGCCAACAGACATACCTGTTGGTTCGCATTAAAAGTGGAGAATTAATTCAAAAGCTGAGGTGTAGATTCATTCATCCGTGATATAAGTAACTCCAAAATGGATACAAATTTTTTTTTTTACGAATGGGAACGAGTGGAAACATCATCAAGCAGTCTGCCTCCCTCTCCAACATTAATGATAATTAATCGACATCTTATTTGTGGACGGGAGTAGTGGCTATTCATTAAAGTGCACCCAAGAGATCGTATGTTCCCATGGTAAAAATTTAACAGTAGACAAGGGGAAAGATGGCATGAGGTTTAATACTATAAGTAGGTGCTTAACTCTCCACTTTGGTTTCATGAAATGTAATGACCTCCAGTAGCCCTTCTCTACGCTGTCCTAGTATCATACCTTCTTTCGACTTCTGGGAGGTCTGGCGGCGATGCAGAAGAGACCTACTTAACTAACTTACTACAATCTTGTTGAAGACGTTCTCCAGAGGCTGTCCAGTGGGAGGTGATTGCCCTGTTTGCACTAAAGCACAGTAAAGGAATGATTGAATTCAGAAAAAAACACAATTAGCAAACGTTTAAATTGTGTGTGTTTGTGATTGACATTTTTAACATTAATCACAAAGAGAGTGATTATTGCTCTTTAGTCCTCAACCCTGGCAGGTTTCGGTCACTATCTCAATGGCACGGTATGTTACTAACTCACCAGGACTTCTTGATCCCTTCCAGTTGGCCTTATGTGTCTTCGGAGATGACCCGGACCGATACGAGAGTCTAATATTGCCCATTGTGGGCTTACCCTCTGATCATTTTGAATCATCGTCCGAAATATCGTTGTAAATCAAAGGCAATTATTATGCAAACCAGCCCTTCAACTAATCCGGAATTACGGCAGAAGGATTTAAAAAGTGTAAAAATCCTGCTAATACCATAATGGGATTTCAATTACTTCTCACGAGGCGTTTACAAATGTTAATTAGGCGATATGGTCTTGCGTTTAACGCCCCATTTTATTTCCGCGAACTCTTGGGGCTCCTTCTTTGCGCTTCTGCTTTGCTGAACGGCCTAAAGGTCATGCCAGCAGTCCGCTCAGCTCTTCTGTGCGTCAGCACTGCCCTAACACTATACTTTCCTTCGCCTTCAGAGAAGTCTCGGGACGCTACAGTAATGCTTAATTAACGCGACTACTCTGCAAAAAAGCATAAATTTGCCACAATCAAGGAAAAGACCCATCTGTAGGAGAGTTAAAAGCTCCGATTCATATAAACGTTTTGAGGCAAGGATTTACTTTAGTCCTATCCCATCACTGAAGTTCTGGGAATAACACAATGATGAGATAATTACAAATTGCTTAGTGCTTAAAATATTCTTGATTAAAAGCGGTGTGATTTATTCTCTCCAAATAATTGCGAAGGCAAATGGGTTTTAATAAATTGGCGGCATTGCTTCGTATAGGTATCACTAAGCAGAATATACGGTTCGACGATGAATCATACCGCCACATCAAAGAAGTTATTGAAAAGCTGAAGACACGGAAAGTGTAAACCTCCTTAATCTATAGTGCCCATCGCATTTGTGAGATATAATGTTCACCTAACGTGTTCTTGACTATGAATAGTAATGTTCACAGCCCTTGCCACTTAAACCAGTCACCCAACCTATCAAGTGTAGGAGCAACACATTGTGCTTAACATGTTTGATCCACGCTACCTCATCTGCCATTAAGTGCTGCACTGTGTTAGTTCCACCAAAACCAGCCCCTTTACGAGTAAGTTTATTAGAATTCTCGAAGAAAGTGCAGTGTCCGATTAGTAGACTGGGTTCTGCTCAGCGAAGTTGCTGCACTACTTGGACGTTTTTGTGATCATATTCAATGCAACAGCGTATACCAGCCCAACTTGCGCAACTGACTAACGATGACTCATTTTTAAAGCTTAAAGAGCATATAACACCCATATTTTGCCACGAAATGGATCCATGAGTGGTGATGCACTACATTTTGCCGGAACTAAAACCTCGTGCTAAAATAAGCCTATTCCTGCTCAACAGCATCACTAGAAACCCAAATGTAATGGTACATCACGACTAACGCTAACCTGTAACTTAAGGGTAAGATAATTCTAGTACAAAGTCAGGACATTTTAAAAGGGGAATTCCTACAGTAATTGGCTGATCCCACATTCCGGTCGAAGATGGGAGCGGAGGGACGTCGGCTAATTTGGCCAGAATGAAGGGGACTGGAGGAAAAGGGACCCTCGCAGACTCCGCCAGTGAGTAATGAGTTGGCTGAGGAGGTGCCCGAGCACCCGTAGCTGTGGCGTCGTGGATCCAAAAAGCCTGTACCCGTTCGACTGCCCACGCCCAGGTAATCATAGTGCTCATTCTGCCCGTCAAACGAAAGCAAAAAGAACATTGGTTGGTGAAAGAAAGAATGCATACATCCTGTTTGACGTAAAATTTTCCATGAATCTCCACTTGACAGTGAAGCGAAACAAAAACTGCAAGCTATGGATAGAGAAGAATATCACGATTACCCACTTGGATAAACTATAACTTGGGTAAGAGGAAATATTTTCATATTGAGTACATGCTGTGGTCCCGGGGTTTTCTAATCAGACTGCATTAAATTAAAAAGTTTAATTTTGTTGACTCAAGTGTTTAATTTGTGCGACCTCTGTACCAGCAGCCTATAATAAATATTGCCAAGTAAAAAAAAGCATCCAAAAACCAAAGGGTCAGAGAGGACAAAAATGATTGATTTACTTCACACGTAACTGCGAAGCGTTAATGATCTAACTTTCAGCGTTATTATAAACCCGTTGGAATTTTTCTTGTAAACTGTTCTGATAATTCTGCTCATCCAGTTATTTGTAGTGCAGCCTATTATAGAAGGATCCCGTCGTGCACCATTAAGGAATTCTACTTTTAGAGCAATTCGAACCGTCATCCTGATGCATTTTCTTTTTCCGTGTCAACATTTTACAAATTTCGATGACAATAAGGGCAGTGGTCATGATTTGTGTCTGGTTTAAAGGAGATGGAAAAAAGTAGAAGAGCAGACTAGACGCCATCAAATAGCTGACTTCAAGCACACAAACACGCCATTCCTTTGGTCCATCCAAAAATAGCCACATGTGAAGCCATGAAGGGGAGCTGGTGAAGAGTATTCGAGTGTAACACTATTATTTGTGTACTACACAAACGTTTATCTTCAAATTGCACATCACTGGGCTTGTGAAAAGAAATCAAAATAGCCAAAATTATCCTGTGGAAATGCACACAGTGAAACTGTGATTGCCGTTTAAAGGTATGCAGTGCTAATAATGTGGTTTACGTAGCCCCAGAATCTATTTTACCGTCAAAGTAAGATTATTTTTCTGCTTTTATTGTTAGCCTAGTTGCCGTATGGATGAATGAATTCGACGCTTTTTACCCATTAACTTTTGAACTCCATAAAAACGTTACTTCAAACACCGAATTAGTCCATTTGATCACAAATAGAAATAAGGTAACCATCATAAGTACTGAAGCATTGGAAATACACACCCCAAGACTGAAGTGGGCGGTTCGTGCAAGTCATGGTATCGTGATTACTAATGAGCCACTGCTCAAAAGGCATTATCTTTCACAGCACTGAATACTTTTTATAGCAACGTTAACTTTATAAGTAAATTAAAGGTAGAGCTTTACTATCCTCAGCTTCCGAATGCCTTAAAGTGGTCTAAACAGAAGGCTTCACAGGCTCACAATGTTGGGAGAAGGAAGGAGGAGAAAGGACGAGGATAACGATGCTGAAATCCCCAAATCGTTAACTAGACTAAGTCACTTGATTAGCCTTGCACCAAGAAATTTTTGTAATCTCTAGTAAGCCTTTAAAATGAATTTCTTATTAGAGTCCACCTACACTTCACCTCGAATTTCTATAAGTAGTCTCGTTGATGGCTACATAAGCCTACTGACTACAAAATGATATTGCGTTACTATGGGCTGTGGCAACGAGCAATATCTTTCGATACTACCAGACAACCAAATTACAGCTTTTATGTAACCAAATTACATGGTTTCAATGATATTGCCAGTTCTTCCAGTCTTTGACCCCTTTAAAATGTCACAATCACTCGCTTCTCTATCAATGGGATGCAGTATGGTGGTTGGGAAAAAAGGAGGAGTTGAGTAGGCGCAACTCACCGAGAGGCGTGCAGAGGTGCCGCCGGAGGATCGACGTCGTTTTAGTGCCGCCAGCGTCGTAGCCGAGTTGTTCCAGGAGGCAGCTCGCGAGGCCTTGGGTAAGAAGCTCAGTGAAAGACGCTGGCCGAAGCTGGGGTTGCTACGTGTCTTGTCCTGCGGCCTGAGGTACTGCAGACCAGCTGGGGCAAAGCAGCAAAGACGCTTGTGGTTAATTTTTTGAATTATTAATCCATACGTTCAGTCTAAGCCTATTGAGACACACATTCTGTGAGGAAAGAAACTGCTTTGGGTCAGCTGCAGCTATAGACAAGTTGCGTGAATGTAATATGGTATGGAAACTTGGCAGTAATTTGAAGTTTCTTTATTAGGAAAGTTTACGGTGCCGGATTCGGAGCGGTAGTTTATTACGCATTTCGTGCTTCGATACTAAAGGAAGTTTTGAATAGGATCCATGAATAAGCACACCTTTTATGTTTTTGTATCTGTGGGCAGTGCTTAAGACCAACAGAACCAATTCATTCACTGAATACCACGCCGTATTTGTTTTAAGGAGAGCGCAACAAAATTGTTTTCCATTTTCAGTCTAATATGAGTTTAATATTATTAACCGTCGCGTAGCGCTTGAATTGGAGTTTACAGTCTTGCATCGTACAAGAAGATTTATTCACAACTTAGTATGCATTTGATGGCGTCAGGTTTTGTGCTAGAACTACTTTATTGACAGAAACGAAGTTACCGAAAGAGGTGGAGCCCCTCTGGAGCATAGTCTCCGAGCACTGACTGGAAGCTCGAAGCCGACTTAGGAACTGTCGACTAGAGCTCCAAGGGGACGTATTGGACTGGTTACCAATCGAGAAAGCATTCGAATCTACAAGGGAAGTGGTGGAGAAATCTTCATCCTTGATCTCTTGTAAACGCAATTTTCCAGTGTCCATAAAGTCACTTTTGTGACACTGCCCTTCGTCTAAGAATTGTATTTTTTCAAAAAATGAAAATGCTCAAAATTAACATTAAGCTGACAAGTTGACAACATGAAACACCAGACTGGTGAATGTGAAAGCAATAAACTGGCCAGAGGAATGGGACCGCGGGCGCGACGGGTTGGCGTGGATGAGGTTGGGAGGACTTCGAGAAAAGTCAAGTGTGGGTTGCTGCATGGAAATGAGGGGAAGGTTCCTGTAGTAACCGGTGTTTGCTCTGACGCTAAAAGTTACAATTGGAGAAGTTCAGCCTAAAGTTACGCATCAATGATTACGAGTTCGCCCACCACTCCCATATTAATCGAATTCGGACAACAAGGTTTAGTACCGTTAGTGTGAAGAATAAAATCACTCATCACTTGACGAGAAAAAATTGCATTTTTGTAAGTTTTGGGTTCTTGAAGCAAAAAAAAGTTTAAAGGTAGCCTGATCTGTGTGTCGCAATTATGTCTTTTTAATTTGATGGACACCCTTAGTATGAGCCACGACGTTGTAGACAGTTACATAAGTATTTTATTCACCAAAGGAAAATACGGCTGCGAATTTTACCTATTCTCAATGGGAAAGTAGTTTGCACTAACTCCATTTTACAAAGTGTTTTGCCCTTGGGGGCAAAAAACCCACCTGCCGCTATGCTTATGCTTCAGGCTCACTCCCCAATAGTAATGCCAAGAAAAGGAGGCATCCACTTTGAGAAATATCGGCGATGGAATATGGCAGGTGAGGTTAGGCAATATCTCTCTCCCTCCCTACCCTAAAGTGTACATATTCTCCAGATAGTTCCCGTGGCGTCCTACCTTGAAAAACTAGCACATCCTATTGCCTGATTGGATGCTGGTGTCATTTTCTGAAAATGACATTTATTTCTTAGGCATCTTTAAATTGTAATGAAAGAATGTATCTTAACTATAGGTGTTTGATTTTCAGCAGGAAATGTGCGGTAAAAGTGGTATTTGCAGTCTACCACACGCAAGGAAAAAAAACATTATTGTAGGAATGAAGTGGTGCATTAGAAGGTAGAGATAAAGAGAGGGTAGATTGTTGGAGGATAATCGGCGATATGCTCATTTGTATGAGACTAAAATAAAATGCAAAACCTTTCCCTCATCAAAGATAATTTATTGAGTAATCCAAAACAGTGGATTCTGGAATGCAGTCTCTAAATCTGCCCATCAAATGGGTGGGATGGCTGTCTTCGTGGCATGTAGTCTCAAGCAGTTTACTGCCGGAAGCAAGCAAATGTTGACCACTTCTGGGTGTACGAGAGGTTTCTCTAGCCTCCGAACTGGGTTATAAAAGGTCATAAAGACAAAGAGGTCTGATTGTATCCGCCGGATCAATTCGAACGATATTTGTGGAATGAGGAGTCCATCTGGCATACTAGAGTATGTTGATGTTACACAGTGTAGGCCTGGAGGAATTTGCATGGACCTCAGAAGTAATTGCAGCATGCTTATTCGAAAGGCGGACAGACTTGTTTGTACGTCTGGTGGAGGCAATAATGTAGATTTATATTTTACACAATATTGCCCGATTACTGAAAAGAAAAATGGGCAAACTTTCTGCCTAGCACTGCCTCCTCATTGTTATTGGCGCTTTCGCAATCGCGATAAGGACTGTGGAGAACGAACCGACCAATGTAGCTCAGTAAGGTCCTAATTATAAGCTCTCCATACAAGCGAAGTTAGACTGGGCTTATACAGTTTTTTTTTCCAGCAAAAAGTGCCTTGTTTTGTAAGCCGGTCAATGAGACTGAAACACTCGTCGCACATGGATACATCGAGCTGCAGCTCCATCAACAAGACTTTTCATCCTTCCAATGGCCGCTCGTTAAAACTTGTCCTGCGTTTTACGACGCTCTTGCAACTCGGAACACCAGGTTGAAGCAAGGCGAACTTAGCAGTAGGAATTTTTCGAATTGTACTAGGAGTCTGAGCATTTACTCGAGTATGAAAAGGGCGTTTATAATGCATGCTCCATTTCAATTGAGAAGACACAAAACTGAAATCACCCATGCACAGTAAGGCAAAATGGGTAGTGCTGAAAACCAATAGATTTTCTGGTTTACAAAAAGGATAAACCTGAAACTTATAAACCTACTTTGACCGTTTATTTGTAAAATCATCAATATTCTCTCATGGTATAAAGTGTGCACCAGGTGAAGCTGTTTAATTTCTTACCAAATATCAGACAAAGGGACTCCAAGCAACTGATTTTGCCACGAGGGCGCAGTTAAAATGAGGTAGTTTTACACTTTCGTGCAAGCCTAATGGGAGTACGTCTGGCTAAGTAGTCCTTAAGCGAATTCCAAGTCAATGGGATGGACAGTTGCGCGAGTGGAGAAGCAGGAAAGTATTTACCCTTACTTGTAATCCATGATCCCCTCATCAGCACTGAGGCTCTTCTTCCGCGAGTACTCGATGGTCCTGCCTCGATCAATTTGCTCCAGCATCAAACGAGCTACTCCCATGAGGGCACGAAACTACAACAAAAGTTGTGAAGTAAAGAGAATGCGGATGACACTGTGCAACAAGACTTTGGCAAACATGACCCTATTGACATGGAGCAGCCGATTATAAGGATTGGTACATTTGATAAGTGGTATTGGGAGGTCAGAAATCACTTCGGGTCTAATTATACTGAAAAGTTCAATTAACTCATAAGGATGATCATGGAGTAAGCCAACCCATTTAAAACATAGCAAATATTCGAAAGACAAGATTAAAAGTTAATAAAATTTATGGATTTTGTCAAGCTGACT
>MIEF01000243.1:0-38239 GCA_001870725.1 Taenia solium
TCTCCCCTCCCCTTCCCTCGGTCTTGGCTCTTGGCATTGCAAGTGAACAATGAGGATTTGGCACTTCTGTTCCTTGTCTTGTGGTGACTGTTCCATCCAGGAACAGGCTGAATTGAAAGTGAAGATGGCAAAGAAATGCAATTGTCCCACCATAAACGCGTACAATAAGCCGTCCTATTGTCCACCCGTATCCATGGGGGCATTACACTTGTAGCTTCAACTTCCTACTTGACATTCATTTTGTGCGCCGAGTGTCATAAGGCGTGGCAACGGCTCCTTTTTTCCCTCAGTCTCTTGAACCAGTTTATTTAGATTCCTCTACTCCTAACCTTAAGGAAAAAACCGGAAAAGTAGACCTACTTGCAAATCACACCTTCAAATGAGCGCAGGTGAGGCAGCGCGTTGGTTAGCCATGAAAGGTGAACACCTGAACCCATGACCAGTTTGAAGTTCCGGTTTTATTACTTTCAAGCGGACTAGTATAACAACTGTTTTGCCATATTTTGTCACTTCTCACAAGAATTGTGTAATTTTGAGAAGAATGCCTTCACTTCCTCTGTTGTTCAACAAAAGGTGAATTCTACATCGATCCCAACGGTGGCCACTGGCGCGACTCCTTCCCGGTGCATTGCCAGATGGGCACACTGACCACGGTCATTCCTTCGCTCATGAAGCACCCTGAATCGGTCGGTCTTTCACGCATCGTCGACAACTATGGTTCTTTCTGGTACGCCACTGCGGCTCTCAAGTCCGACGAAGCGGTGAGCACGCCTCCTCTTCTCCAGTCCAATTGACAAGACCCACTTCATCAGACGTCTTTAATAAGCCACTATTGCAGTCTTGTCCTGGTCGAAGCCTAGTCTCACTTTTTACTACTGCACAAGACTCATAAACTAGATTCATTCCGCTTGCTTTTTTACGCAACATCAAGTTACACTCGTTGAGTATCGGGAATTCACGATAATAGATTCATTGTGTCTCTTGGAAGTCCTCCTGAGAAAATTGTGAACAAAAGTGGAACCAGTCACGGTTGAATATCGACTGATGAATGTGCCGTTAATCAATGTCTCAACTTGAGCTCAGAGCTACTACATAGTTACCCATTGGTAAAATTATACTTTTTCAGAAAGACATTGCTAAAAGTACTGAATCAAGTACCACTCTGTGCTCCTGTTTCATTGGCTGCAGCCTTGACAAGCAAGTACCACATTAACATTTTGATTTGTCTGTTTTGGGCTCAAATTTGACCGGCTTTTGCACAATTTGCTCTTAGAACGACAATTCCATGGGTAATTGGCCATAGTTATGTCAATTATACGGTTCTGCAGTGTTGCGAAACAGAGAAAGCTGCAAATTAGGCTCTCCCAAATTCAGGACTTCATTAGATCAACCATTCAGGATCAGAAACACTAATGGCCTAGAATATGTTGCCCTCAGTGATCTTTTGCGTTATAGGAACTTCGAAAGGTGGGCTGCAGGAAATACGGCTCAAGCATAGTAACCGATGTGTTCGTTACCAGCGTCGCATGCATGTGACGCCTCCATTTACCTGCAGCTGCTTGCATATCAAATGGGTGGATTTAGTTTAAAACAATAAAACTCATGGATAATTTTCTGTTTCTGAAGCAAAATTTATCTATTAATCGTGTTCTCAGTGGTTGAATTGTCCGATTCGGCCGACGAAGTGTTCCCACTATAAGAGAGGATTATATGTTTAGTCTATAGTGAAATACGATTCAACTTTCTTTTAGGAATTGCCCTATCAAATCACCAAGGATCAATTGGCATACCTACAGTTATCGAGCGAAACAGCTTCGCAGAAGTTGGTGATTGGATGTCGCTATTACGACCCTAGTGATAAGGTCATTTTGCTCGGCGATGGTAACCAGGCCCTCAGCCTCAACGCCACCGACTCTGTCCTCGTAGTTATCGATGTCCTCGAGAACTCCTGCTCGGTAAGCCCCCTGTTAGTTCGTAAAACTAGGAAAAAAGCTCATTTACGACCTATTAGATGAAGCACTTCTGTCGGCCGCAATTTCCTGCTAGTTTCCACACTTTGGGTGATCTGTTTACTTAAGTACGTGGCGTGTGGATCACCTCTAGTAAAGCCATAAGCAATAAGACTCCCTCTTTCAAGTTATTATTCCCACTATGGAAGTACCGGAGCACGTATCTCCCACGTGTTTTCTGTAGTACTATGGTTATCATGCATAATTAAAGCGGAAGGTGCTACGCGACAGTTCTCACTGTGCTGATGGAGCGTCCTCCTCAGTGATCCTAGCTACAATTCCTGCTTCATCTTGTTCCATGGTAATTCCGTTGGTTGAAGATTAATTTATTCGTTCTTTTCACTAGCAATGGCGAAATGAAATGTGTTGAATGGTTTTCGGAAGTCCATTCAACTTATTAGCCAGATCATGGTAGATCATAAGCTCTGGAGGTAACTTTCCTCTTTGCCTTTATGAGTACTGGGAGGCTATTAGCTTTGACGCCATGAGCAAAACCCCTTTCATCCAATGTATAAGTTGGATTGTGGAGTTTAATAAGGACAGTCTTTTGGAATAGTCACAATGCGTGGCCAGGCACATTTAGGTGACATGCTCCTGCTGAAGCGCATATGGTGCCCGGTCCTAACGTGACAAGTAAACTACGCAAATTACTTATCCTGAGAGGAGTGGTGACTGTCTCTGTCTTCTTCGTTGCAGTCGCGCAGTTACAGGGGCGAGATGGTGATCCAGCTGAGAACACAGATGACCTCGATGCTGCCAATCCGAGACGTGCAGCTGCCCACGCCAACCTCACGCGATGCTGAAGTGAGCGTGGAGCCGGGCGCGGTCTTATTCAGCGGCGCCGTCGAGGGTGCACCCATCGGCATCGATCAGCTGTACGCCACCGACGTCTCTCGCTACCACGCCTTCAAGCGGTAACTTGCCCCTCGTGCTCTGTTCTCTGTTCACCGACGCATACGCCCCACTCGTACAACACCGGTAATAAAGTGATCAGCACCCTGCGTTTTCCCTCCCTCACGCGCGTGTGTCTAGTTTGTTTTTCTCCTATTCACTCAACCAATCCACTACCCGCCCTCCTCTCCGCTTTGCAGTATCGGTGCCGGCTGTACAAAATTCGTGTTCCCTCAATCTCAATCTCTTAACTCCAAAGTTATTACTCTCGCTTCACTCTGTATTTTTATTGTGAATTTCCTTGCTCGTCCGATTTCTTTCTTTTCAACCACAATCACCAGAACTGCAGCTGTTGTCTCTTGGCTGTTGCAGCAGTTAAGAGAAAGAACCAAAAGCGACTGCTCGTGAGTTTTGCATCTTCCAGGGCTGGTGCTGATTGGTTTGGGTAGAATTTGAAAAACTGGGACCAGCTGTCTCTTCGTAAAAGGTTCTACTACGGTTTCAGCAAAGCATCGGGACAATGTGTTCTGGCGAGTTGGAGGATGGTATGTAATGAATTGCTGCCTCCGTGTCCGAAGTAGTAATGTGGTACCTAAGCTATTCCTGAAGACGCTACATTACAAAAGTTTACTCGGCTCCACAATAAGCCTGCAGTAGGGTCGACAGAAGGACAGCGCTGGTGGCGTGAGCGGTCTTCTATGGCACCAGTGCGGAGGTCCAGTCACCCGAGTCTAAAAAGGTCCACTTAAAAAGAGCTACTCATCGAGGTGCTATGCTCCTACCACAGACATTTTATAGACCTTTATCATTGACATTTGCTCTGTGTTGGGAGCAATATTCCTGTAAGGCAGCAGTGAAGATAAGGGTAGCTGTAATAATTGGCACAATGTTATGCGCCTAATAATGCGCACCACAGGATTGTCCACACATGCACTCTTTAAGTGGTGCTCTGAGTGTGCGTATACATGAAGGCCATATAAATTTAGAGAAGTTTTACAACCCAGTAACACCAAAATTAACCCGTATCTGATCAATGCCATAGCTGTCATTATCAAATCGATCGAAAATTCCCTACCATGAAGAATGGAATCAATTGACGAGAGGTTGAATCACTTTTGCAGGAACCTCCCAACTACCTATCTGCCTTATTTCCACACTGCGTTGCGGTTCTTCACTCAATTTGGTCATTGATTTGAAATAAATGAAATCCCACCGATTTTTGCCTCCAATGGGACATGACAGTACTGACAAAGCCAGGAAGACCTCCTCCAATCACATGACGCAGACACTCAAGCTGACCAATCACGAAGGAGCAACCTTGGTCGACTTCGCTCGCGCAGCGGCCACGTGTGGGATTGTGCCGTAAAATCCATTTCAGTAAGATACCAAAGTTAGTGAACGACAAAGAAACATGGACACAACTTCGGGGTTGGCAGTTATTACACACATGAAGCGGTAGTTCAATCGTCAGTAGCACGCCTACGCCCTAATGCAATTAAGCAGCAGTTGCGATTTACTCATTCTGAGGATCATTAAAATGCGATGGAATTCTTCTCGCTTCCTCAAGATGTTTATTCTTTTCATCCTAATTGCCATTCAAAGGATAAAAGGTACCACTTAACATAGATTGTCCACAGACCGTGGACGAATTTGCCGACTGGCACGTTTCACACCCAACAAGTCATGGATCGTCGGCAGAAAACTCAAATGGCACCCACCACTGACCGACACGATAGTTGGCAGTCAGCAACGTGCTAAGTTGGAGTTTTCTTTCACCGTTTCATCGAAGTGATACAAACAGGGTGCCGACAAAGGCCCCATACCTGTGCACGCCTCCATGATACGATTTTCTGCACCTCCTTAGGCACACTGCAAAAGAAGCGAAACAGCCATAAACCACAGCCTAAGCAGACCATCCCGATGTAAAACCGACACTCGTAAGTAATCCACATTTAGCTACTAGTCCCTCGGTAACCCTGTTCGGATGGGTTAAGCTAAGTGATAGGCCTCAAGTAAACCCATCCCCTAATCTGTCCTGGGCGCCCAGTCGGGGTGAGCATCTGAGCCCAAAGCCAAGCAGGTAGCTAGCGTGATGGGCTGCAGCCCAATTAGTGCCGCCAACCCCTGTCAAAGCCGCGATAAAAGAGACCTGCTGTTACATTCAGTTCTATTTGAAAAAAAGTGGAATTGCGAATTCGTGCATGTGTGCACAGGAAAAGGAGCGGGAACACGGGTGTGGGGTGGACTGTGCTGGTGGCGGCAGAGCAGAGAGAAAGAGGACCTTCTTGTTGATCTTCATGAAAACAGACATATTCACACATACACAAATAAATGTGGTAAAGAGTGTGTGCGCACACTTGGTTCCGCCACCTTGCCTTAGCCTGACTTGAAGAGAAGAATTGCCACTTGCCCCAGATAGAAGTAGATAAAGTGCTGCGTTTCGTGGGTCACGTAGCTGTACAGGGATGGTGAAAGATGCGTTATTGGCGGCACTCATACAAGACTGCCTTAGAAATGCAGTTTATTTGTTAACTGCGCTGTGGCTAGCAAACACTCGTTTGCATATGCACATCACCTACGCCATTAGCATAACATACAACCAAATGAGAAGCGAGTGGGCATCCAAAAACAACGACTCCTAGCCCTCACTATCACTGTCGGCCTCTTGCAGATTTTTACTCGGGTGAAATGTGAACTGGCAGAATCTACCTCAAACAGTGCTGATAGCATGCCCGCCTAGAGACCCGAAACTTACATTGGATTGCAAAAAGCAGGCGACGATAACTCCTGAAGCCGAATGCATCTCAAGAAGCAAAAAAAGATACAGAAAGCGTACGAGCCGACCCCGGTGTAAGGCATAATCCCCAGTGTAAAGCCAAATTTAGAACGGTGCCGAAAGCTCTACTAGAATATTGTCCACGAATAGGGGAATGGGAAACCAACTCAAAATAGTAAAAATGATGCTGACTGAACTGGTGTTAAATTCACAACAGACGAGACCAATAGCCTAAGACAGTGCACGACTCCAGCATCCGTTTCGACTGGTTAAAGCATAACGCGAACAAGTCCGCTGTAGTTGTGTATGCTGAGTAGTCCAAGACCGATTACTATTCGCACGAGAGCACGGTTCCTACACAGCACCGATATCATTTAAACGAACCTAGCATCCGTGCAAACTACGCGAATTCAAGCGTTTGAGTTGAGGATGCCGACCGGCTTCGACCACACTGGGACGACGACTGGAAAGGACTCAACAAATTCACATCTGAAAGTTGACCTTCCAATATGCATGCACGCTAGAAATGGAGACCTCGTTGGTGAGATGTACAGCATCCACGTGCACATGGGACATCCACGTTTCGCCAATTATCCCACTTCTCCAGGGCGGCCTGGATACCCCAGCTAGGGAGGCAAAACACACGACTCGGAATCCACCAGTGCCAGTCAGTCACAAAGCCGCGAAATCCAGAAATGTAGATAGACAAGAAGAAAGTTCTCAAAATAGCTCCTCCGATGAGACCGAATATAGGGCAAAATGCAATGCAGGACATGGGGGGTGACCCAACAATTTGTTACTACCCTCTCGAGCCGAGCTGCTCATTCAACCGAATCAGACAGCACACGCTGAAACTGTGAAACCTATGCCATAGAGGAACTTTACACCACTCCCACGCGCATGATCACAGAGACATTAGCAACGCAAGGTCATCAACCTTTTGCCGAGACACCAGTAAGCGATATGCAAACTGGCACATATCACACCGAATTAAGCCACACAGATAAAGATAATCAAAGACGGGATTTTCATGGGTTTGAAGGGAGCTCTGGAGAGAACGTTACGCGAACATTCCAGAAACTATGCTTGAATTATTTATGAGATGACCCTCACACAAAGATGGCGAAAATGACTAGATTATAAGGGAGAAGCAATAGGGAACAAACGAGCGCCGACGAGGAAAATGAGACAATAGTAACCTATGATACTTCCTCATGGGCAGCGATGGAGTAAACTATATCGGATTTAATTTTCTGCACCAGTTAGCTAATTTCGATATAAAGTCGGATGATTGGAAACCTGTTTTACCTCCCGAAGTTTCGTCCCACGATGCAGTGCCAAGTAGGTGAGTGTTTCTTGTCAAACTCCTTTTTGATGTAGGCAGCAATATCCTTTTCAATGTTGAACTTCTCCAGAGCCTGGCCGGCCACAGCGACAGCATCCTGCTGCATCTCCTCGCTCATATCAGCGTTCTTGATGACGGCCTTGCGTTCAGTCATGATTCTTTCACCACCAAGAATAAATTAAGAATAAATTGATCGCAGTTCCAACAACGACGGCAGCGGCGACGACGACGACCAAAACACGCCCAAGACAAAAACCCGAGTGGCGTGCACGCGCCTTACGTGTGTGCTTGCATGGCCGTGCATTTGTGTGTCCGTACACACCTCTCGGTGTGTCTGCCCCACTATGCATTGGTCGATTCGACTGTGTGTTTAAGCCTCTGATTGGTGCGTGTACACAACATGTACTAATCCCACGCCTTGGACAGGCCTACACGCGTGTGCACACACGCACGCGCCTACCAATCTCCAGGCCTCGGCCATCCTGTGTCATCCGTATGTTCTCAAAGCGCTGTCACATGATCCACCTGTCATCCGAGGTGGGGGCTGCCTGTCCTCACCCTCGTTGGGCAACTGCGTTCGCATTCCTCCCGCAGTACCCAAAACCACATCTGGGCGGTGCGCTTACTGCGCTTTCGAGAAATTATGAGGCCGGTGGAAGTTGGACAAAGTGCGGTTAAACTGGTGTGATGGGCACGAGGCAACCACTTTTCAAAGACATAACAAAGAATTCTAGTGATCTAGAGTGTCGAGATACCTCACGACAAACTCGGTGAATTGTTCATTTTGGTTCATCGAAATGGGTGGAATTTTTGGTCAGACAAATGGAAAATTTTAATCGCCAACTGGTTGACCCCAGTAATCAGGAAACAAAGTAATGAGCTTACTTCAAACGACTTACTTATTAAAACCGACTAGAACGTGTAATTGCTTTATCCTCAAAAAAAGCGAGTACAAGTTTGTGATGATTTCCATCGCAACACATTTGGACAGTTGTACGCTGATTTTCCCAATTTCATAGTTGAAATGCGCCGCTTTACTCCTATGCTCACCAAAATTCCACGCTCTAGGCTAGGGATTTGATTCTCAAAACACCAGAATTGCCAAACTTTTACAATTCTTCTCTAGTTAAAAAAGTGGAACGATCGACTCTGATACCTCGACGGTCGAGCTACTGGAGTCCTGACAATCACAGCGACTGAAGCCCTCCAATCGTTGAGTCCTAGGAGTCATAATCAGAACCTCTGCTCCCACCTCATTAGGATGACCCAAGGGTGACTGAGCCCCAACTGGGGGACAATCTAGTAGTATACCCACTACTCTCAACGCAATGAAGGTGTTCTCCCAAGATTAAGGAAGTGAACCGTTAAGCAAGAGGATGAAGGCAAATTCTGACGGAAAAGTGAGGTCATTTAACTGGGATGAGATGGTAGGGCTAAGTCGAAGGCGAAGGAGGGGGAGGAACGAACTCGACGTGATTGTCCCACAAAACGTAATGTTCCAGTCTGCCTCTCTGACCCTTCATATTTGGAAGAGGAGCACCGTGAAATCCATGAGAATGAAGTAGATGAAGAAGCCCTCAAAATGAGACACGTAGCTGAAAGACAGAAGGAGAAAAGATTGGTGACTTGAACTTCTCAGCTCAACCATGAACTCGGTCGTAAGTGCAGCAGTTGAGTTGCTTGTAGCACAGTTGAGCAGTTAACGGGTAATCCTTCAAAACCCGAGTAAAATCAAGTAATCTTTACCACTCAAGCAACGTTACCGCCCACGAGTCGAGAGATTATGATGCTGGAGGAAGGCGAAATCCCCTCATCTCCTCTTTTTCTATTCCAAATCTCCACAATAACCACCTTTCTATCTACAGAAGAATGGAGCCGCCGAAGGCTGCCATTTTACGACCTTTGAATGCGTCAATTTCGGTGTTGACGGCTCAAATGGGTGAGGCTTGGGGATGATGACAAATGATCTCTTCAGCAGACGACCCCCTACCTGCTATGCAATTAACTACTCCCAGCAATTAGATAGGCGTTTTTGCTCAGGTTTGGGTCACATTCTGTGTGAAGCTCTTGTCCACCTAGTGGTAATTTAACTGCCCAAAAGCAACCGATTTTCAGTGGAACAGAGACCCACATTTCGTTAAGGGTTCTGCTGTACTTCTGTGTGTGATCTAGATAGTAAAGCACCCTCGATTTCCATACGGTTCGATGGCACTGCCACGCCAAACGCTTTGGAATCAAATTCACATCTTGCTTCTATTGCACCGCCAGAGGCTCTTGTTGTTCGCTGCATCAACAACCGCATGAAATAGCACACACCTCAGAAAATCGGGCATGAGATTTCACCTGTTGAAGATGTGCTTGGCCAGATGGACGGAGGAAGCAGGGCTACAAGGCGAGGATGACTCATGCGGGCCAGCTTCCCAATGTCTGCGTGCGAAAGGGTGCGTCCAAACCGAAGACTTTCAACACTTGATTGGCGGAGTGTACACCGAGGGTTTAATGGTTAAACGCGTTACACAGCCAGCCGCTTTGCCGTGTGAGGACAGTTATAACGGTGCTGTAGCGGTTTGTCTCAGAATACTTCCGGAAGTGCTTCATTCCTCAGTTCAGGTAAACGTTCGTACTCAGAGGACAGTCAGAGCAGATAATATTGTGGCTGGATCGCCGTAGAGCGAAAAGTTGGGTTAATTCCGTTAGCTAGTACGCAATCATTGTGGCGGATTAAATATGATCAAATTGTGATTGCTTTTGAGTTCAAGAAGTCGCTCTAAGAGTCGTATTCGTAAGTTACGTTGCGCGCCTAATTAAGTACAAAGTAGCTTGCTGGCATGTACTGTCCACTGGTTTTGATGTCACAAAAGCGTAGATCGGAAATATGGTTGCTAATTACTGAGATGAAATAGACAAAACTAAAACTTGGTGTAAGAAAAAAATCAAAGTATGGTATTTTGATGGCGATTAATCGCAGCAGGCAGTATATTCGCCATTCATTAATCATGGATATGATAAATTGACTTTAAAACATTTTGCAGTGGAACGCAGCTCTCCAAACCAATCATAATTTGGCCCAAGTGCTCGAGTACGACACATTACTCAGGGGAAGAAAGCTTGAATTGGAGGTTGGAGATGGCTGTCTTCATTATGGGACCATTACACCTGTGGCGATTACTACCACCTCAAGCGCCTTTGCATCCCAGCTGCAGTAGGTTGAGTGCAGCGAGTTCTGGTAGGTGTTCCTGTACTTTTATTGTTTGAAAATGTCAATGTTAACCTACTTTTGCATTCATTTTGCCACAGCGCACTAGCAAGTCGGTTTGTCGTATGACGCAAGGTGTCGCATTCTCGAAATCACTGGCTTGAAAGGGAAGTGAATTTTCACAAAATAACACATCCTTGTGTCTTTCATTACATGCATCGCTTTATAAAAAGATTTTAAAACAGGTTAATCTTTAAGATACATTTCGATCGCTCCTATAGCTCAAATGGTCTTTGCTGGCTGGTGTTGCTTTATGCAGTTATTGTTTAAATTACTTGCCAATAATTATAATCGACAGGTCCTTAGTTGAGTGCACGCCATAAAACGCTTTCCGACCGGCACCAATGAACTTAGGTGTAAATGTTACCAACAGCACCTCTTTGGCATATGCAAGATCAGTCTTTGCGTGCCCTACGAGGGGAAACCTAGTAGTACACGAAACACGGGTATGTTTGCCAAAGGATTGCAATGAAATTAGGTGAGTGCCTAGCTATCACTGATTTTACATAACAAGGTGAACTAAAGCCCAAATTAAACGCATTTGTTCGAGTATTGCTGGAATTGCGAGAAAACTTTTTGGTAATAACTTAGTTTGCTGGCATATTGAGGATGTGAATAAGGAAAGCATACAATAATAAAAGCAGTGAATGGGGTGTCTGTCGTTTTTGCTCTTGGTGCTAAGGCCCTCCGAATTGGAAGTGTCACCAGTTAAACAAATGCCCAGTGGATATCATTTCTTTGTTTAATAAAAGTCATCTACACAATTCATAAGCTAAGTTTTTGCTGGATAATAAAGTATAGTGTGCTTGAATACACACCTATTTTGATAGGCTGATTCATTTGACAAATTAATAATACGTATCAACGTAGATGACTGATGCCTTTCCACCATATCGAGCCTTTGTTTGCCACTAGGAGTTAGTGGTTGGTGTCAAGACTCTTAAGCCACCATGGCTCAAGGGTCGCCACAATTTTCCATACTTGAAGGGCTTATAATTCAAAAAAATAGCGATGACAGAGCTTATCAGTACTAGCAATGAGTCAGGTGTACGATGTTGTAACACCTACATGCAATTTTGGCATGTGCATGCATACAACATTCAAGTTGGTGTGACCTTGATTTCAAATACTATATGTCTTACAACACTCTTTTTTAGTAGTTTCAAAGATATGAACTCAAGAAGTGAAGTTAAAGTTTGTGAAACAGCTAACTGACTTGCCAGCCCCTAACCTATTAGCCTGCATCTGCACTGTTGGAGACAGAGGTGCAAGAGAACTCTAAAGACAAAGAAAGTTGCCATCCTTTACACTTTTTGAGTACCAGTATGATCGCTCACCTCACGTGAGTGTTCTTTCTTGAGGAACTTTCCGACTGAGGAGAACGCACAGTACACTTTCATTCAAGTGACCTAACAAACAACCACAATATAAAATTGCCACTGAGTTAAGCCGGCTTATATTAGCATTTAGGTTGCCTAGATGTATAACCCCTTAGGGATATAGAGGCATTCTTATGCGTGTGAACAAGATATGGTGCCATTTCGCAGTCTGAAGGCAAATGTGCCAGGATAAGTAGTCCAGGCAGGACTATGAAAACCCCTAATTAGCAGGGTTCAACATTACAGTAATATTAAAAATGAGAGGATTGTGTTCAAACCGTATACTTTGCTGATAGTTCAGGTTATAGAGCTCCATGTATTTACCTTCGGAATTGTTGCAAATGAAAGGGGAAGAAAAGTGGAGAGAGAAAGAGAGAGAGAGAGGTTCTCCAACAAAAACTGCGTGCAGCACATCACAGAACACCTTTTATTTTTGCCATGGCTCATGACCTGCGGTTTTACGCAATGTTTAGCGTGCAAAACACCTTAAGACTGCCTTATTATCACCTGAACAGCAAGATTTTGTTTTTTGTTATGGCTTCTGACGTGGCTTCATAGAGTACATTACTACCGTGAAGGTTTTTTCGTTAACACTAGACTAGAATTAGTAGGTTGATATTAACTTGTGTCTTAATGCTGGGATTGATGCCTCCGTTTCACCATAACGCAAAGTATCACTTCCCATGCCTACACTTCTAAATGCAAAAATTGTGCAACTACCCAGACGGCATACGGGATGCCAGAATGCAAGCCAAAGGAATCAAGATCAGATAGCTTTACCAAAGTCGACGTTCTTACAGGCAGAGCAGGTATTTTGCGAAACTTATTGACAAGATTCACAATATTCGTATTACAATGAAACGGAGAGAGATGTTTTTTTCACTGTATGGTAAGACCTTGTCAAACCCAAAACACGAAACCTTGTCAATTAAATACTTAGACAGACAAACTGGGGATGGTAGACTGATTTGTGATTCTAAAATCCGGAAAATAACATCACCCCTAAATATAGTTATTCATAAAACTGTCAAACCTAGCGATCGACTTGCAACCCAAAGAATAACTAACCTGGTCTTAGAAAAGGAGAATGTCCACTATATTTAACATAACATAGGAGGACATTCCCTTCGCCAACATTTCTATGCCCATTCCATGTGGTGCTGCTTACGTCTCGTATTCCTGTTCTTGCTCCTGACTGTTAGAAACCCTAAGTTTTAAGTTTCACAAATCATACTTCTACGTGAGAAGAGTCAAATTTCTTTCACACATAAGTTGCACTGGATTTACTAAGGCAAGTCAATTTTTGAGGAAACAAATTTCAGACTTTACCTGTGGGCATAAGAAGAATTTGAAAAAGTTGCCTGATGTTAATCACGGAAGAAGGCATGAACTCACCTACCAAAACTGGTTCCAACGACACACTGCCAGGAGGGTCCAAAGCGCTTATCGAATTCCTTCTTAATATAAGCAGCGGCTTGTTTGATAGAGGCATGATTGACAAGAGCAATGGCGGCGCAATCCACGGCCCAGGACTCCATTTCGGGAGTCATCTCGGAGCAGTGGATAGTGGCCTTTACAGGCTTACCGTCCTCCAGAAGCTGGTTGTTCTCACACGTGTAGGTCACAAGTCGACGGTCTTGTCGTGCTCCTGACGAACGCGAATAGAGCGGCTTCTCCTCGAATGTGTACTTCAACGCCACTGTTGATGAGTCTGAGCGTTGCTGGTTGAGCATAATGACACAAATGGGAGTCTTCTAAGTGTCAGCGTAAGCGTGTGTGTAGTTGTGAACCCAGCGAGAGGACTAATGCCTGATGTGTGGGCACCCACCTAACTGCTGACAGGCACACACACACACACGCACACACACACGCAACGCACTCAGGTATTTGAGCAGTCGCTTCAGATGTGGAGATTTGCGCTCTCCACTGCCAAATTGGGTCACTGAGTCACCTCTCAGTTTTGAGGTCGGATATTGGGGGATCCGCTTGGACTCATTTGGTATACCAATATATTGATGCCTTATAGAGTCTAGTACTCATGAGATTGGAAGTTTTTTAACAGGACCAGAGTAACCTCCATTTTACAGTATGATGTTGCGCCAATCTACACGAATCTCAGATTTTTCACCTTTTACGACGAGAGTATGGAAGAGCCTTGTTCTTGTCAGCATGGCAGCCACGGAAAAGCAGTTGTATGCCATCTTACAGAAAGCATACTTAATCAAAAAATTAGTACAACACGCTCCTATTCAATCATCTGAGTGATGAGGTCGAAAACTTACTGAAAGCGACACGCAAAACATCTGGTGACCTCAACAGCAACAACAGCAACACCAACGTGCTCCGACTTCACGCATGCAAATCAATCAATTGCAACGTCTAATTTTTTTATTTTATGAGTGATCAAACTAGAACTTTAAAAGTATGGTAAGCTTTGAAAACTAACAGATTTCTTATATCCTCTACTGGCGGAGAAGGAGGTTCGAGGAAACGTAGTTGCTTTTCTTGCAGAGATTAAATAAGTTTTGTTATTCACTAGATCTAACAACTAATTAGCCGACGACGAAAGAGCCTCTTAATCAATTTATTTCAAAGGCTGCTTACTTATCAAAATTGCCTTCTAATTACGATGGAAAGACATTAATTTCATTTATTATTTCAGCAAGTACAGTGTTCGGAACAAATCCCGATCGAATGCAAAGTACCGTGATGTATTTCTCTCACTAGCAGGCGGAGGGGTAGAGGTAAACGAGTAATTGATGAGTGTTTTATGTTAAAATTACACAGACATTGTGTAGCATTGATTAAAAAAAACACATTTTGATTGAATTTCCTCCTTCTTGCTTTAAAACTACACGGCAATCAAGATGCCTGTGCAAATGAAATGCAGCCGTTCGCTTTCCTTATCCTGCCACAAATCGCGTGTCCAGCCAACAATGACTCCTTATCCGCGATCACCGATCCCTTTTATGCTACCACTCAACTACACTTGAATTGTCCCAACTGAAGGTGTGCTTTCTCCCCTAAAAAAAGATATTCACATTAATTTTAGCAAACAATCTGTAGTGCACGAAAAATTGTAGTCAGCATGCCTGTATGGGGGAAGCGTCACGTATGTACAATTTGGGACGCGGATAAGTCAGGGCGTCATGCATGGATGACGCAGGTAGGAGTTGCTTGAAACATCTTGCGAGGTAATTGAACCTCTAGTACTTATTGAATGACCCATGGGCGAAATTCTAGCGCCTAAATTCTGTTACTTGGTTGTATTTTTATGAGGCTATAACCAAGTGCGTATTTACAGAGACTTCGCAACTTCCAGCCCTTAATTGCTAATTCTTTGTTCCCGACTGTGTTTCTTGATATCAAGTACGCCTTTTTTGGGAGTAAGGGTGGGGATGTACAGCTCTCACGGAATGGAGGAGAGCTTTTGAGACGTGCCATCTAAGCTAGGGTAACGGTGAGGCGCCCTACTACTACTCTCTGGCATAGTGGAAGTTTAAGCCAATAAAATCTTGGCAATATTCGTTAATGTTATTTAAAAATTCACCAAACTGCACTGAATGTTATGTAGTTTATTAGAGATCAACTACTTTCAAGTAGCAGGATACAAAAGAGTGCAATGGAACAGAAATGTAATTAACTGCAACCATTAAACTGGTCTCTCCAATCTTGCGTTAAGCCCAATACTTTCTTCTTTTAATGCCATACATTGGTTGCACAAAAATGATTCCTTGACAACTTAGTAATTGCAGACTGTTAGAGAAGGCTATGGCAAAAAGCGAATTAAAAAGTGGGCGGGAAAGTCGAGAGCCGAGTATTTTGCCCTACACAGTACAAATGATGGACCTTAAAACACCTTAGATTCGACGCAACCTGTCTGTGTTAGCTAAACATCGCTAGGCTATTATCTACAGCGAAGATGGTCTCAACATCGCAATAGCTCCACTCAGGGGGATTGCTGGTCGAATATGTATATAGCCAAAATATACATCGCGTCAGAAGAGAAAAAGGGTATATTCACAACTCCCGGAGCAGCTACTGCACATAAATCAGAATACTTTTACCATCTTTCGAGTGTGGTCCATCTACATCCATAACCTTTGGATTCTGTCCTTCAACACAAAACGGCTTCCCTTACCCCTCCTCATCAGCTTCACCGTCACATTCCATTCCTCGTCCAAGTTGAAATTATGCACTTTCCCTTTGTGGTTTCGCAAAATTTTTGCATTCTACTCAACTGAAGAAAAAAAATGAAATTCATTGTCAACGGCGGGTAGTCTTCGCAACAACCATGTGAAGAAGGGCGCTGAATGGTACGATGATAGTGGTGATAAAATGACTCACTTTCGGTCATAAATGTTACATTTTAGATTCTGTAGATATTACAATGCATCCCTACTTAGTTACCTCATCAAAAACACATACCTCGTACCCCCGCTTTTGGAGGTAAAGTGCTGTTGGATAGGGGAGGTAAGCAATGGTAATGAAACGCTGTGAAGTATTTGTCAATCATGCAAGACGTACCTTTAATCGCCCCCGATAGCATTCACAAAGGTGGATAAAATGGGTTGAGATGTATGATTCGTTGGCAGTAGTGAAGAGCGGTCGACGTTGGTATTTTTTGGTACTGCAAAGCTCACATAATTGTCCAGGACTCATAAAGCTGCTCCAATTGGCAAGCGAACCATTACGAGGAAGGTGAAACAGAGAACGATTGTGACTGACTGCCAATTAGTCTACCAAAGCATACCACCTTGACGCCTTTTGAAAGATGTGCAAGGTCCTCCTATGGCACGGACTGCATCTCAGTGGCACCATTTTTTCAGACGCCAAGCAGCCATTCTATGCAGATATAAAACTCAGTGCTGTTTCCAGCTTGATTTATAAAAAAAAAGAAGCAGCACTAAATTGGACCCTTTCGATTTAACGATAAGCTATAGTAACAGACCGGGTCATGCGTCACGTTCATAAAGTCCAGATAATTGCTGATTAATGGAGCTCAAAGTGGCCCACGGCAAGACATTTTCAGAAACCGGAATTACTCAAAGGTTCTATTAGGGGTGGACATCAATGCATGCATCACCCTTTCTTCCGGGTTTCAAGTTTAATTACAACACTGAATTTTATGCCTTCAGTAACCTTACTGGTTATTGCTTTAGTAGTATATATTGCAGAGAAATTAAAAATCACGAATAAAGGGAGAGGGCGTAAATAGCTGCCCCAAATGAAAAGTAAAACTGGTCAGCTCTACAGCCACTACCACTATGGAGAGGGGCACACTGCTAGCGAAACGTCACCTTGACCCGTTTGATAAGCATAACAACTTTCCCGACTGCCTATTCAGTGATGTATGTCGCCACCAAATTGAAGACCACAAATGCGCTCCTGAGAAGGCTCCGGTTCCAAGGCCAGGAGTGTCAAGTGATTTGTAGAAATTTCAGTATGACCTTGGACAACTCACCGTTTTTCGTTCGCATTACCATCAAAAAGTGAACTCATGACGAGGAACAAATGACCCCGGAAGAACAAGAAGGAAAAGCTAGTGATCAAGTTGCTAACCGGCATGAGTGGTTGGTCTTTTCAAGTTACCTAGGTAACGCGTTGTATAACTTTGTTTTGTTCCTTTTGGTGACAGTAAAGCTGTTGTTAGGGCAACTATTCTGCATTGTAGCAATCAGCCTTCAATAATACGTCCTTACGATTTTAGTTGGTTTGGGCATTAGCGTACTCTAGAAATAAATAAATACAGTCCAATTCCCCAGGAAAAATACCTAAATAGTGGAAACCATATGATTGAGGCTGAAATGCTTCAACTGCCGCGTAACCACAGGAAATGTCCAGCCGATGATAGCTCCACACTTGGTCGGATTTACCCTAGTTGGGTTCAAAGGCAGTTGCGCGTGAAATTTAATCCATAGTCAAACGTTGTCAGCAAATAAGTACCACCTAGCTCCTTTCTCAAATACCTCTTAGTTAGTCTCTTGAGGTGATCATTTTGAAATTCGATTGTCTCATTTCAGAAAGGCGCCATAGAAGCACCTTTGTCCACATCAAATGGGCGATGCAATAACCGCTCAGCATGCTTGACATCGAGTCTCATATTATCAATTCAACCATTACAGTCATGGGCTTCTGGGGTTCTATCGTGACCTGATGATAATAGATAAGGGCTAAAAGAACTGCAGTCGTCTATTGCCTAAGAATGCTATCTCACTTCTATTTTACTGTTCCATCCTCAACAGATCATTTATAACGTACACATGTTACATGCTTGACGCCGACAATGAGTAGAGTGTAACACTCACATTTCACATTGCTATGCTATTACTGAAAAATCGCTTTGGTTGATGTCAAGCTTCCGCGATACGTCAGACGTTTGGGATAGTTAAGAGCCATAGATAGCCTTGCGAATTTGATTTCAAAAAAAAATTGGGAAGATTATTAGGAAAGCAAATGTTAGGGCTAATATTAAAAGCGTGTCCACGATAGCAACGGCTAGGTGAATTTTTTGCATTAATATAGCATTAGACTTAGCACCTTAGTGACATAGCTTAACTAAAGTAAATGGAGTCACATATTGTACTGCAGAGGATACATGACCCATGCACGTAGTGCTCTCTCATTAACTAGCCCACAGATACCAATCTTCCACTGTTTCCAAAGGCGTGAAGAAAACAGAGCTTCCATTGCGTTGCATTTATCAACGCTGCTTTCTCTCAAGCCCACAGATCCGCATGCACATACAACGCGCAGGAACTGTGTTTGTAGGTGTTTGTGTAAGCGAGCTCAATGAGCTAGAGCAAGTAAACAGAAAATAATAATCTGCGGCTCCTTCTCCTTAAAGTTTGCCATTGACGCGCTGTTCGTGGAGCGCTCGACGTACGGAGTTGAGGCTGTCGAGGACCTCGCGAGTGCGTGGTGTCGCCATGACGGAGCCTCGAGAGGTGGAGGTGCAGCCACAGACAGAGACCTGGGGAGGCGCCGGGGTAGTGCGTGCGGAAACGATGCTGGTGAGGGGCTTTAGTGGCTTTGGTGTACCCAGCTGGGCAGAGCGGGCCGAGGAGCAGCGAAGGCGGCATCTTGGCATGGAATTGTCTAGGTCTAGGGTAGACACTTTTGTAAGACTCTGCGCAGTGAGGGGAGTGATGAAGTATTCCCTGTAATGCTTTAAAAGCACCTCTCTTGAGGTTTCTGGGCTGGGGCGGATGTTGCGTAGACGATTTGCCAAAATCTATAATGGTAAAGAAAGCAATGTCTTAGTCTTGATTGGCTCCCTGAATTGCTTCAACATATAAGAAGGAATTCGATTTAACACTATTCCAGTGTTAGCAATGCAATATGTTGTCGAATACTTGCAAACTTTGGGTTCAATACATTATTAAAAATGCCTCAAGATACACTTCAAAATCGAATTTTACTGAAACTGGCAAAACCTTACAAATCCGGCTGTGGAATTCCCACATCAAATATGTGTTGATGTGGTGACTAGTGGTAAAATTTTGCAACCCACACCATTTTAAGTGCTACATAGACATCCACTTCCTTTAAAATTAAAACAATAATGGCTTTTACCTAACTTAACAGAATAAAGTCAAAGTACGCACAAAGTTTTCTATCTGAATGCGTTCCTGCTGTCGCCACCGGTTGAGAGTGGAGTGGTAGGGTCGGCGAACGGCCAGTTGGGAGGTAGGCGAGGAAGAGACGTTGGTGTTGGCAGCAGCTGTGAGGAGAAGGTGATTATACTCCCGTAGCATTGCCTCTACTGAAGCCGTCTCATCACTGGGAAGAAGCCGCGAGTTGGGATCGCGCCAGAGTGGTCGAATGCTGCGAAAACGTGCATCCCGCGACAGTTGGCGCAGCGCTTCTGCCAGTTCAGTCACATTAAGCACTGATTCCCCACCACTGCCAGGTCTGCTATTGTAGCATAGGCAACTACCAGAGAAGGAAGATGGGGGAGAGGGAAATCTGCCGCATGTGGAGGAAGAAGTGGAGCGGCGACGTCGTGATGAACTTATAGAGATATTCTCAGCGCTGACCCCCTTGCCTCGAGAGGTCCGCCGAACCTGAAGACTCGATGCAGTAGGGACTGTGGGAGTGAACCGGGGTGGAGAAGATTCCTGTTTTTGCAGAGGACTTTTATTTTGGTCAGATTTTAGTGCCAATGACTCTTTCGACGAGGCTTTCGATACAACAGATACAGGACGATTCAAAGAAGGCTCCGAGTTGCCATTAACTAAGAGGAAGAAACAGCCGCTCAGTCTTTTATAGTCTAAAACCCACATAGTCAAAAAAGAAAGTTTTGCAGACTATCTAGATCACATCACACATTGTAATCAGCTGTAGACACCCTATTTACGAAAGTTTTTCATGCAAAATACAAGTTTTCTTGCAGAGATTTTTACAAAATATCACCGATTATTCTACTGTATTCAATTTCAGATGCTAACAAATATATTTTTTTACAAATAATCCTCTTAAAACATTAAAATTATTTAGCCAAGGCAAAACAGAAAAGCAACATTATTGCTTGAGATCCTTTAAATCCATCAGAGTGCAGAATGAAAAAGAACCGCATTCCACGGTTAGTGGAGAAAGATCACTATGTTGCTGAGCAAAAAAACTATAAACAAAAGTATATATTAATGAGTGGATATTAAAAGTTAGGCTGCAAATAAGTTAATAAATCATACATTCGTCGATTCTGGACGCTATTGAGGCAACAATTGTCGGTTCACCCTCACCCTCCTCAACAGTAGAATTAATGTCAGGGATATTGGACGATGAAGAAGATCGCAAGTTATCTGATGTTGATTTAGATTCATTTAAAGCTTCTTTCACTGAAACAACGCTAACATTTGATACCTGATGGTCGCCCTGTTCCGTCTTAACACATTCAACATGTGAGGAAGGACGCCTGCTAAAAAGTCCAAATTAAAGCTCTCGCGCCAAAACAACTAAACCAATAGGGTTAAAAAACAATAAGAAATCTAAAGTTTTAAATGCGTTAAAATCAGCTGCTAAATCAATGCATGTGGAGCAATCGTATGCTAAATAGGCCAAAACCAGTGATGTGTTTAAGTAGGTTCACATAGATTAAAGACTATTACCTACAATCACAAGCACAATTCATTTTACTTGTAAAATAACACATAAAACTAGCCCACAAAAGCAATAAAATCAGAAACGATAAAATTTATAAGATATTCAAGGCCAACTTAAAGAGAAAATATACTAGCTAAATCACCAACAATGCACCCTTTCAGGTTTTCCTCCGTGCATAGTTCGTCAACGGCGTCTCCATAAAAACTGCTGTCGTAATTTTGAAACTCATGTAAATTGCTACTCATTGAAGAATCCTGCATTGCAATAATTTTTGTCTCATTATTTGCAATTCATACCTTAAACTTAGAAAAAGCACCAATGTTTTACAATGATACCACCTAATGCCACATGACTGCAACGCAATCAGCAATGGGAATTGCCCGTCATGCACCGAGCCAAACTGAATTTACGGGTGTTACCTGTCATCACAACAGAGTTTTATTAGCTGATTAAAACAACAAAAGTATTTGCAAATAAACTGCAAGAAAGAAATTGCACTCAATGCAAAATAAGCGTAGCTGTTTAAACATACTGTTTAAAATTGGAAGCGATTTCGGGCTAGAAATCAGATTTCATTTTACTTAGGTCATGATAAAAGGCCTGACCTAAAAGCATAACAATCAGGCATTAACCAGAAGTCAAGTTTAGCTCCAACATTTTACCAACACGGTCATTGTAGGTTTGGCAATCTATCACAGGGTTTTGTGCTCAATAACAGAATTTCGATAAGAGCTGCATCGAAGTAGAGCGTCGAAACCTGCCAGCATTGTTTAATTTTTCGTTTTGATTACAAAAGCATAAAGAGTAACAGCCTTTGTACCCATCCATTTTGAAGTTGAGCTGACCATACTAGGCCCTTGCCGTAATACTTTGCTTGTTCGAACTGCCGGTTTCGGTCACTTGAGTAGCCATCTTGTACCAGCCGGTTGGACCCACTTTGGGCCGCGCCAACAGCCCCCAAGCCCTCTGTTTCCAGAATATATATTCTGCCCCAATACTATGCCTTCTTTTACCTTAAAGGGAGTCTCGGGACGCTACACTTGCAATGCTTTCTTTGTTCTGACTGTCGGTTTCGGTCACTTAGGTGAGCATATTGCCCTAGCCGGGCGGGCCGTCTTCTGGGCTATGCCAAAATCCCATCCATTCTGCTTGCAGAATATATGTATTATGCCTTTTTTCTTCAGAGAATATGCATGTAGTACACACGTTTTCGCCTTTAGAGAATGCAGAGAGCTCCACAGCAGCAATGAAATGCTTTGTCTGTTTAAAAAACCTTCTAGGTGCAGGGTGGAAAGACAGATTGGGCCTGGTCATAGACAAGCAAGGGGAGAGAAGATAAAGGAAGCAGCTTATATCAACGTAAAGAAAGGTTTGATCTGCCTTAAGAAGCACATGAAAGAATACAGGCACGATTGAGCATTTAGGTAACTAGACAAATAGCAAAATGCAACTGTAATGCCTTGCTTGTCCTGTTCAGCGGTTTCGATTTCGGTCAATTAGGTGGCCATATTGACCAAGCCATGTAGATTGGCCTCCAGGCCATGCCAGTAGCCCCAATCCTTCTGTTATTTGAGTTTATGCATTCTGTCAGAGTATTATGCCTTCTTTTGCATTCAAGGAAGTCTCAGGACACTACAACGATGATTAGGCAGCCTGCGTATTTACATATAGTTCTTAATTGCCAAATGCAACAGAGAATAATAAACTCGTTAAGACCAGAGCAAAAATGGCATTGACCAAAATGATAAACCAGCATTAAAGTATTTTTTTGGAGCGGCGCAGTAATTGCGCCAAAATTAATGTGTGAAATGAATTTTTTTGCAAAACCGCATAGGCGAAAGCATTCTGGCATTGAGGGTTTGTGATAAATAGACAGTTCTGAATACGTTCATAACCAAATGCATACACTCGAATACCGGAGTCTTACTGCCCGTGGGATGTGCCAATTCTGTAAAAACATGTTGCCTTTTCGTTCTGTGAGAAAGATCTGGTACCCCGAAATTTAAGGTAACTAAGACATTGCCTAATGAATCAGTACCCTGCTACACATTGCTAATATTATATAAAAACAGTGACAAGCGCATAGCTTAGAGTGTAACGCAACCGTGCCCTTCAGCTAATACATGTAGTAGCGTAGCCTGCCACAAACTCTATCTTTTTAATTAATAAGAAACAAATTTTTGTTGGTTAGGTTGATTGTGTTAAATCTTTAGAACGTAACTTCTTTAAGTAAATTGAACATTGATCATTACAACTTGCGTCCTTAAAATTCATGATCAACATTGCTAAATTAAACAAAATTTATTTAGTGCCTGTTCAATACCCCAAATTTTTTATAAAACTGATAGTTAATTCTTACTAATAAATAATAAATTGGGCAAGATATCAGGTAAGGTTGTCTCTCGATTTTATCACATTTAAGGTAACTTTTAAGGCAGGCGGTTCGGCACTTTTTCAAGTGGTGTTATATCTGCTTACGTTATGGCCGACCTTCTCTCCACCGAGTGGCTCAAGGATTTGCCTCTGAAAGATCGTGATTCTTATGTCAATACGGCGAAGTGTCTTGAACAAGCCGAACGGTTTGATGACATGGCCGTATGTATGAAGGAAGTAACAAAGTTTGACAAGGAATTGAACAACGAAGAACGAAATCTCCTTTCTGTTGCATTTAAAAATGTCGTTGGGTCTCGACGCAATTCTTATCGGGTGTTGTCGAGTCGCCTATCTCGAACGCAGGACCCTGAAAAACAGGCCCTGACGAAGGAATATCTTGATATTCTTCAGAAAGAGCTCAATGCTATTTGCTCTGACGTCTTGGTATGTCTCGATTCTTACGACGATGCTTTGTTTAGCAACTCATAGAGGAAAGACTTTATCCTTCGTGTTCCAATGCTGAGGGAAAGGTCTTCTACAAGAAGATGATGGGAGATTATTATCGATACAAAGCAGAGAATGCCAAAGGTGAAGACCACAAACAGGTCGTGGAGGCTTCTCTTAAAGCTTATGAAGAGGCTACTGAAATCGCAAATGAAAAGCTTAGTTGTACGCATCCAATCCGGCTTGGTCTTGCTCTAAACTATTCTGTCTTTTACTATGAAATCATGAATAGCCCTGACAGAGCATGTCAACTTGCTAAAAAGGCTTTTGACGACGCTGTCAGCGACGTTGACAGTGCTAACGATGATTCCTACAAGGACAGCACTCTTATCATGCAGCTTCTTCGCGACAACCTTGCTGTAAGAGCTTGAATTCGCTCTTTATGTTTTATTTAGCTGTGGACCTCCGATCCCGAAGAAACCGAGAACACCGAGGGTGCCGAATAAATTACGAAACGCATTTTTAAATTACTTTAATTGTGACAATCATAAATATTACTGTTGCAGTGTAATTTCTGCCTTGTCTTCATGTCGTGGATTTTTGATGACGTTGGCTAGTGCTCGTTCGTGAACTACGAAAGTAGTCGGGATGGCAGGTGCTTCCGTGTGTAGTTTTTCTTATGCAGTTTCTATGAGAGGATGGGACAGTCGTTCATCTTTTTGGGTTCAATCGTTGCTGCTTCGAGCTCTCCTGGGGTGAGTTGCGCTCAGTCCCGGTTTAGCGTTGGCTTTGGGTATTCTCGAGTCGTGGTCACGGTGTCTGCTCGGGTGGGTTTGAGGTCGTTTCGACCTGTTGTGGTATACGGCAGCACAGTAGTGCGGTCATCGGATGACTCGTGAGACGATGTCCCGGCTTGGCGTTTGGCTTACGTAGTGGTGGTGACCTCATTCTTGGGCTAGTCCCTCATTAGCCGCACACATTCAAAAAACAAGGCGTCGTCCTTCCATTGAGATGTGGGGTGGATGTAGCTTAGCTCCACGTGTGGGTCATTAGGTCAAAGTCCTCGGTACAATGGTCAATGACCCGACCAAGGTTGCGTGTTGGAGCTTGTACATACCTTCTCCCTCCAGCCTCGGTGTCTGATTAAGTCCAAGCGAGGGTGATTTATTAGTAATTAATTATTTGCTTCAGGACGCAAAAACAGAATCATTGCGAATCTGTCGTCTGCACTATACCATCTGTGGATTCTTCGGAAAGAATAATGAACATAGTTTTCAGCACTTAGATCGCGTTAACAGAGGAATGCGCACAAAACATTGCGCATGAGACGCTTGTAGTTGGGGCGTAACATTAGGAAACCTGGTTAATCTTCAATCTCAGCTAAAATGCATTACCTGAGTGGTGGGTAACTCCAGTAACTCATGCAACGCAGTGTTATAATCGTCATAAAACCCAACAATTTGAAAGCACATGGGTGTCCAATAATCAAACAGGTGCCAAAGGGAGTAGTAAACCACTAAATAACGTCGAATTAATTCGTGAGTGGAGAAATTTCATAGAATAGGGTGACAACTGCAACAGGTTAGTCTGTGTTTCCATTATAGGTTGAGCTAAGGGAACTATGCACTTTGTGGCCCCATGCTTGCCTCGGTCCCCTGAACCTTCCGCATTTGAAATAATGGATCCTCTTTAATAGCAATATGCCTTTTCTCATCTCTATTGCCGCCAAGGAGAGCTACAAAGCTCTTGACAATCTCATGCCTTGGTAAAGGAAGGTGTTAAGAAGTTTGAATAGCATGGCCGAGCCGGGGTATCAATGTATTTAATAATTTGTAAGTGTAATACTCCTAGATAAAGCGAAAACATTTTGAGGAACCTAATGGAAGTTGGCACTCATTTAAGATCCGAGGCAATCTTAAGGAACAAGTCATGATTAGTGCGCCGCAAAATTCCGCCAGCACTAACGGCTCGAGAAAAGTAGTACTGGTGATATCTACCAAGATTAGGCCCTAACTATGTTGAACGCCAGAAGCGTGTACGCGCAAAATAAACGCCATTATAGCGGAAGAAGATAAGCGAAGATGCCATTTCATTAAACTCGAACATCATTCTTATTGGAAAGATTACAAGCTAGACCAAAAGCAAGATATTTTATGATAACCTGAATTTCAGAATCGAAGTACTGCTTTTACACACAGCAGGCGACAAAGGGAAAGGCATGAGGGAAAGCATGGAGAGGCGGATACCTAGTTTGCTGTTCACAAGTTCAAGTCAAAGTAGAACTCTTAAAGCATACACAAAACTGGAGCTGCATTATTTATGCACTGACTCGACATTTAGTTGAACTGCGTGGTTACCTAAGCAGGCAGCTTAGTCGCTGGGGGATGTGTCTCTAATCTTCAGTATGACTTTAGAGCTATGCCAACGGCTTTCCATTCTCTTTGTCCGCCAACAGTAGGTGCGTAATACTTACGTTTCTTTAAATATACCTCATAAGTGAAGGCGGGAATGCGATTCAAATCTCATGATCAATGATCAGATCGATCCCCCTGATACTGATAGGGCCTATCCTACAACACCCATTAGTACTCTATCGGTCTCCATCTTATCTAAGTCAATAGAGGGATCTGAGATCTATCGATCTCTAAATAAAGGATGTCGCAGGGAAGAAGAGGGGGATGGAAACATTTTTACAAGTTGTTCATCCATGGTACACTGGCTTAGTAAGTTTTCAGGATGACTCAGTACACTGCAATTTTCACATTTGGGAATGGATGAAACTAAGAATATACCTGTAGTGGTGAATAGTGAATATAATCAAAGATGCTTACTATAATACTTTGCTTGTTATAACTGTTGGTTTCGGTGGCTGTATTGCCCTAGCCGTGTTGGCTGGTCTCCGGGCGATGAGAGCAGCCCCAATCCCTCTACTTGACGAATGTACACATATTCTGCCCTAGTATAATCCCTTCTTTTGCCTTTAAGAAAGTCTCGGGGTGCTACATTTGCAAACAAGACAGTTGCACAGCTTTCACCCCTATGTCGTTTCTTACCACAAATTTCGCTCATTAGAAAAACTGTGAAATGTTATGAGACATCGAATCTAATTTCACTGCAGTAGACGGTGTTAAAAGATTCACCTTTCAAATATTATTTTTTTCTCAAGGAAAAGCACTTAGACACTTCCAAGTTTTGTTTGTATCAACCTTTAAAGCGGCGCATGCTTTGCTCTCGTCGATCACATGCTTAAGGGGTGGTTGTCGTTCCGCATTGCCTGCCATCGCGCCTTACATTCCACACTCAGTAAACGATATATAGAAGGTGGTTCAATGACCATGACAGTAAAAGAAGGTTCCGCCCTTATTAATTTACCCGAGGGTGTCTTTTATAACCCTGTGCAAGAATTTAATCGTGATCTTACAGTAGCAGTTGTAAAACACTATGCCATAAAACATATTCAGGAATTTATAAATAAAGGCATCAAGAAGGCGGGTGAAAATGGGTCCCCAGAGCCCGTGACCTATCCTGGGTTGTCTGTACTCGAGGCGCTATCTGCATCTGGTCTCCGTTCTGTCAGATTTGCAAAAGAGGTTCCACTTTTGAGCAAGATTGTTGCGAACGATCTCGACCCAGAAGCGACAAAACTTATTGCAGAAAATGCTAAGCTCAACGCCGTTGAGGATGTCGTTGTACCGTCCTGTGCTGATGCAGTTAGGTTGATGCATGGCTCCGTAAATAACAAGTAAGTTTCTTACATATTTAGCCACTTGTAACTTATAATCGTAATAGTAGCGGAGATATCAGCCTATTTGAAGCACATAGCCCCTTTCGTTCTACTAAAGTGTTTCTTTAGTATTTTCTTGAATTGGTATCAAACCTTTTTATCGTAGAACTTGCAAACTGGTTTTGCATTTACTTTGACAAGGATAATCGTAATGTTGTTATGCTTAGCATAGAATCGGGAGCTTCGTCTAGTCCTGCTCTTCTAAAATGTCTTAGGGCTCCATGTCCCGATTTCGCCTAGATTCCATGTTGTTGATATTGATCCATATGGCACGGCCAGTCCCTTCCTCGACGCAGCTGTCCAATGCCTCTTCGATGGTGGGCTTCTTTGTGTGACCTGTACTGACATGGCTGTCCTTTGTGGCAGTGCTGCTGGCACCTCCTACGGCAAATACGGCGGAGTTGCCATCAAGATGTCAGCTCAGCATGAACAGGTATGACACTAACGGCTTTTATGTAAACATTTTAATTTATTCTCATTGTCAGATATGAATTAAACAATTTTCATTGTGGGCCACGACTGTCTGTGTCAGTTAATTGAGAGGATGTTCCATATTTCCTGCTTTTTAGGGTCTGCGGCTGTTGCTGCATGCGATACAACAGGCGGCGAGTCGGCACGACAGGGTGATCGAACCCCTTCTCTCACTCTCCGTAGATTTCTATGTCCGCGTCTTTGTGCGCGTTCGAACCAGTCCCTCGGGGGTCAAGCGGATCGCCTCGCGATTGGCCATCATCTATTCCTGCACAGGTTGTCAGGTAGGGCTATTCTGTCCCGGCTCCTTTGTGGTCCCATTTTTCAATGTGTTGTGCCATGGTAGCGATGGGTTTTTGATGTGGGGATTGCAACTCGATGGATCAAACTGCTCCGTAATGATGCATATTATTGAAACCGAAATTGGAACGCTTCCTGTGTAGTCCCTGTAGGGTCGTGGGTGCATTGAATAGCCATCTCGGGGGCGATGATGTGACAAAAGTGTTAGCAGAAAGAGGGCTTCCCATTCCAAAATGCTTGAGCTTCGTACCGCCCTGATCTGCTGGAATTGTTTAAGGACTGGGTATATGATGTCACGAAACTGCACCTCGAGCTTACATATGGTTAAAGCAGAAATAACTATGCTTCGTCGTCCCCAACCCACTTATTTACCCAGGTAGTGGAAATGGTAAATTTTTATTACATTGAGGTGCTTATCAATGCGAATATCAACGTTCCATTCCCTGGGTTCTTATAGGGCTTTAATGGCATGCACTTTGAAAAAGGAACATCGCGGATGTGGTGTTGATGTGCGAAGGATTTTTGTAGATCAGCTAAGTTCGCTGAGAATGGTTGTACAGCATTGAAATCATTATACCTACCTATTATATAATAGTAGGGGGTTTTAGAATTTCATTTGTCTTATTACAGCTGCTAATCAGAATTCTGAAAATATCACCATGGCATGATTAAGAATTTCGCAAATTCGGCCTGAGTTTTATTTCGTAATCTATGTTGATTTGTATCAAGCGTAAAATAGCTGCCATGGCTTGACATAATTTTCGATTTGCACCTCATTTGCGTGTCTCCCTCCCTCCTTTTGCCATTTTGATACAACTGTTGGTTCCTTCATTTAAACTTTAGATTCAACCGATTTTGGCAGTGAAAATGGCGCCTAATACAACTTAAAGATGTGCTAAGCTTGGTCCACAGGGTTGTTGGGGTTACCTCTGGCTAAATACTCAAACAGAGCAGCAAATGTATATAAAGTGGGAGTAAAACCACAGAATCCCCGGGATGTATGCATAAACTGGTTGCAACTACGAAACTGCTCTTCTCCTATGAACCTCGCGATTGATAAGTGTGTTCAACGGATACCTTATCAGGTTTCTCTATGCCTGGTCAAACGAGCAGAAGCAACGGAGGTCTAAGTATCGTAGAATTGACCTATGTATTATCTTTCCCTTAATTATTTAACAATCTTGCTCTTGGGCAAATTTTAACGGTTCTCCAACGAGCGTCACGAATTTGTGACTTGTGTTCCTTGTAAGTTTGCGATGCCTGGTCATTCCCAAACCGTGTCGCGAACAGGATGGTTGAGCTTAACGCATTGGGATGGGCGTGAGATATTATTAGTTTAAGGGCACTTTGTTTAACTTTTAGATGATAGTTGATTTATTATGGAGGTAATGTCTGAAAGAGGAAGCAGTTTTCTGTGAATTACACTTCTTAGACCGTTTATCCCTAGAGTGCTTAAAACTAGGACCGCGCTTTGAACTGCTTTCGAGTGGTTAGTTTACCTGCCTCTTATCGCACCTTCAAGCGCTACATAATGGACCTTAAAAGAAGCTATTGTAGCTTTGTGACCGACCTATTACGTAATGATTTCGGCTTGAAAGTGGGGGAGGAAAACGACATTTTTACCAGTATTAGGCAAATATAAAAGCTAGTCTGTTTATGGTAAGAGACAATTAATTGAACTTCCTGAATTCTCAAAGGTTCGCTCATTTTATAATGACTCGAGATCCTTTCTAAAATACAATAAACAAAAGAATCCCAGTTCCGAATGTAATCGTCTGCTTTTTCCGTACAATCTCCAATAGCCCTCCTAATAGTTGACATAGACTTAGCAATTGCAGGCATACTTATCGTTAATGGTCTTAGCGACACACGCAAGAGATATGCATAAGGAGATTGGTGCGGAACGGCATGATCAGGTTTTGTGGCGGTTTTCACCTATTCGTTGGTTTTGCTCAAAACAATTAAACGCAAGAGACTTCACATGTCTTTCACCAGCGTAACACGTATAACGCCTCAATTTGGGTTTACAACAAATCGTAGAACAACCAGATAGGTTGAGTTTGAAATAGCAAAGTAAGTGTAGGCTATTTTTGATTCGAAGACAAAAATGAATTGCATTGCTTGATAGCGGTTGAACTGGACATTTCTGCAGTGTATGTGTAAGTGACATGCTAGGAGAAAACTGGTGGTCGAGTGGTAAAAATAAGACAACTTCAGGGTAACCATAGGCGGTGGTCAAGATGCCTGAAAATTGAGAACTTATGTGCCAAAACTTTAATGCCCAAGCCGCTAATACTCACCATTTAGGGGGTGATCAGTTCTTTAAATTCGTGCCTTTATTCAACGGACGCTAGTACCAAAAGGCGTATATTAACGCTTATATTAATGCAAAGTGAGATATTTCATCAATTTCTTAACGGTGCGTGCCTGTCTCATACACTCCAGAGGCTTGAGATCCCACCGTACACCATTTTTAGATTTCTGGCACTAAAGTCTAGGGTTCAAAATGCTGTGATTTCCAATACGGTAAGACTAGTATTCTCGAAAGCTGAAGTTCTAGAGATCACGAGAATTTCGCTTTAAATAAATTAATGGCGGGTTAATTTAACGCAACTATGAAACTTCACAGGAGACTTCATTTTTAAAATATTGGATAGCACAATTTCCAAACTGGTTCCAACCACCAATGTTCACTTCCCCTTTTTTAGAGTAACTAGTTTGCAAAAACAGTGGAATGTCTACTCCTAAATCGCTAAGCGTGTGCTGCTGCAGGTCTCGAAATCACTGGAATGCAGTTAGGCGTGCTGTCTTCACCCAACACCCTTCATTCACACAAAGTTGAGGTGACTAATTGGAGAGTGACATTCAGACAGTAGGCTGTCATCGAAAGCAGGTAATGGTACGGTGACACCGGAGGGGGAGGGGGATTGCACCAAACACCTCACAAAAGAACGCTGACCGTAAAATTGTAATATAGACGCCATTTCAACGCCTCTATAGCATGACGCCGTCTCCACGTTTAGCATCCAGGCTGTCACGCTAGGCGCCCCCACGACGACGAGTCTTGCCATGCCTTAACCAACATGGTGAGCTTGCCTGAAATAAAGGTGGAGCATTGTTCACCTATTTACAACATCACGGGACATTTGAGGACTATCTTACCCATTTTGTTGTTAGCACTGCTTAGAATTCGTCAAGTTAGTGAGAGGACGTTGTCCCACAAGCCGTGGTGAGCTCACCAATCACTAACGTAGCCCCAACAGTCGCTAGGAGACCCGAGATTACTCCTTTTCCACTGTTGTGCAGTTATTTACGGGATCTCAAAAGCAAAGCACGCCACATCCTTGAAGTATTTCCCATAATCCCTTGGACATCAAATGATGAGATATCCAGGGTGAAGGATGGTGCTGAATCATCCCAGTCATTACGATAGACCTCTCTTGCAAATTGGCATGCTGAAGGGCATTCAATGTGGCGTGAAGCACCTTTCGGTCTGGGTTGGGCAAAATGTCACGACCACTGATGAAATCGAGGAAGAAATGGATGAGTAGGTCGTGTGTATCAGAGGCACAAACATGCGACAGAAATCGCCAACAGCTCCAGGTGGGCGGGGCCGGATGGGAGTGTAAATGGAAGGGAGAGGAGGGGTGAGGTGAGGGCGCAAGGCGGTGAGTGAACGAGGGGGTGTGCCACTCACACGATGATTTAAGTGGCACAACCTTTCATTGCCAACTAGGACATTATCAAAGCTGCTGATGCTGCTGCTTCTGCTGCTGCTAATGCCACCGCCACTGCCAACTGAAAGCGCATCGCAACAGCCCCACTGTCACTTACTCGAGTTACGTTCGCTTCTCCCATCAACGATCCCCTGACAAGAAATCTCTTCTTTTCATCCACCATCCTAGCGCAATTTCCTGTGCTCTAGCGAGCGACTTGGATTACCATGCCTCTCCGGATCAATCCCCATTACACAAACAGAACATTGTCGCATTGCATAAGAGTGTCCAGACATCGGTGTACCGCCATTAATTAACGCCTCTCGGTTGGATTCTTGTGCTATATTTCAAATCGGCGGTCCCCCGCAGACATGCATGTCACGCTCCAACAACAACAAACAACAAGAACAGTTGCTTTCAATTGTAATTTATCAGCGATATGCGCGGTGGATATGCAATTTGTCTTCGTGCAGTGCACGTGCCTGCTCGACTGGTCCTATGCAACGTCTGCTCCACCTCCATTTCCCCTCCAATCGTGTGACACCGAAGGACTGTCAAATTTTTCTGCACACCTCTCCTCACTCCAAACGAGAATACCTGGGTAGCTGGACCCACAACCCTTATCAGCACTAGTCTCTTCTAAGGGCAAAGTCAGTTGATGCCATCTTGACTCATATGATGTAAATTGAGGGATAGCAGGACACGGCACAAAATCAATCCTACAAAGTATTTCGTGATTAGCAATGAGGCAATCCGTGAGAGCAACCTAGCGCCTTCCTTTCCACCAGTTTCAATGAGCGTGATCAATTAGCACAATCAATGGTCTTCTGACTTAGTACTTTTTCTAAGAAACATGGCACATCTCTCATTTTGCTCTATTTTCTGTGGATTGTTAGACGCGTTTGATACGCTAACTCAGATGAGAAGCGTGGTCGATGTAGTCCTCAGAGTGCTCGCAGTTGACTACTCCCTTGTCAGTTGGTCAAGCGCCACTAGACGAGTCAGCAAATGCTTCGTCGTGCATTTTTAACAAATTTTATCACCTCTTGCAGTACAATGCCCCTCCTATCGTGAGCGAACTTTGGGGCACCGTTGTGTTGCTGTGCGATTGCTTCTCTGCCCACCACACTGCGGAAGTGAAAACGTCTGCTAGAATAAAATAATCTTTGCCTCCAAAGCTGCCCGGTCTTACAGCAACGTTCAAAAATACGCAAATATGTTCTGACACGAAACGTGACTTCTCCACCCCTTTTTTTGCTCTAACAGTAGCTCACAATCCTGTATTTATCTCCATCTTGCAGTATAGTCTCTGGGTGCGTTTTTAGAATTAAAACTGTAGTCGATATACGTAGACGCAGAATTCATTCCTTACCTTTTACGTTTGTTTGCTTGGGGGGGTGGAGATTTTCGTCCTTAAAAATACTTGATATTTGCCTTTTTTCTCAAAAGATCTCTCATTTATGAGTCGGACGCGTAGTCAATGCGCAAGATCCCTCTCCGATGACACTTCTCCTTGTTCGCAATTTTTTATCAATCAAAAGGTGCCATCACCTTAGTCGTATGTCTTAGCTCATTTCTGGGTGGATAATATCAACTAAAAATTATAGCAAAACTATTAGCAACACCTACCATGGAACTACAATGCAGCAACGCAGGCTATTCAAAGCAGTGATGACGACTCTGGGATTCCCCTTCTGGTAATATCGTAGTAATGTTTGACGCGGCTACTATTTCAGTAGTAGTTGGATTAATCAACAAAGCCAAAATCGGGAAGTTGAGCCACTCTCGTGGCATGAATTGTTCCAGATGACAAACTAAGTTTGTCTTTCCCTCTTGTAGTTGTGACAACCCGTTCACGCAAGCGTTACAAGACAGACAAGATTGCAGATCACTACTTGATCCCTGTCTGCGACTAGACCACAGATGACTGGGTCGACTCGTGTAGTCGGAAGTGCGCTCTAATTAAACATCACTCCAATGCACTGACCTCTATGCTATTAGTTTTAATCGAAACCGACTTAACTACCTCGCACAATACAAATAACATCGCTACACTGTTGGCACAGTTGGAAGATACTTCCTCACTAAAAATGTTCCCATCAATGTACCGGTTAACTTATGCCTCTTGCCACTTTAAGGACTGCCATACTCCAGTTCTATACTACCGACTTTCGGTAACTGGTGTTATTTTTTTCGTACTAAATCGTTAACATTAGCCTTAAAAGGTCAATTAGTATGCTTTGTCCCACCTAACCCATTCTACAATGTGTTATTATTTCATCGTCGCGTCTTTTCTCGATGCTCAATGATTCTTTATGCAAATGTGTTTCTATGCATACTTAATGAACTTTGCCGCCTGCAATTGCAGGCGGAACATGTAGGCATCAAGTATGGAGTTTTTATCACTCTTATGGACTCCATCTAAAGGCGCCGCCATCATAATATTACCCGAGGCCTCATTGACGGTACGGCATAGTGCAGACGTCGAGTCGTTTTGCAGAACTCGAGATTGTTTTAGTTGCAAAAGCCTGCTAACCACCTTCTTATGAACTGCTATAGATCCAGCAATCCATTGCGCATACGTTCCTTTCGTGAAATTTGCTGAATATTTCCCTAGTGAAATCAGGATTACCAGTCTTTTAGAGCAAGATTGGCAGTATTCCCAATGATGCATTGCCAGAGATGCCCCCGGCGACTCTGTAACAGACAACAACTTCCCTTTGTCTTTGCCTGCAGTCCTTCTACCTGCAGCGGTTGGGTGACGTGGTGGCGGGCAAGGGCCTGTTCACACCAGCCCACGGTCCTCCAGTAGAGGGCGCACGGTGTCCGCAGTGCGACGGGATCCTCGCCCTTGGTGGTCCCCTCTGGGCAGATGAGCTACACAATCAGGACTTCCTTAACGGCCTCCTCAACTCCCTCAAACGCCTCGGGGCGTCGCCGTCGTCTCCAGGTAAGATGCTGTGCTTCTTCTCTCATCCTAAATGCTACGCCTTTTCGTTCATTGAAGAGAGTTCGCCTATTAGTGAAGACTTCGGCATTTTGGACCCTTCTTTATCCGTTCGTGGGTAGGATCTGGTATCTTTTACCCCTAAGGGCATGTTGAAGAAGCAGACTCTGAGAGGGTTTTCTTTATGATCGTATCGCTTCCTGTACAATCGACTGCTCTCACGGTTCTGTCTTCTTACATCATATTAAGGCTTTCTCTAGAGAAGCACCTCCACTTACATTTGAGACTTGAGTCCCCTTTTGCGTGAGGTACGTTCGTAGGCCTGCCTAAGGCGTAGGTGTCTCATAATGGTCATCTTCACCCTGGCTCCAACCGTGCAAACTCCTCATTTATCCCCTTAAAAATTGCACTTTTGACAATGCCCATTCCCCCATCCTTCGATCCTTTTTATCAGAAGCTCTTTGTCCCCTTCCGAGTTGCGTAAAGTCTGATTGCTTTGAGTTTAACTCATTAAATATTCATTTCCACGTGACTCAGAAGGCTCTGGAGTACTGTGTTAATTCCTGCCTTTACTGACTCCACTGTGACATTACGTTGCCAACACTTATCTATGATTGCTTGCATATGCTTTAACTACTTGTAGTTGTCCAGAGAGTCTGGTGATGTGGAAAATACAGAACCGCGTTTCATCAAATGGGTGTGCCTATAATAAGCAATGCACTGACCTCGTCAGTAGATCTGACCTTGTGAAGATGTGGATTACATGATCCCTTGCTTGTGGATTCTGTTGTTTTTGTTGGTTGGTTGGTTGTTTGGGCCTGATTCACTTCTCTGCGCTTGAATTTGATACTTTGTTGTGATAAATTGAATAGAATGCTAAACTTTGGACAGGTAACGTCCCCCTTCTTGTCGTAAGCCTTTCCTTGTCATCAATTCACGTACAGTTAACAGTCGGTTCCCCTTGGTATTTACCTTCTTTAAAAGGGCAAACAATTACAATCCTAAAGTCTTTGATGTCCCATTGTGCGTCCTGCTTTAAGCGTCAGCGATACAGCCTAACTCCAATGATATAAAGCAACCGAATTTTGACTTGTAATTGCAAATTACTTATCGCTGATCGTTATAACGGTGAAATTTCCTGTGCAATCTTTAGGCCGCAAACACGAAGCTGGCGTCAATTTATTGAGTTGTGAAAATGTTTACGCCCATCTCTTCAAACACTCTCGATGCATCTTTAGTGGCTGCTTGCTTAATCAAAATCTTATAAATCCCTGTTTTTTTTTAACGAAAACACGAACACGAGCCTTTTTTGTTTGTGGCTTTTGGAACTTCCGATTATGCTCCCTTTTTTAATCTAAACTGTTTTTTTATCCTACGGGCATAAATCCCGTCTGAAGTTGGGGCCAATGTCCATGCAGCTGAAATGTTGAGGGCTGCTGGGAAATTTTAAAACGATATGGAAGCTTCATAACTAAAGTCATTGGTAGTTACGCTATTTACGGGCTTTTTTAGGTTTACAGCTTCCATTGACGGGTGCTAGCTCACTAACGGCCAATGATTATTTCTTGTTGCTGTTGACGCTATTCCATGTAACAAAGCAATAACTGAGGTCCTCCTTGTTATCCTGCCTGAGATATGTGTGCTTGTTGACTTTTCTAGCTACCATCACATTTTTCTAACGAGGTTCTTGATTTCAACTTGTTTTCAAACATCAGTTGACTTATGTTTGTCATGGAACGGTAAGGTACTACCATACTAGTGTTTCTCAGAGGCGGGTCTTGACAGTGTCTTACAAATTTCTTTGCCGTGTGGATAATGTCTAGTTTATTTTACCTGAGGTGAACTGTAACCCTTACCAATATACATTAATGGATCTGCTGTGAACCGATGTGCATGTGTGTGAGCACAGACACTATCGAGATCCCGATCACCGTAATCGTGGAACAGATACTCCAGCGTGGAGGTCATAATGACGCTAGAGTAAACTCAGAACACGACGAGTGAATGCGTGGCAGCTGGCTGAACGCTTGGGACGAGAAAGTTTTATTTTCTGTACCTATTAGTATTTTATTTTACCTAAGCCCTATGGTAGGCGTTGATCCGTTTGGGCTCCTCCACCCTAGAACGTTTGAGAAGTGAAAACTCATGGGAACTTCTAGGGTATCAAAACACTAATTCTATTTCTGGAATTCCAGGTGTTCCCAAAATGGTGTTACAAGCATCATATGTATGTGGATTTTCCAGTTCCCTACGTAACTCTAAATGCCGTTCATATGGTGCATTTGTTTTAGACTCCAGTAAAGCAGAAAGACGACAAAAAAGTAAAGACAACAGGCGCTGTATCAAAGCATCCATCAATGTTTCATGGTCTGAGAAGGTGAAAGGGAAGGTAATACACTTCAAATTGAAATCTTTGACTGGTTGTGAAGTAAAAAATCATAGAGATTCCAATTTTCGGAAGCGGTTCTGCTATTTCCCTTGATAATACCCCAACGAGATATGTAATTTTGATTGTCAAATTATTCCCAAAGACGTAATAAGGCGTAAGAGATTAGAAGTAGATAGGCGCCTAGTTGAATGGAAAAGGAATAAGAAAAGGAGTCTTCAAAAATCAATAACGCTTCGTTCAAACTGATTGGATGAGATGTGAACATTTATTCAAACATTTTTTCACATTACGACACGTTTAACCTTTATTGCATGGTTGTGGTGAATTTAACTCCAATTTACTATACCTTTACTTTTGGCAAAATTATTATTTAGCTATCTTAACTTTCCCCTTGATGAAGACCATGAACATAATGAAATTGGCAAAGCCATAACTAATCCTGAAAGCCATTTTTCTAGCCTATTGTGTATCACTGTGATCTCTCTTGCTTGCGACCCACAACTGTTTAGTCTGATCTGTTACAAGATTATCTTCGGGAAAAGCGGAACATAACTTGGTAATGAATGTGTGTGTTTTCCTTTTTCTCTCGATTTTTTTATTCTGTGGCCTTGATAAGTGATGCACAAAGAGGTGAACGCACGCACTTTTTTGATGACAAAATCATGCATAGGGCATGGGTTGTCATCTCTAACCCATTTCGTTCCCGAATTGGGACGGCGTCGTTACGATTATTGTGCCTCTGGTTGGAAATAAGTGGTGATGTCCACAATTTGCTTATCGGAGACACCATTGGAAATGTTGAACATTCTCCAGTGAAGGACAAAAACTTTAGCCTATGTTATTTTTTTGCAAAAACATGTCTATTTATCTTCATTTATATTGGTTTCATTAATCTGACAGCCACTGTTAAGAAGGCAATGAAAGCAAACTTTTTACCTGTCGCATTGTGACTGCCGTGAATTGAAGAAAAATAACCAACTTCGGAAGTTTGTAGCTGTTAATGCGAAATGGAGATTATGAGTTACTGTTAGAGCAAAAAAAAGGGGGTGGAGAA
>MIEF01000250.1:0-84998 GCA_001870725.1 Taenia solium
TCACCAGAGAGGCTATTGTTGCGTCCCGAAACTTCCTTGAATGTAAAAGAAGGCATAGTACTTGGGCAGAATACATATATTCTGTAAACAGAAGGATTGCTGGCTGTTGATACGACCCAGAGGCCGGCCAACCGGCCAGCACAATATGGCCACTTAAGTAACCGAAACCAGCAGTTTGAACAAACAAAGTATTACAGCCATATTGTACTAGCCGGCTGGCCGGCCTCCGGGCCGTGTCAACAGCCCCCAATCCTTCTGTTTACAGAATATATGTATTCTGCTCAAGTACTATGCCTGCTCTTGCCTTCAAGGAAGTCTCAGGACGCTACACACCCAATTTTCAATTTTTGGAAATCCCATGTGGGTAAAAGTTGCGATAAATAAATGAGTCTTTTAAAAGTAAAACCACTTATGCCGATGTGTTTAATACAATGCAGCGAAACTTCCATGCTAAACGGCTCTTAATTGTAAATATATCCGGCAATAATTAATGCGTAAATTTTCCCTACAAATTCGTTTGCTTCCCTTGTCGGGCACTCCCTTAACCTTCTCTGTAAGCAATCGCACTTTACCTAGCAAATTAGCAATTCACTTTTACTTTGAAACATGGCCGAATGATAAAGTTTAAGTGGGCAATGTTCTTTTTTGTTTATAGAAGCCAAGTCAAGGCCAAATAGTCAGTTTATCACTGGTTTAGACACGCTGTACTGGTTGGTCGTAAACTCGGCATGTTTCCCCACGCCGCAGTTAGCTCGTGATTAGGTTAGCCTCAGTTGCTTGTTGGTACTGCTGTTTCATACCTGCTAAGGGGAGGATTTGAGGCTTGCAGACACTTTGTAAACAACATAATTTTGTGTCTTTTTGCGTAGGGTTTTAATATACCATTCCTACCTTCACTTTAGTAGCTCACAGAGTGCTCTTTAAGTGTTAGCGGTTCCTTGGCTCCCCGATTGCAATACCTGAATAAGAACCTTTTGCAGTACTCTGGAAACCCCGTGGTTTTCATCATTTTCAAGACTTTAAGAAGACTATGGAAGTCAAGTGGACGATTTGAGGCCATTTTTTAACTTTCATGTCAGCCCCTTTGTGCTATAATAGAGGGCTATCTGTCGATCGCCTTGTTATTTTATCCTTCACTGTAATTCATTGGGGTTCGTGTAAACAAGTGACTTGAATTTTGCACGACATTCACACCTTTTTATTACCCTTATAGAAATGTTTATATGGTGATGGCTAGCTCGAGCAACTGCGCTTGCCCGAACCTATCCCCCTCACACGTCATTCTTGTCAGTGGTGCTTCAGCTACTCTGGGTACAGTAATCACTCAACCCCTCGATGTCATCAAGACTAGACTTCAAGTTCTCCCCATTCTCAACATGTGCGTCAATTTTGTGTCTTTTTATAATCATCGACTTTCGTTCTTTAGGCGCTCGAGTGTTGGTGTTCTGCAAACTACCATTTCTCTCTGGTCCAGCGTGCCGCCTCACAATCGATGGACTCATCGGATTCGTCTCTTTTGGGCGGGTACAGTGCCCTCCTTGTATCGAGCTGTGCCTGGTGTCTGCGCCTACTTTACCATTGTCAACTTTCTCCAGTCACGTCTTCCCAGGTGTGTGGCTTAAAGCAGATTTTGAGTTACCTTTTAAAGAAGTAGTAAGGCATGTAGGTTCGTGGGTAACTTTATCATTAACGTATAGAAGGCCTGGGAGGGCTCACATCACCACCGTCGTGGTGATCAAATCGTAACACACTGGAGTCATGCGTAGCCAAGTGTAATGCCTCATAATTCCTCTTTTTCAATGCCACTCTCGACACTATTACTGCTTGTTCCTCTGCTTCGGCTGCCAAGAGGTAAATGTATCGTAGCCAACTTTGAGGTGAAGCGAATGCTTTAATCATTCAGAGGCAAATTTTGAGGTTAGCGATTGGATTAATGGTGAATTCTACTGTTGAGAGTTGTTTACCATGTTTCACTGAGGGCTAGAAGTCGTTATAATGTGATCAGATTTAATTTTCCCAGGGATTTTGGCGAATTATTTGGCTGAAAGCAAAAGATCATTTAGAAAAACATTGTGTTGTTCCAGTGTTTAGTCTACCATGATATAATTAAACCTGTTAAAATTCCCTTCTCCTTCATTCTTGATGCCTGAACCACTGATCTAAACATAACACGACTTTAATACCAACTCAATAACGTGATTTCCCATAAGTTCGTCCTTTTCCAAAGGATGTCTTCCACTACTTTTCGGTCGGTTCTCTTTTGAGGCGGACTTGCTAATGTTCTTGCCGATGCGGTGTCTGGGTTCCCTCTCTGGAGGTGCTACAGGTCTGAAAGTAGCTTTCCTGGTCAATCTGCAGAAGGTCTAAAGCATTAGTAAAATGGGTGATGGCATGAGTGTGGAAGACATTCTTTTGAACATCCTTCTTTCCCTACATCTTTTATAGATGCAACTCCTCTGCTGTGAACGCTTTCACCTTGGGTTTTACGAGCCGCTGTCTTGTGGGGACCCTTCTGCTTCCCTTCACCGTTGTGAAAGCTCAAGCAGAAGCTGGACTGACCAGAGGACGTTCCACGTTCTCGTCGCTTCGTTGGATCTACACGACGGCTAAATGGCGAGGTCGTGTCTTCTTGATTGCCCATTTACACTCATTCAATCTTGTTATAGAACTGCTGAGCTCTTGGGTTCTTTGTGTCTAATTAATTTGCAAAATTATCCATTGGTAATCATCACCTGTTATTACTTTTTTTACTTGTCGATTAGTGTTTTTCTCATTATGGTATAACTATGCCCAACTGCAGTGTCTTTTCCCTTTCTTCAGGAATTTACAGCGGTCTCTTACCAACTCTGGCGCGTGACAGCCCATACTCTGGCGCCTACCTCCTATTCTATACACAGTTCAAGAATATCATTTTGCCAAGTACGTCTGTCACGTTTGCGCGGGCCTTACTGGTGATGCTGTAACCGGTACCATCCAAAAGGTCTCTCAATTCGAAAAAAACAGGCGACACTAGTAACAAATTCTTTGTCCCTGCACTGGCAACTCTGTTTTTAGTGTACTTGGGAAGCACGAGACTGCCCAACTTATTGACGACCGTGCCTTGATCGAAGTAATGGGCCAAGAACCCAAAAAATGCTTGAAAATGGTTCCACAGTAGTTACCGGTCGTGTTTGGCTGGAGAAAGCATTCTTAAGGTACTAAATGACTTCAGCTATCATATTTCCCTACAGCCTTCATATTGGGGTAACCAATTGCTACTAGGTTAAATTTAGTCGAACCGCGGCACGTTGAAAGCGGTAAAAACCCGTGAGTTGCCATCTCGGTGTTGTAGCCTGACCAGACAGCGCTGCTATTGGCACCTTCCATCGATTGCACCAAGTGTGATGTATGAACAGATGTGCTCGAATATCTGCGAATTGGATGATCGAAATCTGAGGATTAGCAACAAGCGACTGGAGCCCGTCGTTGGTTAAAACAGTTCTGTTGGAAGCGCCTGCACTCACTGTGTACGGTTTCAAGAAATCGGCAATCTCGTACCGCATAGGGAAGAGGGCTGACTGGTCACCAAAGTGCTGCCTCAGGGACTTTGCTGTCTTGTCGAATGTGCGACCCTGTGGAGCATGTTATGGTAGCAGGCTCCAATGGTGACCAAACTCTGCCAGATCCAATTTGCGAAGCCGAAGTAAGACCCTCCCAAGCATCATCCTACGGAGCGAAACTGACTTGGAGCCGATCTTTGTGCTGTCTGAACCGAGAACCAAAAGCTAGATCATCCTCGGATCATGGTGGAGTCCCGCTACACTATTTCCGATGTTATTGGTTGATGGTGCGGCTGAATAAACGGGCGAGGTGAAGCCTTCTTCTGTGTTGACATTCCTACCAGCCTCAGCTACTGTTCAAATACCAATTTTAGCCTCTGTGGATTTGTAAGTGTCACCTGTGCGGCCAGTTGGTGGAACGTTAGCATCATCCACTCTAGATCACCGCAATACTTACTTCAATTTGAACCACAGTTAAGAAATCACTAATAGATACGTAAGTACATTGCTCTCTCATATTTACGTCTCAAGATTTGAACTGACAGCTATCCAATTCTCAAACCACATTGGCAGGGGAGTGAAATGAACCAGGAGTATTTTTTCCTATCTTGCCTTCACACCACTTTATCTTGTGTTGTCTATTCCCTCTCAAGGCGATATTAGCCACGCCACGGCACCTGCACACACTCTCAGCGTCTGCGCACTTCTTGCTGCTACCTGTGCCACTGCAGTCACCCAGCCCGCTGATGTACTTCGCTCTAACCGCCAGCTCTCCGTCGCCACCGTTCCGGTTCGTTGCTTCCCTTTGCAGCATTATCATGTCATCTCTCCGATAAGGTAATTTCAACTACGTTGTTCCATTTAATACATGGAGGGCTGACACACCAATGTAGGCGGCGCGAGCAGTAGCTCATGCCACCGTTTCCGCTACGCAGCTGCCGGCAGCTGATAATAACCAACGAGAAGCACAGTGGATAAGTCGTTTACCCCCGAAATGGTAGTCAGTTTATGAAACTTCCCAAGTAGTGCTTGCAATGAAATCTTTTGGATGGGTTCTTTTTTCTCATGTCACTGAAAGCCCTTGGGACCGTATCTACTTGTGCTTTTGGAAGCAACCGTCAATAGCCTTAAGTTTCTCTAAAGTCCAGGCACTACTGCTTCTTTGTTGCAAACATCGCATTTCTTCCCCCAAGAGCTTATTCATATCATCTCGACATGCCGATTATCTAGAGGTGCTCGAATAATTTAAATTTGCCTTGCCACTATAGCTATTGGTAATCCACAAGGCCACGTTGCCGATAGGTCAGCGTCCTGTTATTTGATTGGTTCACTCCCATGTTCGATTATCGCTTAGGTTCGCAACATAGTTACATTTTTTAAAAAAATTTTCAGTCAAGCCGGGTCCCTTGGACTCAAGTACTGCGAGAAACAATTCGAATTGATGGAATCACCGGTCTCTGGCGCGGCTTCTACCTCCGACTGGCGCGACGCGGTGTCTTCGCTGCAATCACGTGGACCCCCTTCGATAAGATTCCTCGAGCAGGATGAAGCATCCAGCCTTTTGCTGAGTACATGTGATTCCTCTCGGTTTTCCCCCCGTTCTCTCAAGCCGACACTTTTTCTCGCCTATTTTCCTGAATTTCATATGACTTTAAAAGATACTTGACCCTTTGACTTGTGAGGCTGCTGTTTTCTCTCTCAATAAAAGTGGGAAACTAGTTATATGTCTGCGATCCAGCCTCGGCACAGATACTTCAGTCACGACAGAGCATCAACTGTCAAGGAAGGTGGAGTTACAAACAAGCATACACCTGTTGTTGATAATTTGAAATTATCGCGACCATTAACCTGGATCGTAAACTAACGAATGATTCTGTACATGCATAAAATCGTGCTGCTCCTAATCCCACAGCTTGATGGCGCCGTCCCATCCTGCCGAGACCACCTTGGAGGTCTCGTGAGGCAGCCAGGCGAGATCAATGCACACCGCGTCGTGCGCCTTCCACTTGGTGAGCAAGCGCGTTGTCTTCCATTCCCATAGGTGGATCAACCCATCACCGTCACCCGAGACAATGTAGCGCAGATCCGGTGACATATCCGGTGTGCAGGCGTAGCCTGAGACGGTGTGACCGCGGAAGAGCTTCTTGCGCATCCGTTTGTAGCCGGCAAAGACGTTGAATACCACTATTTGGTTGTCTAGCGACTGACATAGCAGGTACTTGCCTATAGAAATGGGAAGGATCGGAATGTTTTCAAAGGTTTCTATTTAGATCCTCCTCTACGAGCCTCCTAACACTTCTGCTCGTTCATAACAAACATGCTCCCAAACCGACATGCTTTACTACGTCTTCAAAGGAATATTTTGGACGCTACATTGGAAGTAGTGGTAAGCAAACATTATTCACCAAAGTGCAGCAGGAGTTAGGGGTCAATTGAGACTGCTTCGAGACCTGGCCTTAATTCCGACATCGAGTTTCTTACTGCAGCTCGTGATCTTCTCGCGAACCCCCTCTTTCCCCAGTGACTCGGCTGACACAGCAGCACCGAGAGATTCAGCTCACGCTACTTGTGCTACTAGTTTCCCAGCTCATCTATTTTTTGGTGATGAACCTACATTCAAACTCGCACACCTTATAAAGCCTCAAAGAGTAAATTACCGTTGGGCGAGAGAGTAACTGCAGGCATGGAATGGAGAGAGGGATCGGCGAGGTACTTAAAATCCACTGGGATGTCCCATTCCCACACACGCAACGACTTGTCATCGGAGGTGGAGACAAAGCGCCGGTTGTTGTCGACAAACGTCACTGTGTTGACCGCACCCAAGTGGCGATCGTACTGTTGTACCACCTCACCGCTGCGCACGTCATACTGACGTGGAAATGAGGTGGAAAATTCGTCAACTCATTAACAGGATTTTAGAATATTGACAAGCTTGATTATATTTCTGCCAGTAATCACGAAAGACTCACACAGAGGATCTTCTTGTCTGCGCATCCAGCCAAGAAGAGATGTTGCTTGTCTTCATCAGGATTGAATTTGACACAGTAAGCCACCTTTTTCAGATTGAACTGGCCCGTGCACTTACCCGACTCCGTATCCCACAGCTTGATGAAACGATCGTAGGAAGCGGAGAGGAATTGAGTTCCCGCAGTGTTGAAGGTCACGTCACGCACAGCCTGTCGGTGACCCATGTAGGATCGAATTAGACGACGATCATGGTATAGCTCCCAGAGCTACAAAACAAAATAACATACGTAGGCACATACCTCAATATCACCCAAACGAGATAGAAGGCATCGCATCTGAGCGATTAAATCTGCGATACTTTACAAAAATATCAAAGTCGGGTCCGAACTTGGTAACCATCACGATGTTAACGAGGCGCTACCCCCTATTATTCAGAAGGATCAGATTGCAAACAAAAGGAAAAACTCCTAGAAATAATCCCTGGAACAGGAATGGAGAGTACTCATGAAGACTCGAAGCAAGGAAGCCTCATCGAAACAGCGCCGATTATCGATTTTAACTCCAGTGTGATGGACGATAATGAGGGAGGAAAAGATATGAGCGAATTGGAAACTGTTGAGTGGGTACTTTCCGCACTTGAAAGGAAACTAATTCGAATAAGCGATCGGAAGATATATCAGGAGGTACAAAACGATAAAATGGATGGGTTTACTCTGTTTTTCCTTCTCCGTAGTCGCTTTAACTCAAGTTACTTGGGATTCGAGTTGCCTCTAAAGGTAAAGTAAGGTGATAGTCTGGAAGTGGCTTTGTTACATAACATAGTCCAAAGTCCATTCACTGAAGCAACACAAAGGGCCAACAAACCTTGACTTTACTGTCCATTCCAGCAGAGAGCAGAAGATGGCCAGATTTGGGGAATAAACGAATGGCAGACACCCCACGAGCGTGTGCATTGCTCCACTCGTGAATAAGTCGTTTGGGTAAGAAGCAGCGTTCTGGTGGTTCTTCTGTAGTCAAACTGACACCAGGGATGTCGTGAGGTGGATGCAGAAAGGAACGGCCCTGAAAATCAGAAAGTAAAATTAGTGAGTTGGCGCCGATGGACAGCTGTCTAATGATCCCAAACACAACCTACCTGGTAGTCCGTGGGTGTAGAGATGTGCAGAGTGGACTTCTCCTCACTCATGGGTGCCTCCTCCACCCGCTTCTTCTTGACCGCTTTCTTGGCCAAGTAAGCCTCCAGGTAGGCGCGGTCCTCATCTGAGGGCACCGAAATGGTAACCTCGTCCTTGTACTTAGCCCAGGGGCCTGTGTAATCCTCACTCGAGGGATCCCAATTGTATGCTCGTGGACGTTTCTCCCGTTTACATGTGCCCTTCCGCTCCGCTACCGTTGTGCCTATTAAGAGCAATAAGACAGCACATGGGATAGGCAGGCGGCATGAATTGTCAAATGAATCACTTTTCCTGTTATGTACATAAAATACTTCGAAGAATCCGATTAGAACCAAGGCAAGTGAATATTGATGTCTGGCCCAAAAAGCATCGATTACCAGTCATCTCTTAGTAATTATGATTTAAGTCATCTGAACGTGTCTACCTACATTGAGACAGATGCACAGAGATAAGTACCCTACGATAATGCGTTAAGTCAATTAATAGAAACTTTAAAGTTTAGAACTACAGGGCATATACCATATAAAAGCTGATTAAGAAGGCGTAGAACGACCTAATGCAAACAATCCAACAGCAAAACAGCATGACAACCGAGACAGGGGGCAAGTAAACAGTTACCTTCTGAGTCATCGACGCGCTCGGGGGAGCCGACGATTCTAGTCCTGTTAACACCAAGCACGCTGGGATCCTCGGAATAGCCTAGATGCAAATAAACTAATGTAAAAACCAGTCCTTACCATATCTCATAAAAGTCCGATACTGATTTTCAAATGTAAATGTGTTAACATTTGTTGGCTCAACTAAGCCTGTGAGCATATTTTTAGGTGCCTTTTGGCGTTCTGATGCAAAGGGATTTTCAGGACCAACCTAGAAATGCAACCGAAAACCAATATCAAAAACGCTATGTCAAAACAGTATTTGACAAGATAACTAGCAATGCGAAGAAAAAGTTGACCAATTACTTGAGGTGCGAACAATTGGTCGTAGCGGGGATTATGTATCAACTCATTTGAATGAGGATCAACGGGAACGAGTCTGAGGATGTCCTCCTTTATTTCAACTGGCGCTGTTGGGTTAACACTTGGGATTAGGGAAGAAGATGCAATTAACTTTGGTGAATTTTGAGGAGAATTTGACTCTTCGTCCGACGAGCCACCATAGGAGGCTAACGCATCCATTTCAGGCTAGAAAGTGCGAATTTCGTGAGCCGTGCCAAAGACAAAGACACATTTGAACGACTTAAACAAAAGCTAGCATTTGCACAAAACCTTATATGAACAAATATTCACAATAGGATGTGTGTCAAAGGCCACATTTTGCAACCAGATTCACGTAGTTTTAAATAACAACAAAGTAATTACCTAATGAATGAAATTTAGCATGATTGATGGCCTTGGGCCTTTGGTGAGTAAATAATCTGCAAAAGTAGTTAAAAAACACATATTGCTAGAGTTAGCAAGAAACAAGAGTATATTAGTGCGATTTTGCGGCTGTGCTAATGAGGCATTCGGAGGTGCAATTTTTTTGTGTTCGACACATAGTGTAACGCTTTGTTTGTTCGAATAGCCGGTTTCGGTCACTTTGGTGGGCATACTGTGCTAGCCGGTTGGTCGGCCTCCGGGCCGTCCCAACAGCCCCAATCCTCCTGTTTCCAGAATATATATATTCTGCCCTAGTACTATGCCTTCTTTTACCTTAAAGGAAGTCTCGCGACGCTACACCAGTGGCAGCAGAAAGTGAACCCGACTTTGATGGATTTCTATCCTGATCCGTACCGCTTGTGGCAAACTTTGGCGGTGTGAAGGAAGTGCACGTGCCACGGATGGGAGAATCTCTGACATCCCATAACAGAAGGGCCGAGATCGAGGTCCATCTTTGGCATCTCCCCTGGCCTCGTGTCCAGCAAGAAAGCTATTAACAACTGAAGTAACACTAGCCATGAACTCCAAGTCCAGCGGAACTGCTAAGAGAGATCAGCGACGTTGTGTATCTCCATCCATCCGGAAACTTGGATTCGTACCCCCATCTTTCATTGCGACATATTATTGTGAGAGAGAAGCACTAAGAAATACGCGTTTGTTATACCAAATGCTACGCGGAATTGATGGCACTACAAGAGTACTGGCGCTTGGAGTTAGATGACTTGCACGAATAGCTCGTGGGTGCTTCTCGCCGCACTGATTACGTTGTGATGGCTGACATGGGAGACTTACCGAGGCGAGCGTCGGGGATGACGCTCGAAAAAGGAGAGGGGCTGTGTAATACTTCGTTTGTTCGAACTGCCGGTTTCGGACTTGAGTGGTCATATTGCACTAGCCGGTTGGCCGGCCCCTGTGCCGTGCCAACAGCCCTCAAGCCCTCTTTTTTTCGGAATATGTATATTCTGCCCTAATGTTATGCCTTCTTTTACCTTAAAGGAAGTCTCGGGACGCTACACATAGGCTTGCTAAATATCAAACAACTGTTTGTATTAATCTCCTCAGGTGTTAGGCGAATTGTATCTTGTGAGTGCCCTTATCTGCAAGCCATCTGCAGCAGTTGATCAATGGTTTCGAAGGTGAGACATCTTATCCAAAAATGAAAATGCATTTTGCTTTGCTTGTGAGCCTTATTTGGGAAAACGGCTTAGTCAGCCTTATGCTACTTGGGACTGACTCATCTTTTGTGGCAATTGCAACTTGGCAATTGTAAGAGCACCGGCCTAAATGCCAGGTTATTCGTTAACAAACAATCTCTACGGGTCTTTTGCCAAGTTGGCGTCAGCTCTCTCTAACCAATTTCACGTCTTCTTTACTCTAGTTTCGCTCAGCCACGTATCTATATTTGGTGTTATCCTTAAAGGCAAGGAGGTGACATAGCCCTCTACTTGACCAATACCGTCTAAGTATCGCATACAATCCCATAACAGACAATTTTAATTGTCAAAGTTAACTGGTGTTACGAATTTAAGTAATCAATTCGCAGGGTAGGGAACTAAAACAATCACCTAAAATTACGCTATCTTTAGCTTCTTATGCGTATCTTTACTTAATGGTCTGTTTTTCTGCTGCGTTAGCGTTGTAATTCAGCTATCTACAATATTTTTTACTTCTGAAATGAATTTGTACATGTTGTCCCAATCGTAGAATGTTGAGTGGCGCTTGGGTTAAAAAGAGCCACTACGTAATGAAAGAGCGCACAGTAACAACGCAAAGATGGACTGGTTTGTGCCTTAGGGTGTAAGTGCTACTTCAAAGGCGCAAAGCAGTCCCGCGCTTAAACTGTAATACGTGTGTTTTTAAGTGTACCTAGTGGGAGAGAGGCGAAGGAACGTTATAAAACTGGTTCCAGAGGAGAACTTTGATTCTACTGACGTGCTCAGTTCCACCTCCTAGCTCCTGCTAATACGCTTGTAGCTTCTCTTGACTTCCATTAAGGTAAGAGAAGGCATATTACTAGGGTAGAATGCATATATTTTAAAAACAGAGGGCTTGGGGGCCGTTGGCACGGCTCAAAGGCTGGCCAACCGGCTAGTACAATATGGCCACCCAGGTCCAAATAAACAAAATATCACAGCGCTATCCACTATTTTACTCAATACGACGGGGATGCTAGAAAGAATCCAAGCCTCTCCTATCAGAAATAGTAGATGGGGAGAGGGGGAAAGGGAAGAAAACTCTACAAGGACTCTTCATACTAGAAGTACTGAAGAACTTATGTGCAAATTGATTTGTAAAATTACGAAAATGTGGGCCTTTTTAATATCTGAGACTGTAATACTTTGTTTGTTCGAACTGCCGGTTTCGGTCACTTGGGTGGCCATCTTGTACCAGCCGGTTGGACGGCCTTTGGGCCGTGCCAACGGCCCCCAAGCCCTCTGTTTCCAGAATATATGTTCCGCCCCAATACTATGCCTTCTTTTACCTTCAAGGGAGTCTCGGGACGCTACAGAGACGTCTCAGCTTACAAATCGTGCCTAACTTTTTTTTGATAGCCTATTCTACGCTGCAAAATGAAAATAATACAGTGAATTTATGGTAAAATATGCAGCACTTATGACACCTGATTGTGTAGGATTATCATATTTAACATATTAACATATTTACACATTAACATATTTGTCATGTTTAAAATATTTATAATTGTGCAAGCTGCACAAATTCTTAATGGCATACTCCTTCTCATACTTCAACTGCAAATTGATTCGTTAACATCCCTGTAATAATGGTGATGTTTATATGCGCTTTGTAAGTGAGAGGCGGGAACACAATATACACGTGGTCGTGGACGAGCTCACTTCCTCACTGGAGCCGGAGACCCAACCCCCGTAGATTGGACTGTTACATCTGTCTTTTTACCCTAAATAAAGAGATGCCTAGAAGAACTCGGCCTTCTTATAGCAAGGTGGAAAAGGCGGAAGAGGAGGGACGGGAGGATCCCGCTACAATCCCAATGTAATTTCGAGACTGGGAAGGTTTTCCGCGCACCAATAACAGGTTCATTTACCTTTTGCCTATGAGGCTGAATGATTAACTACATTTTGGTTGGCAACATTCTCACTGCTGGGCATAGATCAGCAGTGTGTGTTCGAAACTCTTTCGCCTAGAGGGGATTTTTCCAGTACTTTTATGTTATTTGTGTGTCTCTATCGCTTATATTTACAAGTTTTACTAAATAAAGCACAAATAAAACGGGTCTTAGGAATATGCACTTAAATTTACTTCAATTCCTGAATGAGTTCTGGTTAATTAACAAAAACCCATAAGCAGGCCAAAAATTTGCAAACAAGCTAATAGGTTAGCTTTTGTTGTTTTTTTACTAAAAAATTAAAATTTTCGCACTTTTTACTACTGCTGCTATTGCGATTTTTATTTTTGTTTAAGCTAGTGAGTTCAATTACAAAAACGCCAACCTTGAAAAGGCGGCTTCTCCGTGTGGGTATTCCATTTTGCACATTCGCTGATTTGATCTGTTCCATGTGGTCTTTGATAATGTGCTGGCTCATCAACTGCAACTTTTTTCACTGAGAACATTTTGACAAAGATATTTTTCCTTTTACCGAAACGGCGTTATTCACCAGATCTGATTTCCAATGTAATAATCATCTCCTCACTAACTTTTTTCGGCTCAACTTTGTTCCCTATCAACAATTAACTTATATCGGCAAAATTTATAAATTACTAAAATGAATAGCGTCGCTGGAGACGATCTTGCCTGCACCGATGAAATCAAGGTGTATGAAGATGAAGGTGAAGAGGATGAACAGGTCAAATCGTCAGAAAACTTGACTGAGGATAAGGTCGGCCTCGTTATCGAAAGCGAAGAGCAGGTATTAGTTTCTATACATTGCTGCGTTATGGTTCGTGGTTTATTTTTATAAATAGGGAAGTGTTTTTCTCCACGCCTCCCAAACATCATATTCAGTGATTATTTGTGAGCACTCACTCTTATGTTTAGTGTACAAACCTTAGTTTACTTTGATTATTGTAGGTTGTACTACAAAGGATTTTAGTTTTTTTCAGTAATTATACGCTTGAGAATCATGCCTTCTCAAATCTATACAGGATTTGCAGTAGCCAGGTTAAATCGCATTTCAAGTCGCTTTTTCGAGCTCAAAGCATCATAGCATTCACATTCTCTATAGTTCTTTCAGTACACACATTAAACTTATTAGTTCCATCCAGTTTTTATGTTTATAGTGAACTGAAATTTTCGTTTTTCAGACATGTTATTCCAAATAATGAATTAAGATATTTTTCATTTCCGATTCACGTAATGGATTTGGCGACTTCGATTTCAACCTTGAGCATTGAATATTATGCAAAAGTGCAGCGTTTCCGAGACTTTCTATCCTTGGCAGTGATATGCTCAACAGCTTTTCGCATTCTTAGACGGCACAAGCTACCGCTTTCTTTTTGCCTTCAAACGAGCAAACCAGCGGCAATTTTTAAGCTCTCTTCCCACTGGTTTTATTGCTGAAAGTGCTCTCTCCTTGTCTCACTACCAAGCCTACTTATGTGTGCAAGACTAAAAGTAGACGGAAGTGCGCAAGTTGTACTCTGATCTCTTCGGGGCCCACCGTATTTTTTTCGAATTTCTCGACTCACTTTGCCCCTTCCCTCCTCTACGTTAATGTCCCTTCGTTCATGTGCTTGTGTGCGTGCACCATGCCCTGGTGACTCACCCACTCATGCCATTGCGTATGACTGTACTTATTTTGCAAGCACTGCTCGTATACTCTACTGTCCATTATTTGTTATGCCCTCTTGGGGCGGGGCCGTGTCAGCGCCTCCCCAAGTGTTTAAACTAAGTCGTAATCCCTGAAATTGAAAATAACTTTCATTATTCATATCCTTAAATGTGTTTTAGGGTGTGTGCTTAGGTGTGTCTGAAATTGGGGTCAAACATGCTTCCTGTACGTGCGCATTTTCACACATGGCATGGTGGGTCTGCCCTCTTCCTCTCTAGTCCCCTTCCCTCTATTCCCCTTATCTCCATTTTCCTACCTTCTTCCTTCCTTTCTATCTTCGCATACGTACATATGCCCTCCAGTAGGGTGCTCTTTCACCCACGACATTCACCTGTCCACCCATCTGAAAGAGAGAACAAACAAAAGACAGGCACAAACCCTTCTCGCGTGTACTTTGGGCCTGATGGTGGTACTTGTTAATTTATTCATGTGTGGTCGCACATAGTGGATGACAGTTTTGGCACACTTTAGATAAAACACGTGCACACACACGGGCACATCCGTTCAAGCAATGGTGACATTCGACTGTGTGTGTGCGCTGACCCCATTCATCTACCTGTTTTTTAATCTTCGTCTGGATCTGTACCTCACTGCGGCGACCTACTGTTTATTATTAGTACACCGGTCACACGTCGTGTGGTGGCGCAACGCGGCACACCAAGCACACTCGGTGTGAATGCCAACGTCTTGTGCCTATATGTGCTCTCATCATTGCCTGCGCTTTCCATTCTTTCATATCCATTCTCTCTGGCCCCCTTATTGGCGCTCACTCTTGACAATGGTCGTCATGGTGTCGACTGTACTTCCGCCAACTACTGTCACTGTTGTAGTTGCTGCTGACGCTGTTAATAGTACGGGAGAAAAGATGCGCTCTTCCCACTCAATCATAAACATGACTCGTGCGCTATCCCAGAGGAACAAACAAAAGCGAGTACTCACCTCCCTCTGGCATTCCCTTGGGCTTCACTCCCCCTCCACTCATTCAAGTGAAAGGGCGTCAACGTGGAGTCTACCACACTGATTATATCGGTGTTTATGTCTCTGTTGCTGTTGCTTTTCTTTCTCAATGGCTTCCATGCTTCTCCCCTTTGCACTCTCTTGCTCCATCCCAGTTTTGGCGTCAATATTTTGATTGGATTCCGCTATCCCAGAGGTAGGTAGACGTCTTTGATCAATGTTGACGAAGATGCCATAATAGTTGTAGACAGGAGAAAACAAAACAACTATTTTGAGGTTAAGTAGACGGCCCAAAACCAGCATAAACTTTAGGTTGCACGGGCGCTGTAAATATCTCTAAGTAGAGACTTTAAGGCACTGCCTTTCAAACCTTATACTGGCATCCCTTTTACGTCGTTCCACCCCACGGTTCCTCAAAGTTTCCTTGAAGTTGGTCAAAATACATTGGTGAAGGCTCAGGTAGAATTGTAGGCAAGGGAACGCATTACTGCCATCTAAAATCAAGATGATCGGAATTCAATAGCCGAATGTCCCATGTGTCGAAGTGACTGTTTTCGGACGGAGTGTTCTCGGTTTCTCTGGTCCTTCTTTGTTTAATCACAATTTTACCAAGCTTATATCGTCCCTCGCTGCCCCCTGGGCACATAAGTCCCTGCAATCCATGTTAGTGGTGGTGCTACGGGCATTGTAGACAGCGGAATGCACAACAACCATACGGATTCAAGGTGGTGTCGTGACATTAGCGTGTTTTACAGTTCTCTTTTTGTAATAGTTGCGTGTGCTTGTGTCCAGTTACACATCACTTCGGTGTTTCGCTTTTACAATGCCCATCGGTATTTCAGTTTTCTTTCAACGCTGAAATGCACTTGCTTCTACCTTCCTCTTGCCTCTCCTTTACCTTCCTGCATCTATCTCGGTGCCGTAGTCGAATCTTCCGTGTTGGTAGGGGACAGCGGATAGCATCTTCTGATTCGTGGGTATCGAGAATCAGCAGCATTCTCTTCTCACATAGTCCTAAAGTTGCTCTAAATTCTCTAACGTTCCTTACTAAAAACAATGCCCCTTTATGTGGTTGGTCTACTTATCTCGGTCTTTGTAAACCTGAGCACTCAAGTGAAACAATTTATTCAGTTGTTTGTGTTTGGCAGTGACTAAATAAGGGCACTCAATGCCCTTTTAGTTCACATCCTACACACACATTCTCTTTATCCTAACAGTTCTACTCAGATCCTTTGTCACCCTTTTTTTCCCATGCTGAGATTATAGACTAGTTAGACCATCGGTCGGCTTTGGGAGCTGAGTAAATAGAAGGATTTTGGACTACTGTCACTTTGAAATCGACAAGCGCATACGTGTGTATCACGTTTGTACCTGTTTAGACGCATATGCAAATGTCTAGATTGAATGCTGTCTGTGTGGGTGTTTTTTCGCCTCTTCTTTTTTCCCGTGTGCCTGTTGCTGTTTTCTTCCTCTTTCGTCCCTCTTCTTCCTCTCTTCCCACCGCGCATCTTTCTCTGCCTTCAATGAGGAATTTAATTCCAACAGGCGCGGGAAGAGCGCATGCCTTACCGGTGCTGATGCTGACTTGCTGACTTTCTGCTTTTGATTTTGTGTGTGCACAAGGGCACTCCCACGCGGGCAACTTACTGCAACACCGGTTTAAATGGAAGCGGAGGGATTAATTTTGACCGAAGGGAACTCACCATCCATTCTTCTTTTCAACTCATCACCGTAACATTTGTTTGCTTTATGCAGTCCAGATTTTAGAGCGCACTTCTGTTCTTAGTGTCTCTGCGTTTCACACTTATCTAGTCAGCTTCCGTCCTCGGTGAGGTCCGGGGGAAGTCAAGCATTAGTGGTGAAGGTCCCGAATGTGATATTAGAGCGTTCATGGATGCAAGAATCCCGACTCTGAATGTTGTAGTAATTCATGTCTTTGTCTCTGCAGTTCACATGTAGCCACTGGGTCATTTCTTAGCTATATCTCAATCACAAACTCTACCCCTTGCTAACGTTTAAAACCGGATGGAGAGAGTGGATTGCCAGCGTCTATTCCGTTGCCGGATGTGTCCTGACACCTCACCCTTAATTGCCATGTGCAAGACTTCCAAAAATTCAAGCTGTACATCCAATCTCAATGCTGCAAAATCGACGTATTCGTTTTTGGCTGTTGTCATCGGGTTGCGCATACTCCACGACGGTCCTTAAATTCAAAAAAAAAGTATCTCCATCCATTAACTCAGAAAGAACAAATCAACCTGCAGATGCATTCCTTTACAAATATTATGGCTAGACCTAACAAACACATCATCTCCACTAACCTGTTGTTTCGCTCCCATTTGAGGTAGCTTTTCCTTATTAGCTTGGCTGTGTGTGTTTTGAGACCCCATTAGCAGCAGAGCATCGAGATCAGAAACAGTGTTAAAAATGTGGAGACCTGCTTCCCACCTTCATAAACTCGTGTACATGCATTTAAACACACGTATACACATGCTTCCCTGCGTTTCCCCCACCCACCGTCCCATGCGCACTCGACTACTAGGCAGGCAAGCAGGTAGGAGAGCTAATTGAGATTAATGGGTTCTTTCGCATTTTGTGATCACTTTACGGTGAGATCTGCTCTCTATTGGCGCCTGTGCTGTTGCTACTACATCGTTAATATTTATCTTGTTCCTCGTCCTCGTCAAATACAGACCAAACACTTAATCTTCCTAATTTTGGTCCCCATAGCACGTGTTCGTATCTTTTAAGCTGCGTGTTCCTTTTGTGTTTTTTGTTTAAAATTTTCTCATCCGCGCTCCCCCATATTTCCCCGCACCTATGTATTCATCACTTATTAACTCCCTCTTCGAACACTTCATTCGTTCTCGTGAGTTGGACTGATCCCCCAGAGGAAATGGTGGTCGGAGGCAGTCGTTTTCTGTTTACACTCGGATCTGATTGTAAGAGGATTTAGTTGTTGCTCTCCAGTTATCCAGGAGGCTGTTAGAGGACGGTTGTAAGCGTAGGTCTATAGTTTAACAGTAGAAACATAATATTTTAAACCAGTTTACTAAATAACTGGTCGAGATTAGAGATCGCAGGACTTAATGTAACACCCAATCCCCGGCACTTAAGCTAGCCGCACTCTGTGTTTCCTTTTTTTCACAAAAGCGGATTTAAGGTTATCTCTCTCCTGTCCTCGTCCATCGGTGTAGCTTCCACCAAACTGCCCTTTTTATTTAATTTTCACTATCAATTTTATTTACTAGTCCAGGCGCTACGATGTGGGCCTCATCCGTGTCATTGAGCTAAAAAGAAAGTTTTTATTTGCCCATTTTCAAGGGTTTTAAAGTCCTGGATGGAAACAGCCTTGTGTGTTTCGGCGCCTCCGTGTATGGAACCCATATATCTTGGCGATAATTTACCACACGCACCCATAGAAGTTTCTAGCCATCGTTCAAGACATCCAAACAACTCCTGACGTCGGACAACATAGGTGTTCAAGCGCATGTGCATTTGTGTGTGTTTAGTTAATCAGCCTCCCAGCAGAGCCCGGACATCAATCATTCGAACGAGAGAAGTAGAGACAAAATACCATGCAAAACGCGTGCGTGCGTGTGCAGCTCTGAAGCAAGCACGGGCTTGTGCAGTTCCTTCGTCCATCCATCCACTCATGCATGCGTGCGTGTGCATCTTGTTTACCCGTCACTCAGGCCTCCCATGCTCTACGTTGGTCCATCCTACTCCCCCTTCTTCACCCCCGCCTCCCCCCTCTAGGTGCCTCTACCTCCGCTATTGTGATTGACAGACAGCGCGGTTAACCAATGGACACCGCCTGAGATTTTCTGAGTCACGCGACCGTCAGTTGAATGCATATTCTGGTCAGGAGGGTCCTTCTAGCATGTGTGAAAAATTCATGATTTTTTTCAACCGCCGATCCGATACGTCGATGTGAGCTGGCAGCTGTCCATCAAGTCCTGCACTTTTAGGCAAAACTCGATAAGCTGTCATCCTCTGCGCACATTTACCACTTAAAACTTGTCCATTCCCGTGCTAGCTTCGTTTATTTTAGTGGTCCATGGCATAGACAGCCCTCGATATCCTTCCGCCAATCTAGTGGAGGAGGACCCTGTGTGTATAAATTCTTAAAAGAGCAATCATGAATGACAAAGTTGTTTACATTTAGGGCGTTGCAGTTCTGCGTCGCCTTTTAAAAGCACAGCCGAGACCCCTTTCCACAAAAGATCATTCTTATTGTGTTTATGTTTGTCAGAAAAAAACCAACATGGATTGGAAATGGACGGATGACTAAACTCGGGGGAAATGTGAATGTATGTCCTAATAAATCTTCCAACATTTCCCTTTCTCCTCCTCTATGTGTGCATCTGATGGTGTCACGTAATCAAAATAACGAGGCTTCACTTATTAAATCACTTTGTTTCGTGGATTAGGATACAGGTCTGAAAGTGGGGAGTATGTTCTCCTTCCATTCCCCATCAACTGACAGCCATATTTTCTCTCTGTCACTTTGATACTTATCTCCTGACTTTCCCTATCTCTTCCTCCCCCTTTTCTCCCTCCCTCCTTCATTGAAGTATTTTAAACCCACTCTAAATTTGTCATCCGGTTTTGCCACCCCAACAATTTCATTCAGATAACGCCTTAATTTTCACATGCCCACACAAACAGGTCATTTAGCTGGAACTAAGTTTACTTGAGTAGGAGTGAATCCTTTCGTCTGGTAAATTTGTAGACTCCTAAAAGACCTGTTTAAACACGAATGGAGGTGCCATTACCATTTATCAGGTCGTCATTTTTAGGCATTAGTTAACTAGGTTAATCACGGGAGTGTTGAATTGATTGTAAAGTCCCACCTTACACTGGGAAGTAGCATCTCAAATTTTTTTTTTAATAATATAACTGCTTTTTTGATTAAATCAAACGTAAACCACACGTTCAGAGGGAGCCAAGATCATTCGTCACTTTAGAGGGGAGAGTGATTGATGGGAGGCCGGAAGCGCTAGCATGACGGTCTACTTAGTAGGGTAACTTCCACTTCCAATCTCTCGGCTTCTCCACCTATGTTTGTGTGTACGCACGCCATCCCGAGATTGTAATCTTAACGGAACGGGCGTCGCCTTTTTGTTTGGCTCTCGCTTCTTTCGCCACATTTGTCTCCCCTCCCTTCCCCTTTTTCTTCTCCCGAAGGCAAACTTCTCACTCCCTATACTTTGCTTTTTGGTACGATTAATATCATCGCTGAAGTAACTGCGCTGATAGCGAAAGTGGAAGGCAAAGGGAAGTAAAGTGTAGGTCAAAAGTGCGTGCGTGTTTGGGTAAATGTATACCTTCTCTTTTCACCCGTTTTGATCTTCTCCCAGTAGCACCGCCACCTCCTCCATTACAATTGTTCTTTCCTGTACAACGAAAATGTGTCTTTTAAATCCATTAGAATTTCGTAGCTGTGAAGAAATTTCTACATTAGTACACACGATTGAAGTTGCATTCAAGTCGATGGATTAGTGCTGAAGTTATTAAGCTCTAACACAAGACCCTATTTCATATTAGATCGATCTTTTCATTCAAAGTTTTGGCTTTCCATAAAAAGGGATATCAAAGCTCACAAGGCTGATAGAATTACCCCCCTCCTCGTAGAAATGTCTACCTAGGCCTCCCTTAACACGATGAGCAAACGCGAAACGATAGACTTTTGCTAAGAAATTTGCACTTTTGATTTTGACAAGTAGTTTTGGAGTGGTTTGCGTCATTCCTTGGGTGCTCGCATAGAATTCAGCACATTTCAAAGCCAGGTTGATTGTTCTGGCAGTAAGACTTTCAATAATGATAGGATTCTACAGTTCACTGAATTAAATTTGCAAAATCATAGGGTTATCATATTGATGAGGTTGACTTCACTCCAGGTTGTCAAGATTCTAGTATCAAACAATTCTTGGTGCACACTCTTTTGAAAACGCTTTCTTCTGGTGAAATGTCTCCCTGTAGTGTCGACAGGACTTTTGCACCAGCCTCGGTAAATATGCGACTAACCTTTGACAAGGACGGTCGTAATACCAGGGTGATCCCAAAAGCTCTGCGACTTCAGGTCCCTTTCTCACGATCTTGCATTGATGAATGTCATAACAGAAAACTAGTTGCTATTCCTAGAGATTCATTGGAAGAAATTTTGAAGGATGCCTCGGTGACTGGCTGGTGTATGTTGGCAGAAGCTTAAGCTTGCACTTTAAGGTTGCTTGCATTTCATTTGGGTTGATCGGATAAGTACTTAAGTACAAAAGCCAAGCAATTCTCTTTAGCAGGGGGTGCCTTTCCTTGTTTATCCCATCATTACACGGTTAGTAGAAACCAGTAATTTGAAAGTGACTATATAAGGAAGGCACAAGAGGTGAAAACGACAACGAGGGCTAAATTGGTCTGTTTTAATTCCGTTCCCTCTCCACTGCAAAAGCGGCATAAAGTAGCTCTCTTTTTTCACCTGCTTTGGAATATAACATTGTTGTTTTTTTTTCGCTTCAGCCCGTCTTCACAGTTAGCAATTAAGGCCGAGAGCGCTTGTTGTGTTCTCAGTGGATGAACAGGAAAGAAGTACAATTGGAATGCGATTTAATTAATTCCTCTTATCGCATTAACTCACTCTGTAATTAAGCCTGTTCATAAACAAGCAAAATGTCTTTGCTTCCCTTCACAATGTCGTCAACGATCTCTTGCCGCCGAAACAACCATTATTAATCTCCTACCCATTCCAAGCAAATGAATAATCGTGAAATCTAGGTCCACGGGTTGTCCCTGAAGGTACTTTGAGGTCCATGGGTCCTAAACCTGTCCTATTATACACATTCAGAAGGGCAGCGAAGGCTAGGAAATCAAGTCTACTAAATGCCAGTCAAATACAATGTGGCTTTCATGCTAACCCGCGATTCGACAGGATGATTTAAAACACGCCTTGAAGTGCCAATTTTTTACCAAGCAAAATGGGTGTTTGTGTGTGTGCGTGTGTGTGTGTGGTGGGGGTTGTCAGCTCATATGTTTTGCAGTGGCTGGATGGCCAGCTCGTCTGCTCTTTTTGGCCTTCCTGTTTGTGCTCGTGTGCCTCTCTTGCGCGTACTCTGATGTCTCATTTGCTTCTCCCTCTCGTCCTCCCTCCAAAGCCCCCACTTGTCAATGCAGCAACAAATGGGCCTGCGGGGAGCGGCTATTAATCATACGTCTCTCTCCCCACCCCCTTCTCGTTTTCTCTCCCCTGCTCTTCTCTCTTCCACATTTAATCCTTTCCTTTTCCGCTCTATTCCGGTAAAATTGGCTCATCAGTCTAATAGCAAACACAGGCGAGTCTACTCGAACTTAAAAACTCACAACTGTTCAGCTTCAGCTTTTTTTATGTCTGTAACTGATGCTTTGGGTTAGACACCACTGTCTGTGTATCTCGCATCGATTTTGAACCTAATGCGGCGCCATTAGAAAACGTCTTGAGAGCGTATGCAGGATAAGGTTAGAAAGTGGCATTAAACCTCTACCCTCTTTTATACACTATGCCGCAATTACCCAAAGGAAAGCTATAGATGTTCTCGTAAATTACACCTATCCAACATCATGGTATCTAGGGCACAGTTCATGTCGCTGCCATAACAGCCTAGACCGTGGAAGCAACTATTTGCCTTGAAACTGACTCACAGTGCACCTCTACGTATCTCTCTCTTTTTTCCTCTGTTTAATTTTGATTAACGCTATACAAGCTTCCCGTGCTTTTTTTAATGTTATCGCCAATTACTTAGTTGATTAGTTTTCAACTCTGTGAACCAAAAGAAACAGAGCATTTTTCGGCGTTAATCAGGCAAGTTAGTAGATGCTGAAATAGTAGTAGGAGGCAGAGAGGGAGAGAGACTTAAAAACCAAAATAACGCCCGGACAGGAAGTCTGTGATTAAAGCCTTTGCCCTACTACCACTGCTACTGCTACTCATCGATAGCAGATGCGTCCATTGAGACAGTACCACCGTCGTGCGCCACACGTCGATTAAGTCACTTGATGTAGAAGGGTTTGTTCAAAAGCCCCAGCAAAGACATTCAAAGGTCTCTCAGAGTCCTCTTTTCATGGGTGACTCTGGGCAGTTCGATGAATACGCAGGCTATGGAAGGCCACAGACTGACGTCGTGTGAGTCATGAGCATTGCCATTAACTTGCTTATTCATCGTCAATTTTTTGCCGTGCTTTTTCACCATTTTTAAGAGAAGAAAGTGTGATGACATACGATGTGCTGAGGTGAGCTTCGTTCCACTTTACTGATAAAAATCATCTAAGACATCAACACTCCCCAAACTTTGTCTCTTGTCTCTCTCATGGTGTCTCAGACGTAATCGAGACGTTCGCCATTTCGGATCGAGTGCACTTGACCGAAAGAGTTTAGACTGATTTGAGAGATGTCTAGAAAGGTGATACTACCATTCAATTGTACTTTCAAGCATGCCTGATTAGTTTTAAGGCCAACTAAGAAATTATGCTTTCCGGCCCTGCAACCGAACTCATAATTGAAGCAATGGCTTTACAAAAATAAAAATTTTGAGTTCTTTTCTTCAAATGCTGCCTCACAAGGTCCTCTTGTGCCTCCTTGATCATAATGAAAAATACTTGCTTCAGCCAATCAAAATTCAGCATTGAGTTTGACATGATCTTCCTTCTTCTCTCCGTTCTGTCTCCCCCTCCTACCTTGCTTCCAAGGTGGTAGCAGTAGTAGCGATGCCGAGAACAAATAGTTTTTATGATGATATGATGCTACGATTCCGAAGCGTCAGCTTCCACCACACGAGCTTCCTCAAATGTCCACTTCAATTCTACTTGAATAACAATTGTAAGTGCAAGTTTAACTAAAATTCACATGAGATCTCTTAAGATATTCTATTTCTCAGCTTAATAGTTGGTCCATGCCTGTAGAAATAATCTAACTCACGGCCTAAATGGGCTTGGTGTTCTGCCTGTTACTCCTTCCTTTGCTATTGACCTTAACAGAAGAGGCGGTTTTTTGGTTCTAGGGTTAAGTTTCGTCCCTTGCTGAACGTCTTTTATTTATTCTTCAGGTTCCACGGCTGTTCGATTTATTTGGACGAAATGGATCCTCCAGTAAGTCACATGCCATCATGGACAGTTTTTTGAAGGAACTTATGTATTTATTAAGGTTTGTCATGTTGTTTACTGCTGTGGTGATTTGTAAATCATCAAGCTAGGTATGTTCACACGTTTGGTGGGATATAACTACTGCTGCTTTGAAAAGGTGAATGTGAATTTGCGCATTGGGTTTTTTAATAAGCCACCTTTTTATAGCGAATATAGTGAGCAAGGAACATGCTAAATACATCTGAGTGATAAATGAGTGCTTAAAATTCTAGTCATAGGTTAAAATCCAAAGCTCGAGCCATAAATAACCCTCTCGACAGTCATTCTGCTCTGGCTACTGTAACCGCTTGCCTATATTTTATGCGAGAGCCCATCCACCTGTCTCTGTCTTCCTACGCACACATTCATCTGTGCAGTTAGAAGTGGAAAATTTCTACTTGGATTGAAGAGTAAGTCAAAACGCCTTATGTGGTCTGATTACCGGGAGAGGGGCAATTTCTTATCTGATAACCACCCGCGCAAGATGAATCAAGAGTCATGCAGAGCCAAGAGGCAGACGTAGATGCGCAAATGTTTACTTTCAAAGGGTACAGCATCTTCGAATGAAATAACAAGAATGGATGGCATCTTACACGTGTTTACGACGAAGAAGTCACCTTATCACAAAGTATGAAAATACACGCGCACACCCACACAAGTGACATTAGACAGGGGCGAGAAAAATTTCTCTTATCCAAATTCCACTTAATGGACTTTTGATGTGAAATACCTTCATTTTTGGCTTTAATGGTCAACCATGCTTCTACTTTATCCGCCATCTCATGTAAGTGATGAGATTTTCAATGATCTCCGCAAATTTCCTGTTTGGACTACAGGATGACAGTGTCCGTTTCGGTGTCCCATGTGTTCCGCCCTAAAGACTAATTTGATGGGGTAGTGCTTGATGAAAATAGTAAAGGAAGGGGTGGATAGGGGAGGCAGGGTTAATTAGGTCTGTCTAAAGGCACGGCTTCAATAGAAACTCTTAAAAATTCGAAGCGAACCGTAACCCAGCCAGTCACTCTCTCCTCTCTCTGTAGCCTTGACTAATCAAATGATAAGAGAAAGCGTCACGCCCCCTGACTGCGACACAGACACGCGTTTGCGCAAAAATCATCAGATATGGGACTTTACTGACATGTGAGGCTTTTTTGCCCACCATTTCGGTGCATCATCAAAGCGAATACTTAACGCCTAATTTGGCAAATGAGCATTTTGCCCTGCTTTACAGTCCTCAAGATGCCCTGGCCAACGGATCCTCGGTTTGCAAGCTACTTCCTGCCTGGCTATCCGGCCGCTCTCGCTGCTGTTATGGCTGCGATGCGCTCTTCTGCTTCTCCGGTTTGTAGCTTCCCCACCACCGGTGGAGCCGCTGCCGCTACTGGTTGCCATAATGACTACAGTCCAGGTGCACCTGGCGGTGGTTTCCTCAGCGGTCTGGCCTCCTCAAGCACTTCGCCCACCGCTAGTGCTCCACCACACTCGAACTCTACTTTCTACACCCCTCCATGGGAGCCACAAGGCCCCTTGGCTACCAATGCATCGGCTTTTGGTTCACCAACAGCTACTGGCGGCAGTGGCGATGGATACATGGGCGCTGGCGGGGGAGGAGGGAGTGAGAGCCAACGAGACTCCGCAGTCGACGACCGTGGTCAGGCAGCATTCGTGAGTTTCTTAAGTTCCAGTTTCTGATATTTGGATCTCCTACCTTTTGAGGGTCGAAATAAACACTTCTTAAATTACATTTTCACATCTGGAGAAAATCTCTTCCTAATTAGGTACGAAAAATGCGTTGACCTTCATTTTCATCCCCACGCAGTTGTCCTCTACTTCCTGAAGGAGAGTGTTGACGATTTCTTGTTCCCATATGGTGATGTGCTGACTCCTTCCATTTCAAAGATTTTGATAAATTTGAGAAACTAAAAAAACGATGCTTTTATCTCTCCAAATTCATCATTGGAAAATCTTGGGCATTCAAATCTTTGATGGGGTTAGTTAGAACCACTAATCTCAGCTTTTCATAATTGTGGTGGGGTAAGACATGCAACTGCAGTGGAATCACTGCGAATGGTGCTTAAATAGTTGGCCGTAAAAAGTCTTTTGACATTGTGCACACACACACGTCTTCATTGAAGCCTAAACCACTTCCGATTTCCCCGGAAAAATACCTCTACCGTGATGATTGATGCGATTGCATGGAGGATGCTAGGGAGCGCGTGCGAGAAGTTTTACACTTTAATATTCCAAATAATGTTAACGCGTTTAACTGAATAGATTTTTCGTGAAAATTTTCTCAATTGTCAACCAAGAAATGTCAACGCATCTAACCTAGTAGGTAGGCTCTCTAAAGGACCATCTCTGGGAAGCGTCATTGATGCATCTGACATTTGACAACTTGCCATCCGCTGTGCCTTAAGCAGACCAGCGTGACAATTATTTAATCAGAAAGGAACTTCATTTTTTCTAATTTAGCAAAGTCGGAAGGTCTGCGGAATACCAAGTTCAGCCTTTATTACAATCGCTTTGCGTATTTACCACACTGTCTCACAGGTGCACACCCTTGCCATTAATTAGAGCCTCAGGCAGCGTCTCTTTCACTCCTGCCACTACCAGTGCTAGAGCCTGGGCCTGAAATGCTCTTCTAGGATGGGTGATAGTTTTGCCTACGGATGTACTACGGTTTTTTAAAGCTGAATTTTTCACTATGCTAAGCTGTTTAATCTCCCCAACCCATTTTTCAAGCTCGCTAATCGCTTCAAGCCCTCTTCATGCAATTCGGTCATTCATGTCTCCACTGCCTCCATAAATCCGAGTTCGGTGTCGTTTTTGCCAGGAGGAAGAACTTGCACGAGCCAACCAGATACCTGTCGAAATAACTTATTTTGCTGGGATAGTGGAGAGGGAAGGTGGTGAGTGGGGAGGAAAGGGAGCATGTAATGAGGATTTATGGAGGCACCTGCCTTCTATCATGAGACTGGTTTGAAGAAATAAATATTAATAGTGATATCCCTGTAACAAATTGGCAAGAAGTGATTTTACAGCGCCAGATGTTAGCAACAATAACAAAAAAAAACGACGTCGTTTTCGGCGGGATTATTCACTCTCTTCCGTCCAGGTGATTTTTAACTGATTTAACTCTTAATACTCCATTTAATTTCTCTCGTAGTCACGTGCATGCAACTCATGAAAGGAGAACGCTGCATCGGGAAGTAGGGGAAAAAATAAGGTGACACGAACATTGCAGATGTTCAAGAAGAATGCATACATAGCATAAAGAACAATTTAGTCTTTTAATGGCTTATCACTTAAGCGTCTCTTTATTAATGATAGCATGTAAGCCATGATTAACTCATCCAGTCCAGCTCTAAGACACGATTGCATTCAACTTTCACATGTTTTTAGTGGGGTGTATGGCCATGTGTAAAAAATTATGAAGTAGAATCGCCACAGATATTCACGCGAAGCGAGGACGTGGTGGTAATTTCTGATTACCGTATCGCCTCCTCCACCTTTTCTTCTGCATCTTTTCACACCTCTGCGCTTCTCCCCGTAGCGCGCAAGCACTCATCATCATACCGCACCAAGGGGCATGTCGCATCCCACACTGACCTCTCAATTATTCATGCTCATCGGAGTAGGGCTGAGGAAACACGAAAACAACATGCCTACATCTCGTGCCAACCTCGAGTTGTTTCCCCGTCTCACAGTTCTCTTCCTTCTTTCCCTTCTTCGCCTCCCCCTCCTATTCCCGTTGGGGACTTTCTCGCCACACGAAGACTTCTAGTGGTGAGGTGGTGGGGGTAAAGGTGAGGTTTTTTGCTAGTCGAGTTTGTGTGACTGGTCGAGGCTTTTGCATTGACCTCGCGGTTATGTGTGTTCATAACACTAAGTTGGCATCATTATTGTTTAATATTTTATGGACTTGGATGCACGCGCACGGATCTCTTGCATCCCTTGTTTGCCTCTCTTTTACAGTAAGATTTATTTACTTCCCACGTTGCGTTTGTGGCTTCGTGTCATCTCAACTCGGACTTCACAGCGAAACATGAATTTAAAGTTTATCACCAACTGTCACTCAAGTCAAGAATTGCTTTTCCTTAGATTTATCAACCTTTCCGCAGTATGTGCACGGTGACTACTTCACGAAATTACATTTGTCTTTTCTGCTTGAAATCATAGTTTAGCAATCATAAAAAATGTCAAGGTGCCACGCATCTCCATGTCTGTATATGTGTCTAGGCTCCTATCACTGGCGTCACACATTCCAACAAGACTCAACTGGTTGAAGATTAATGGCGCTAATTCTAATTTAACATGCATTTTTATCATCCCCCTCTGACATCTCTCTACTAGCTTAAATTATCTCCACTTTTATCTTTTGCCTCCCATCCAATAATCTCGTATCTTTTTACACCCAAATTTAAAAGTCCTATCTTTACCCCCTTTGTATTGATTGTAAGAGCCAGCCAATACTGAAAAGTTAAGGTGTAATAAAGACGAATCTTAGACTTCAGGTGAGAACCATTCTATTTTTTAAGCTTATGTAATGAATTTCTTGCAAATTGGATGCTTCACATTCTACCGGAACTGCAAATAAAGTAGGTGAGATTTCAGCAACCACGAAAAGAAACAACTTAGCCTCAATCACGAATTTGATCGGCAGTTAAATGGGTCTAAATAAGGCAAGAACATGTGCTTTGCTACTTAAGCAAATGCGGTTTCTTGGAGTAGGAAGATAAGGAGATTCCCTAAATCAACTTACCCAAATGTGTTTGCGAATTCTCTGCTTAGAGGCGCTTTAATATGCACGAGTAGTTATGCTACTTCTCTCTTTTCCCATATGCATGAAGTTTAATGGTTAAGTAGATCTTTTTCTGGATACGCATCTGTGTGTGTGTGTATGTGTTATTCCAAGTGGTAGTGGATGGCGTTCTTCCTTCATCCACAACTTCTTCCATGACCACGACCAGCCTCCCTCTCCTTCTGGACTTTTTTGGTGTGCATATATGCATGTGCTTCTGCCTGTGTTTGTTTAATCCAGTGTATCCTTCCGGTTCAGAGGCGTGAAGCCAAAAGGTCACATTTGGCACCTCTACAGAGTGAAGTGGAGAGAGGAAGAGAAACAGATAGACAGATGATCGTGATTGAAGCAAAATGCCAGCCAACTAAATGCGTATGCGTGTGTGTGTGCGTGGTGTCAGAAAGCTGTGGCTGGCATCTTCTGAAATCAGAATTCCCATTTTCCCGGACTCGTGTAACCTTTAACCCAGCTCCTTCAACCGTCTCTTTCTTAATCTAATGCAAACACATCCATCCACTCTTGGAGACTCCTTGTAAACGTTCTAAAATGTTTAAGTAACTGCAACTGGGTGCATCTCAAATGCCTCAATCCCGTTTTAAACTGTTTAGCTAAATAGCGAATCTCCCAAGGGAGGTCCACTTTCTCCATCACTCGTAACACGTGAGTTAACTGTTCGTGGTATTAGGTCCGTCTACTAGTTTATTGACATGGCTGAATAAACAGACATCTTGTTCTTTTTTTCCAATGTGATTGCAAAAAAGATCAAAAACTTGTTGCTCTTTTTACAAACCAAATTTTCTTTCAATCAGCAACTAATAGACCAGTGCACAGTAGTTGTTGTCCGTATTTCGCGAGAACATTTCCATTTAAATATCTTTTTACCTTCTCTGCATCCTACTCATCCATTTACTCAAATAACCTTAAGATTTTCTTAGTCTTCTACCGCACTCATTCATCCATAACCCGACAAACACGAACGATCTTCTTCCTCCTCAACTTAGCAGGAGTGGTTTTAGGTTTTTAGTTGCTAGATTAAGGAAAACAGCCTACAAAACTTTAATCAAGAACTTTACACTACTTGAGTGCTGTATCCCTTGGCTCCTTCAGATACTCCATGTAGCGCATGCAATTCGGGCCTATTAATGTTCTCCTTATGATGGGTTTTTCGTGCCTTATTTTTTGAGTAAGTTCTTTAAGCACTCATTCAATATTAACGCATTGCTTTTGGGCGGAGAGAGGGAGTGAGGTGGATACACTGAGGATGATTGGCATTCACTAATTAGTTTTCCCTCTCAGTACTTCTTGAGTCTGTCTCTGCCTCTCTTCCCCTCTCATCATCCTTACTTGTGCCTTATTGATGCTCCGTTGCAGCATCGAAAGGCAGCGCAATTGTGTGCTTCCAAATTCTCAGTTAACTGAGGACAAAAACTTTCTACGCGTCAATAATCTGGGTGTATAATTTTTTTCCTCCTGTGAATCCAATTTCCGGTATGGAAGGTGGTGGAGGAGGAGGAGGATGCAAATATGACTGCTATTGCAGGGGAGGCCAAATTTTTCCATGATGAGGCTGCAATTGTGTTGCAAAGGGGTAATATAATCCATACAGACTTTTCCATTCTTCTGATGAAACTGGAAACTGGTGGCCACACTTATCTGATCAACACTTTTTCCTCTTTCTCGCTCTTCTCCTTCCTATTTTTCTTCCCACCTCGCCTATCCTCTCACCTCGCTCCAAACGGATGTCGCTCTTGCCAATGTGCACATTTCCATGCTTCAAATCTATCGTAGAAACAATGTGGAGTTTTTTTGCTCCATCCACAAGTACACGAACACACTTCCAGTCGTATATTGCATACATTGGAATAGAAATGGTGTTGTTGTAGGATCAAGCGAAAGAACATTAAGTAATGCCTACACCAGGCTCCCAAAATGGCTACATTCATTTTCCCACTTATCATTAAGATCTTAATGGCAGCTATCAAAGAGCAGGCTTGTTGCTAATACTCTCAGCGCCAGTCCGTACAAAAAGTCCAAAGAGACTTTTTGAAGAGAATTAGGGTGCCAAACTTCAGGATAAAATTGATCCTGTAGGTTTTTTTACTGTAAGGGAAGGAGCACTCCTCCTGAAATACGTATCGCCTCCTCTGAATGACACTTGGATTGGGACCATCGCACAGACCTGCGGGCCCATGAACACTCCCACTGATTTACTGGATTTCTTGTGTCCCTTTCCCTATGTCCACTTCCTGATCAGTGTCGGAGCTGAAAGAGGAAATAGTCTTTTACTAAAATGCTGGACTGATATTGCTTTAGGTGCTTTTCCCTAGGTTCTGACCCCCGGGTAAATCGTTCTTGATTAAAAGCATTTATTTTATTCAAAACAATCTGCTTGATGATAATACGCTTTCATTAAGTCTTCTTAGATCCTGCCTCAAAATGTGACCTAACCGGATTTTCACCAAGAACCAAGACAGGGATCTTTGGTGCAAGAAATTGTCGTACCTGAACATCTCGTTGCCAGTGGCGACTTGCGCCATCGACTAATCCCAAGATTAAATCCGTTCCAGACTTCTAAGTTGTGCAAAATGACTTACATATTTAATAGGTTTCACCTATTACTTGTGTTAATGAAATTTTCGTGGCAAAAGCAATTAGTGCTGCCCCACTTATGTTTCACAAGCATACCATTTGGTGCACAACCAAATAGGTGGCGTTTCTCTTTTGAAACTCTTTTCAAATCACACTCTCAGTAGAGCCGAACTCCAAATCACCCGCATTTCATCCACGTTTGTTTGAAGCATCTGTGTGAGAAATCGGTGCTAAGCAATAAGTTTTCACCACCGCACAGAAGTGAAGTCCATTTAACACCACTCCGTGATCCGCGTTTGTGCTACGCCTGATTAGACCAGTGCACAAATCGCCCCAATTGCATACAGCATCGAGATTGACTTTCAGCAGCCCTAAAAAGCTGCGATAACTCGTGTCCTCGTTTCGTGTCAGATATTAATCGGACATTGGTTAGCTGGCCTGAGGCGCAGAGACGTCTCTATTTGATTAACCTTAGTATCAAGGTTTGATTGACACCCATCCGCGTTGGGTGATGGTGGTGGTGATTTTTGTTGCAACGATAGTAGTACTAGCGAGCTGTTTGAGGCATCTGTCGTGAAGTAGAGCGATAACATTAATTCTCCTCGCTCCCTCGTACTTATCCGAGATTGAAATGTCGATGCTCCTGCTGATAGTGGTGCTCCTCCAATTCACAAATTCGACATACAACTTTACTATCTGACACCTAAATCGAATGCATTTTACGATCCTTTTGTGGATAGAGGAGATGAAGGGGGGGGGGGAGAGGACGTGTTACAACGCATTCACTACCCAATCTCCACGCTACAGGGACTCCTCTTTTTAATCCGCTGTGCTAACAGTAATAGGCGTCAGAAAAATAAATGATGGTTGTTTTTTTTGTGACTCATTAATCTGTCATTCTCGCACTGAGTGCCGATGCTATTTTGGACGCTACCCTGACGATAATGACGACGACTACGACTTTGACAGTGATGACGTTAATGATCCACGTGAGGGTTTACTTTGACAGGGCCATCTGTGGTTTTCTTGTTCTCATGATTCCATGCAAGCATTTCCAATCATACTTGGTAGTGGGTTGCTTACAGAGTATGAATCTTAAATCTGTCCTATCTCCACATTGCATACACCCCCAGGTATGCACACCTATAAATGTAGTTAGTGTCTGTGAAGTTTTATCCAGGCTTTGAAATTCTAGGCCCGTTTTCATGACTGCTTGAGTGAATTCACGTCGTGTTCCTCAGTTTACGACAATTTTTGCGCTCAATCTTATCGCAAACAGATCGGTTGAGTTTAAAGCGATTAAGTAGACGAGGCGGCGTTTTTATTCTGAGGTTAATGATATTTTTCTGGGTTTTGGGCAATATAGCTTCCAACAGACCCCAACTTTGAATGCTGTGATGGTAGACTTACCCCAGAGACAGGCATCAAATGTGTTAGACGTCGTTCATCCATTTGTCCTTTGGACTTTGCTAATTCGCGTTGGTTTTTTGTTGTAATGATTGAATAGCACAGTGAAAGTTCTTTCGCCTCGGCATGTGTACATGTGCATTTATTTGACGTTGCTGATGAAGAATGTTCTTCAAACTGGAACACTGTGCATGTGTGTGTTTGTATCAATTAGTCATTGCCACTACTGAGATTCATCGGTACAAGGCACTTCGAACAAGAAAGAGGGGCGAGAAAGTTAGACAGTGAGAGAGTGAGCCTGCTCACTCAACTTTGTTACATCGCGTTAAGCTCTCTTTTGAAGGAGAATGAGCTGAGCAGATAGAAGAATGCGATGCTTATTAACTTTTCAATTTTTAATTGTCTCTCTCTGTTTCTGGTTTCCGTTATAGTCGGGAAATCGGATACCTCCTTTTCTCTCCAATCCTTTCAATCCCTCTATGCCATTCTATCACAATCCGCTTCATGGCCTCTTCGCTGCCGCCAACACCTCAGGGACGCATGAGGTCCTTCGAAAGTCACCAGTGGATCGGCTTTCTGATGGTGGCTTGGAACTAATGCAGAATAGCGCCGGGCTGAAAAGTATGTTTCCCACTCTAAAATATTCTACTTCATCGTCCATGCTCATTGACCTAAAGATGAAGCAATACCTTTCCGGAGTTTTGCCGAGTTCCTGCTACTGTCTGAAATCTAGTCACTTCCTCTGGTTTTATAATCTGAAAATTGTACTCTACAATCATTGTTTCAAAACATTTGATGTTGACAAAGTTTCCCAGATGGTTTTAAGGTGTATCCTTATGTTAATTACTCTAAAGGAAATCTCGATGAGTATTTTTATTCCTGCACTCAATCGAATGACTTCCGAAACTGGTGTGGTTTTTGCCTGTAGGATTGACGATGTCTGAAGGCAAATTTGGTTTATTTCTGGATTCTACTAACTGAATCGAAACCTACGCAAACCGTTGCGTTGAGGTAGGTAGGAATGATAAATCCAACACAATGCCTGACCTGTTTCTGACAGGTATATGATTTAACTGAAATTCACTAAATGATATTGTCTCTTTAAAATTCACAACACATTTACTTGGTTCCACCTTTCTGTTATCGTATATTTTTTCTCAACCACAGTCCAGTCTTCTAGATTCTCTTGACCACCACAAAGAGGCTGAGGTGTGAGCTCTTTTGACATATACGCTAAGTGGAACAGGAATTCTGAACTCTCCCCTTAACTAATTTATTTTGGGAGATGCCAACACAGTGTTAAACTAACGACTTAGGATCTGAAAGGAATCATAGTCCTAATGTCATCCTTCAGAAGGAAATGACTTTACTCACGATTATGCGGGGTCACTGCTATGACTGACAGGTGTGATGGATGGCTAGTGACATTCGCTTGCCTATTTTACGCCTCCGCCTTAGTGCAGGTATATGACCATCAAATTGCGTTAATTTACTGTCTTGAATAAGCCATCGGGCTTTTAGATGCTGAAATACACTTAAATAGCCTATCGCAAGCACTTTGAAGGTTGAAGGATAGAATTTTGGCATCGCATTAATGCTATGCCTTTGAGACTACAAGATTGGAAAATAACTTAGATAACTGCATTTAGCTCACATTTTTAGCTGCGAAATCACCTTCCAGTTGCGCTGGAGGTTTGAGCCAGTGTTTTGCAATTTCTCGCTTGGTTAATTAAATGCCAAGGAGAGCATTTCTAGTTGCCGTGACCGAACTTGTTTACACTGCAATAGGGGGTATGGACTAGCTAAAAGTTGGAATTAGCACATAGAACTGAAAGAACTGGCTGATTATAAAAAATTTTACAAGGTTTCCCAATTATAGACTCTTCTATAGTCAAATGTGTGTCTTCACTTTTTGCCTGTACACATGGGATAAAAATGATAATTCTGCAAGACCTTTGAGCCTCCACACTGCCTCAGGTTTTTTTCTGCTCCATTTTCCTCTTTTCGATTTAACTTGCTCTCCCACTCCTCTCGGAGTAGTACGTGTGCACTTCGCGTGCGTTCGTGTGTGCGCGCGTGTGCACGCGTGTATGTGGACGGCGCGCCACATCCCGAAGACTGACCCAGAGCTTGTGCGTGCGTGCGCGCCAACAAGGAAGATGATTAATTATGTAAACCAGAATGTAAAAATGCTACGCACAGCACGCACAAACACCCTCCAACAATTTCTCTGTGCGTATGTGGGTTTGCAAACGAATGCCTGATAGTTAGCACTGACGCTAGGTAGGGATCCTGCTTGAAATATCCTTCAGCTGTCTATCCACCCACCCATCACACACTCAAACACCAAATTTTGTCGCCCTTCAACACTCTCCGACTTGTGGGGTCCATCCTGAAGTACAACACTAAGCAGCTCTGACTTGCTAGATTACTTGGCCTACCAGTAAAAGACTGTTTCTATTCATTCGACTGTCTGTTTGGTTTCTATAGAGGCTTTGACTTGCTGCTTTAATTTGATGGGTCTTCGCTTAATTGTGTCTAAAGGAGAGCCTTTGAATATTTTTTTCGTTTGCGTTTTATCGCGGTTGCTCCCAACACAAACCTGTACAGTACCAGTAGAATTGAAGAGTTCCCATGGTGTTTTCGTGTGCGCCTTGGGGTCGTAAACCCTAAATTCTTGCTCCCTCATCTAATGAATAATGCTACTTATTGGAACATATGATGAAAAAATCTAAGCATTTTTTCCTTCTTTTCAACAATGTCCGCAAATGTGTGCAGTAGTACGCTGCCAAATCATGAGTGGCAACTATGATAGGTTACTAAATAGCGCCCCAAGACTTCCCTGTAACTAAAACAAGACACTACTTGGGTAGCATATGTAATGCCGACGTTTGGAAGGGCTGAAGGAGCTACTGGCATGGCCAAAGGCCCATGCCGCCCGGCAGGGGTACAAAGGCGGAGCCTTCGGTGTCCGCGTCAACACCTTTTCAAGTCCTACCACCAACATTACCAACGCCAACATTTAGAGGTTCTGCCGCGAGGGTTTTGCACTTCATTTATAGCTAACTTGGTTATGCAACATTATCACATCCGTAAATGACAGGGAGTATCATTAGTTTTATCGTTACGCATCGCTTTTCCTGCTTTACTTAGTGTTCAGATAGATCCATTTACCCACCGGTGGGCGCTTAATTGTCCATAAAGGCTTATGAAAACCGAAAAGTAGATTTTTATTAGGAATTAGCCGCCATTTCTAGGCCTTGAAAAAGACCATTTCCCAGGACACCTAGGAACCAAAGTGTTTGGAGGAACTTAGACGCTTAAATTTTGTGTGAAAATATTATATCGACAAACGTGAACGAGTTTACCACGGTAATTATTACCTTTGCTTTCGAAGGCTTCAAACTTGTCATAGGATGACATTATTTGCAGTCTACTCATTGTCTGTTTGCATAGGTAGGAATGTTTGTCTAGTAAAGTACTACTAAAACGTGAGCAGGTGGGGGAGCTGTCGCACTTCATAAAAACGACCTAGCCGGCATTCTCTCGAAATCACCTCTAACCCAAACTGGAGCCATGTGAATGAATTGCAAGGGTGCTGATAAGATAGAAATAAGTTATAGTGCATGATGCGATCGGTCCACATTTTCTTAGACCAATCAATTGTTTATACTACTTACGTCTTGGCGATTACAAGTGCATATACTACGCCATCCAGTGCGTTGTGCTTCACCAATTTCGGAACTATAAGTATTAAATTAATTTATTTTAACACATCTATTTCTTACAGGAGTGTAAAATCTGGGCAGGTGCATTTACACAATAAGTTGGCTCCTAATCGTAAATAATAATTTATAGTCCTGCATGTCCGATCTCTAGTGGTGGCTTTACCTCAATTTGATGCCCTGGAATATGGCCTGACACTTCACTGATTTTACTTCCAATGCCAAACCTAGGCTCACAAATGAAGTTTAGGAGCTCCAAAACAACAGATTCATGGCATTTTACAAATAGACCGGAATTAAAAGTGTAAGACTGTCAGGAAGTGGTCAAGTAGGCTCCGTAGAGTTATGAATCCGAAACGTAATTGTTCTATAAAATGCTATTTAATTACTCTCCTCATAGGTGAAATGGGTACCTACACTCCACCAACACATACAACCTCACATCCAATGGGCAGAGGCGTCGGTGGTAGCGATTTTTGGCAAAGTGGACAAACCACTTCTTTGAAGCCCGACCCCTCTTCCACATCCACGACGGCAACAACACCATCTTCGTCGTCGTCGTCCTCGCTCTACGCCGCGGTGATGGCAGCTGCGGTGGCCTCCTGGAGCGGTCAGTCGGCATCCACTGCGACTCCCGCCACCGACACTCTTGCCACTGGCGTCCCGACATCTCGCAATGACCCCTACAGTAAGACCAATTTCAGTTCATGCTGTGAGGACGTTGCGATCAAGAGAACCAAGTCTCAGGACGCTGCTAAAACTCCTTACTCGCCAAGGTTAGTTTAGGCATTTTTGAATTGGCCTCATGGAGTTACTTTTTGCATTGCTTTTGAGTTATCCTCTGAAAGACGTTTATAAATATATGGAAGGTGAGGTACAATGGCATCAGTGTGAGGTTTAAATTGTGGAAGTACACAATCGTATTGCCTCTGATGCACACCAAATACGGTTTCAGACACCCTTCTTGACTGTGTTTGTTTATGTACGCATTTCGCGAGGCTAAAACTATTAGGTTTACTTGATTCTGTTCGCATATTTGGTATGGTCTACCCGTAGTTTTGAGCAGCCTGAAGTTTCACTTTTATTCCTTACTTATTGAGAAGGTTTATTTCTTGTAGGAAACTTTTTAAATAGTCTCGTTTTCCCCTTCCCCCCTCTTAGCTCGGTGGTAGTCGAGAATGAAATAGGGGTAGTAGCACGAAAAGCACAGCTTTACTGGTCCATTTTCTCTTCTTCCTCCTTCTCTCCCTCCTACAAAGTCTTCAATGAGGCCTTAATTACAGCTCTCTTTGTTGTTGCTGCGTGCCTCGAATGTTAAATGTATGCGTGTGTGCGTACGTTTGTACCGTTGATGGACATATGTACTGTCAATGGACATGTCCCGGTTCATGCGTTTTCGATTTGTGGTGTGGTATGCTGTGTATTCCACTCTTTATAGTGTCGGAAGGAGGAGGGGGGCAATTCTCGTATCGTTTCCCTTCATGCAACAGTGAAACGGCCATTGAATGGAAGGTCGTATGCACATTTTACAGATGTATGGGTTAAAAGTGATGACAAAGTGTGCCTAGTAGCAGCTCATCATGAGGCAGAACGTGTTTTTTTCTCACGACTAATCTCTGCTTAACATCTTAGGAAAGTGTGTGTATGTGTGTGTTCAAATGTGTTAAAATTGTTCTTTGCTCTCTTGCTTTCAAGTTGTTGTGAGAATTCCCATTCGATGCTTTCCGTGAAAACTATAGCTGCTTAATTTTGATCATGGGAATTCACGCATACATTTTGCGACGCCTCGTCATTAAGACAAATACAGATGCAGTTCTCCGGTTATATAATTGTTTTTGAAGTCAAATTAATCCCCATTTCACTTGTACACTGCTCGTGGTGCCTAATTGCGTACCCAATTGCGAATCCAGATCTGTCTATTCCTCGTAAATCAACAGGTTACTTCCTCCAATTGTTTACCCACTCGTTTACTCATCAAATCCGGGTGGTTTAGCGAAGAACCATTGAAGGGAATGGTGAGTAAGTCCCGAGGGTAGTTACTGCATCCCGCCTGTCACGGACATCTGGTTCCTCCTCAATGCTTCAATTCCCTTAGGTATTTCATTATCTTTCCCCTAACTATCTTGTTATTGAGCGTGTAAATGGACAGCTACCACTGTGGCCAACACTAAAATACCTGTTTGTCCTGGACACACGGGAGCAGGGAGAAAAATGAGGGGCAGGCGACGACTACGGTAATCATCTTTTAGGGAAGCTATCGCTGGCCAGCCACACACGGCGTGTTGCTGTTGTTGACGTTGTTGTGGTCGTTGGTGACGCTCCAAGTGGTTCGATTGCTCTGCCGTTTTAGACTCTGTTGGACTATTGCTCAATAGAGGGCAGGCCTGGTCATCAGTAAAACTCTGTCTCCCGTGTCACCCTTCAAAAATCAGGAATGAGTTGGGCGCTGATCTTTTATTAGTAGTAGATTTAAATCACCTGTTGTTTTGACCGATTAATCAAAATTAATGCCCTCATCCTCAAGGCGACCCGACCATCATATTATTTTTTACCATTTAAGTTTGTCTTCAATTAACCGGAAATGTGCATAGCCATTGTCAAGGGAATATTTTATTCAAAAGACCATCGGGCCAAAGTCTTGCAAAGAAAGAGCGTATTCGTGCTCTATTTTACCTTAAATGTTTTTCCTTTTGTTCGTAGATGAGCAAAAAAACAATTGGCACACTGTTATTCATTTAGTAGCAATAATTGTCTCATCACGATTGGACCAGTACGGGGCAAAAGAAAGTTTCTTCGCAGTTTAAAGGAATTTTCGCGCTCAAAAGTGGAGCAGCTTTACAGCGTAACGCAGAAAACTTATGGCTTCCAGTGCATGTACTATTCTGTGATAATTAGCAACAACTCGAGCCGATGTTATCTTTGATGTTTGGTAGGACGTGGACGAAATGAAGTCCGGAGCAATTGCAGTGAAGAAATCGTGATGGTAATTCATTCGCCAGCACTCCAGTTTAAGATGAATAATCCTAGTAGGGCCCCTAAGGCAAATACCCAAACCAATTAGACTAAGTTAAAAGGGACTAGAGCGAGAGGAAGGTAGACCACCTTCCCTCGCATTCATGTAAGTGTGTCGGCATGTTCGTTCGCCTGGGCGTTGTTGTTGGTGCAGGAAGGGAAGAAGAAAAAGTCGGGACACAATGACGACGATGATGTAACTATTAGGGCGCATGCACATATTTTACCGAAAGATTTCGACAACCCATCTTCTCCTCCCTGGCCCCATCATCAGATTTGCACAGTCAATATTATCCTGCAGATTGCCTATCACAATTAATGCGTAGGCCTGTAGAAGTGCTGTCATATGAGCTTTCAACTATGACAGAGTGTCCATTATTATTCTAAAAGTATGCTCTTTTTGCAACTTTCCGACTAAAGTAGTGAAAAGAATTTGTTAGAGGGTATATGTGAGTTTATACTGAACTCGCGATTGCTAGGTAGCGTTTGGACCCTCCCTAAAGAAGTTGTGGAACATGCGAGTCTCCATTCAGAAAGCGTCGAAGGATTGATAGGCTCCTAATCAAAACCACAGCACTGAGATGGCGACCGCATCATGTAAAGTCTGAAGAGCTTTGGATGGGCAAGCACAACTCAAACTATTCTAGTTGGTTAACAATTGCAAGCAGTATGTGGTTCCCTCTTACAACAATCCTCACCATCACGACTATGCTGTGGTAGAGGACTACTGCCCGTAAAATGAGTCACATGGGGCGGGGAGTGCCTTAGTCCAGCGTGTTTACCTACTCCCTCGGTCTCTTTCTCTCCACTCTTTTGCCATTTCGCACCGATGTTTGATTTTCCTGCCGTCCATGCATGTGTGTGTATATGTGTGTGGTCAAGTATTCATTAATTCATTTGCTTCTCCTGTCTACGGTTAGTGGAGGTACAGGAAAAAAACTGATCCCGTCTTTTATAATACTGCTGTATTCTAGTTAATCCAATGTGGAGAGGCCAACCACAATCAAATGAGGTCGACTAGTGGGTGCCTTGTGCTTTCCAAATGGAGCATCTTTCGCAGACATTTAAGGAGTATTACTAGTATCAGCGTTAGTCCATTTGGCGCGTATACCTTAAATTCCTTTATGGAAACTCAAAAAAAAATTCAGTATTTAGAGTTGTACTGCCCATGCATGCGGTCTTGGCTTGAAAGACAGCCACACGGGAAAGTGCTCTGAGAGGAGGAGGAGGTATGGTCCCGATTATTTATACCATTTTTTTGCATGAAAAGAGGAGTTATCAGCATTATTTGAGGCCAAAAAGTCGCAGATTGATACGTTCTTCTAAGCTTTTGTGTAGGCCCTCTTTCAGATGCAATTTTTTCTATTTTACGGTGGGGCTTCACACACATTCTTACCGACTGTATTCATACAAGACTTCATTGTTTGGGGACAGTAGTAGGCTTGGAAATGTCTATAAATACTTTTCTTTCTGATATTTATAGCGCTTAGCCACATTCTAAATTTCTATTATGCCTGATCACCTAGCTTTGGTTAGACAAAGTTCTTACTTATCGTCTCAGTAAAAGGCACATAGAGGAAAGTAGAGATGGATGTACAATTACTACTATGCCGTGTCATAATCTTTTGACATCTGTCACATCGGTTCACCTAACAGGCGCCCTAATTTACTTGAAGTTAAATATCCATCTATCCGTTGCCTCCTTTCCAGGACATAGCTGTCGCCTGCTCACTTCTCTTGTGTCAGATCGTTCGACATAGGTGCTCTCTCTCTCGATTGACACTGCTGTTTAGCGATGTACTCCAATCACTTGTCAGATTTTTAACTTTCCTCCTCCCTTTCTATTGAAACGCATCAAGCATCTTTCTGGTGCCGTCAGTTTGATTAGGAGACTTTACAATTTTATTCTTCCCTCTTTTGGAATATGCTTTCCTTTAGCCTTATCCAATCATCTGTGGATATTCTCATCTCGTCGGATTGCTTTAGCCACTTATTATCTCTTCTACTTGTTACGCCAAATGACACAGTTGTTCACTGTGCTTAAAGCCGCTGCGGGAACGCACATGTAGGCAAAAACATGTTTTTTTTTTTCATTTTCCTCTATGAAGTATTCAACCATCCTCACGACTTTTCTGTACAGGATTGCCCAGTACACGTCTCTTCATCCATGTTGATTAGATCTAGCACTCATCTAGTGCTCAGTATATTACACCATTCTGTTTAAAATGTATTGAAATGATAATCGGTGGTTTCCTACAATTCATCTATTCTTGAGATCCCATCTAACAACAGGAGAAATTAGAGGTGTCAATTTTCCCCATGCTTGCAACATTTTCGAGGCTGTAATAGCGGTATGTGTGTGGCTAGAAATGACCTCTTCCTTACTCTACGGAGTACCCAATACTCCTGTCGTGGTGGACCGAATCAACCGTAGTCCACACTACTATTATCTCGTTCTATCGAAGCAATTTATGCGGTAAAGGTTGACGTGCTATGCTCAGTTACTTCAATAGGGTATTTAAGAATTTTTCACATCCCTTGTCGGATCGCGCAGCTTAAGCACTTTCGTACAGGACTAAAGTAGGCTTAGCGGTTGCCACGTGTTTCGAGGAATCTTAAAATGACACTTCTGTACTCTTATGGCTCATTTATCATAGCATTATCAAGGAAGTAAGCAAAGCCTCTACATTTTGACATTCATTACAGTGGCATCTACGTGAGTATAAGTAGTCTGTCATCACTTCTCCTACCTCCATTTCGCTTAAACTTCCAGTTTGCGTCTCCTTATCCATTCTAGCCAGACTATGCAGTTCTCAACTATCTTCTTACTCAACGGTCATACCTCTTGGGCGCCTTGAAATGAATTTAGAATCTCTCATCTCTCTTGGCTCACATCACTTAGCTTGTCTTTGTTTTTATTATCCTGTAAAACCATTTCGTGCTCAAGGCGAAAATTTCTACTCCAACATCCTTCCTAGTCCATATCCTTGTCGCGTGGTAGCAGCTTATTTAAGAAAAACTGGAATGTTCTTAGAACTTTTTGCGACACCATCATCCCGACTTATCTAGCTGAGAACTTAACACTCAGCTAGAATAGACTTATCGCTTTGCTGAAGATTTTATACTTTAGTTCAAATTCAACTAGTCTGTCACTTTCGCCTTGCCAGCCTTTTTAAAGCAGACCTTGTCATCAGGCTGAGCCACGTTGTCTTTCCCCCTTCAACAGTTCCATTTTGTAGCCCCTAACCATTTGAGTAATGCTGAAGTAACGTTTGCGTACTATTTTAGAATTAATGTCTCCTTTTTCTCATGATCAAATTGTCAAGGTCCTTTCATTTAGTAGATCCATATAGGGCACTTTCTGGGCATCCCACCTCACCGCAACAATAAGCTTTATACCAGGCGGGCTTAGTTTTTTCCCATTTGGACGATGATGACAGCTTTGGCAGGAGTGCACAAATAGCCAGAATTCTGCGCTGCTAGATCCTCCACCGTGCGTCTTCTCATTCATTCCGATCAATCTCTCTTCGTTTCAGTCTTCCACAACCTCTAGATATGGAAAGCTAGAGCCGTGTTGAAATGCTCTGCCGAATTCAAGAAGCTCTTGAATACCCTGCTGAATGTTTTTTAATGCATTTTAAATCACTTAGTGCATAGATAGTTTGTTCTGGAAAGCTTATGGTGATACTCCGACTATCCATCGAACACATCATTGTCTTGAACTACTTTCGTCGCTTATCTTCTCTATTGAATGGTACACCCTTTCCCTGGATTCGTAGCATGTTTGCGGCCGCAGCGGCAGCCCACATGCACTTCCTCTCCGCGGCCGCTGCTGCCGCCTCCTTCACTAGCAGTCTACCGACGGTGCAGACCAACACTGCTGCCACCTCCACCGCCAACCCCTCCGCTGCTTCCACCACCACGGGAGGGATCGGACAGGGGGCCCTCGCCTTGTCCCCCGCCGGTCTTGGTCGGAAGGCGCCCTCAGACGCCTGGGTGGTTCAACTTTCTGCGACCGCATCGAAACCATCAGAATCGGGGCGGCAAAACTTTCGGTGAGAAAACTACGTTTGTCCTTCACCATGGCTGGTTACTTTTGCATGTTCGCATTCATGTGGATGATATTTTACTATAAACCTTTGGAGGGGCTAAGAAAACATAAGCATGTTCAGAATGCCATGACATCAAAAAGGTGCCCAAAACTGCAGTAGTTGGAGGATCTGCGAAACTAAATGTATAATTATGCCAACATATATCAATCCAATCTACTGACAGTGATACGTATTGTCTTGCTAAAATTATTATGCTTTAAAACCTTGTGATACGGTTAATCATCCCTTCGAGTTTTGATATTGGACCACCTAGTGTGCATGACTCCTCGTTTATCCCTTCAAAACGAGACTGGACATTCCAAGTCTCGCATTACATTGCAGCAGCTTTTTTTAAAAAAGAAACATTAATCCGGACTTGATTGATTCCTTCCAATACAGATATGGTCCACCCGTGGTCTCATTACCCCATTCAAGTCCATTTAAGAACATTGGAACTACATTGATTGCTTTCTGCTTTCGGGATTGAGATCCCCTTTTTTTATTCTGGATTGTCAGATAATCTACCTATTCACTGGATGCTCGCCTAAGGCCTCCATCACATCTCATTGCATCATTTCACTTTATTGCCAGGAGGACTTCCTGTTTCGACATTTATAGCCCGTTTGCAACTGCAGTGTTACCACACACGTTGTTAAAACCTTCTTTTTTCATTATGGAGCATCCCCCAGAATTCCCTCATGTCAGATCATCCATCGTGGGTTTTCCTGTTCCATTCTGCCCACATTGAACAGGCGCACATCGCATCAGTTTTTGGAGAAAGTTGGAACGATGTACAAGCCTTTTTTCCCTGTATTTCATTCAATTGCTTCTGTTGTGTCAGATCATCTCATTCATCGCACTTCTTCGTTACCCAATAATTTAGGCAGCAGTATGTTCCAGGAAATCCGATAATGACACTTACCCGTTTTTGCTAGGATTTTGTGAATCACTGCCCACTTCGTGGCCATTTGTGCAGGTCTCATCACCATGCGTTCAAACCTTACATGAGCGCAGAGAATGGAGTGGACTTCCATTCTCCTGTACTCGCTCTAGCTGTAGGTCCCATTTGGTATGAGGCAATCCACTTCTTATGGAGCACATAATGTGCCTGGATTAAACCACTATATTAGACCCTCCAGCCTCGACGCAGTCATTTATTCAAGTTAGACCACAGTTGGGAATTATCTTTGTTGAGGTGAAATGGGTTGTTTCAGAGTTGCTCAATTCCTATTCTTATCTCGCCAATTTGCGCAGATCGCATTGCTCAGCCTGATCTTTGTAGATCCTTACATTTACCATTTCCACTAATTGTAACTAATGAACTGTATCTCTTTCCCTTATTGCATCCAAATCGTTCGAACCAGAACTATAAAACTCCCGGTAAAGTCTCCCACTAACAAACCTCACTAATGCACTAAGGGAGGGATCCTGTCCGACGGAAGGCCGGAATATTCATGAAATTATGTTTGTGCGGGTGTATGTGCAAATTTACATGGTTAATTTATGCTAACAATCCACTAAGCAAATGCAAATTGTTTGGCTGTGACTCCCTTTTTTATAATTCGTTCACACTTGATAGACTGATGCACTGTGTGCATGTGTGTGTGTATGTGTACGTGAGTGCCTGTGTTTGTAATTTCAGCGATGGCAAAAGTGTGACAGGTCTTGTGTTTAGTTGACGTTACAGCTGGACTTCATTGCATATGCACACACACACACACATACGCACACAATGGGAGGAGAAGGTGGGTTGTGCACCACCCACAATTGTGTCTGCATTGGTGGATGGGTTCGTCCGTGAATTCCACACTTCGATGTTAATCACTCAACCTTGAATAGGTAATTAATCATGCACACAGATGTATATCCAGGCACGGTTTTAGCGCCTTAAACTATCCTTGAGGTTGTAAAGGTAGCACATCGGTTCGTTGTTTGGTTACAAAATGGCCGCGGGGATGTAGACCCAAGGAAAGGGGACCGGAATGTCAAGTTGATGACCAAACTACACTAGACTGAATGCTTGAATAATCAATCACAACAGTAGATCAGCGTCCTTTCGTTCTTCCTGAGTGTCAAAATCGCATGCATGAAAGGGACGAGGGGCGCAGCAATGAACTAAATTTCAAGCCTCGCGAGGACCAGATCTCTGCTACTCCTTATTCTCTAAGTTAAACAATAACCAATTTAGGCTTGCCATTGCGAAAATTTAACTTTGTCCTCCCATTTTTCTTCACATGAGGTCTGTTCCAATAAAGTAGATGATAGTTTTTCCTTGGAGGTCCACCTTGTTCCCCTTGGAGTGGGTTTTCTTTCCTCCTCCATTCCTGCGGTATAGAAGTGAAAAAGAATATCGGGCAACCGCAAATGAGAACACGAAACAAAACTGAAGCGGAATGGTATTTACAGTTGGGAAGAATAATCATTTATGGAAGGAAAAAACTAAACCTCTTCAAATCTCTTTCATTCTTGTGGGAATATAATCCTTACACTCTTGGGATCATTTTTTAACTCAGGTTTTGCCTCATGAATGTTACCAAACTTTTGCTATACACTCCGCTAGCACCGCAAATAAGTGACATGTTTACTATTAGTTGGGCTGAATTTCATGTGGAGAAATGAACATGCGATTTACTTGCTCATATCTTAGCGGTTGATTGACGGTATCATAAGGACAATGAAACGCAACTTTTCCCCCTGTGAACTTGGTAGCTCAAAAGTGGACAATCATGCAACATGCGTGTTGCCATGGTTCCATCGACGACTCATGGACAAGTAATTTTAGACGAGGTAAAGGAGAAATTAGAAATAAATTGGACATCCTCTTGTAATAGCTCACTTATTAGTGCGCCTTGCCGGGTTTATAATTTTATTGCTACTTAATTGCGTTACGGCAATGGTGTATTAAGTGCCATGGAAGTGCGGACACTGAAATGCAATTGTAATAGCGATGTCAGCATATGACACGTAAACCACATTATTCTCTTTTAGTAAGCCTAACTGTGACCCTGAAACGATGGCATCTTCGCCTCAGGACGAGGCCTCAAGTGAGCCTGATGGTGGTCGGTTGCTTTCCCGATTGAAAAAGGCGCACATAAAGAAACCGCTAAATGCCTTCATGCTCTTCATGAAGGAAATGCGTCCACGAGTGCAGGAAGAGTGCACATTAAAGGAGTCCGCAGCAATCAACCAGATTTTGGGGAAAAAGTGGCATGAGCTCTCACGAGCTGAGCAAACAAAGTACTATGAGATGGCAAGACAGGCAAAGGAGCTTCACCAGCGTCTCTACCCTGGCTGGTCGGCGCGCGACAACTACGCCTATCACGCTCGCCGACGCCATCGTCGCAGTCGGCGACCTTTTCCACACCACTGTTCCTTTGTCCACAAACCTACCAGTAGCTCCAGTACTATCAATGCTGCCTCTAAGACGTCTCCTATCGGTCGATTGCGCTCCTCCAGTTTCCATGAAGATCGAAAGGCGCTGGAGCTTCCCCAAAAAGTTCTCGAGCGTCCACACTCTACAAATGATGTCTACTCACCTTCGATAGAACGACGAGTGGCTTCTTTATCACCTCTATCTTCACCACCACCACCGCCACCTCCTCCTCCTCCTCCTCAATCACCGATGATAACAAACAGGGTATCTGAGCGACAACAGCAGCAAATAGCGATGCATTCTTCATCACCGCCTCGTCCTTCACTACCACTACCTCCACCAACACAGTCGCAGTTGCCGGCACACACAGCAGCATTTGTGAGTCCACTCCAGGCACCATCTCAGCCACCACCGCAAGCTCTTGCTGCACTATCCAGACCAACACCTAATCTTGCCAACAATGCACTGACAATGTCAGCGTGTTCTGCATTTGAACATCACTCCAATCAAGCCGTACATCATCACCAGCAGCAACAACAACCACTTCCTCAACAGTTCTTGCAAATGCCATCTCAAAGAACCTTTGGGTACTCTCCTTCTTCCTCCTCCACTGTTTCGACTTCCGCTGCCACCGCAGTCTCTATGTATGCATCGGCGCAAGGTCAAGGCAGAGGAGGAACGATGTCAAGAGCATCAACAGGGTACTGGGGTTACCACGGTCCGCAGACGGTGTCGCACCAATCGACTGTGGGGGTGAAGCGGAATCCCTATCTGACCGCGGCGGCGGCGATGAATAGCGACTCGGTAGCGGCAGTTGCAGCAGTGGCAGCGATGGCGGTGGGCGAACTGTCTGGTGGGAGTATGAAGAAGTGTCGTGCGAGATTCGGTCTTGAGCATCAAAATTTGTGGTGCAAGCCTTGTCGGTAGGTCTTTTACGCAAAATCCAACTCATGCTAAGCTAGGCGTTACAGGTCTGGTTCTTAAGAGTTCATTAAATTGGTCTAAAGTTAGTGGAAGTGGTTAAATTTCAAAAATTGTTCTCCAGTAGAGATTTTGTAAGCTCTTTAGTCCTTTTGTCACTGGTGCTGCATGTGGGATCCCAATTTGTTCCATTTGTGTTTCATACGTGACAAATGTAAGCGAGAGACTGGGTTGGGTCAAAGCGATCAAACAAGATGAAAGCAGTTGGTGTCGCGTATGGGCAACGAAAAATACTGATCAAGTGGTGGTTTTCGCGCGAAGATCCTGGCGGTGATAAATGCAAACTGACTTGACTTATTCCTAGTTGATCAAAAAGTAATATTGTGCAGAGCTGGGTTATTTTCCGCCATTATCAGTGATTCTTGGGTAAAATTCATCTTTCAACATCTGCATTGTCGTCTTCAATTAACCTACCTCTCGGTAAAAATTTTTAAGAGCCTACTAATAATTTGTCGTGGAATCGCATTTGGTCATAGACACGTAAAGCAGGGGCCATAAAGTGGCTACTTGATTATCAGGAGGGATGCGAGACATTACATGGAGGAAATGAGGTATTTTTCGACTCTCTTGTGCAAGAGTTATCGAAAAAATCTAATTTAAAGGTAATGACTTTCTGCTTGTAAGAATAAGCAGCGGTATTGCTGGACTGGAAAATTGTCACCTACAAAGGAAGTGTTTATTCGCAAAGAGGAAGAAGGTGGCGAAGGTCACAATAACGCTGATAAGGAGGTATTAGCAACCACTCCACATGAATAAACATTTCAAGAGTCTCCAATCCGCAGTATTTATAAGAATGTAGTCTCGCAAATTTTAAATTTTTAAAAGCACCAATAATTGATTTTTTGTGATTCTGATGTAGATACTTGCGATAAATTATAGCAACCCGAAATAAAATCAGCATAAGTACTTTCATTCTCATCGCTCAATCAGCTAGCATACCTTTATATTCCCATTTGTTCATCAAAATGCCTTGAGAAAAAGTTGTCACCATCCCAGTACTTAACCCTAGCATTTAACTGAAAAGACTACAGTCCACGAGGGTAACTTATTAATTGTAGACGAAAGAAGAAGTGCATTCGCTTCATTTCGGAAAATGAGATTGACGACTACATGCCGCAATATCATCCTTACCACGCACATTCAGCCGCTGCAGCAGCGGCAGCAGCTGCGGCAGTGGCCTTCAACCACCATCATCACCATCCACATCAGCAGCCACCGCAAGCACAGCATCACCCCTACGGGGTTTTTACCGCATCTCGCCGACACACCAGTGCCGGTGCTGGTGGCGCTTACTCTGGGCCCGCAGAGAACCCCTCGAGTGCTCATCTACGAAAACAATCGTTTATCCAGGCCTCGGTATCTCCTTTCGGTAACGGTTTTGGAGCTGGTCCGCAGCGTCCCTTTACGCGGCAGCCGATACCTCAACACATCTCTGTTACTGCCGCTGCTGCTACTAACTCAGCCTACGCACACCCATCTCTCGGTAGCAGGTAGTTTTCAAAGGTTGGAGCATTATTGATTGTCTGTATCAACATGATTAACTGAAAAAACGCCTTACTTGTAGTTATAAACGACCGTTCCCAATGCCATGCACCCCACGGCAGCATCAGCAGGCGCCGAGAGAGTTTACAAGCGTATCAAACGCACCCTATGCGGGTAGTGGCAATGGTGTGAACTATTGGGGCTCAAGTTCTCGATCCTCGACCAACGCTACTGCCGCTTGTTTTTCAGGCGCATCGACACGTTTTTCTGCCTCCGAAGTGATACTATCACAGGGTGACCCAAAGTCACTGGCACCACTACTTCGGGAAACACAGGGTTCTAATCCTTCCCCCCCCACCTACCCACCCCCTAAGATGAACAACTTTCCACACACGCAACAGGGTACTACACTGGCTGTCGACACCTCCACAGTCAATTCAACCACCACCACCGCCACCATCAGGTCCATTGCCTCTACGAATGGTGGGGGAAGTGGTGATCTGAGACTGAAGCGGGAAGCTCCACCACTAAGTTTCGGTGTGGCCGATGTGATGGGTTTCAGGTCGGGTGAGGAAAGTGTCACACTCAATACGATGCTGACAGCGACGTCAACGTCCACTTCCACCTCCAATACCGCGGTTTACCGCGGGAACGCCTCACCAAGTACCTCCTCCTGTCCACTTCGATCCTCACCGGAGTTGGAGTAACCGGAGTCTTACTTCTCCTTTGCTCCCCCTTTTTCCCCTCTAACACATGCACTCATGTGGTAGTGAGTCGGGTGTATTATCCCACTTTATCACTCTCTCTTTTGATGTGTTACCCTGCAATCACACACCCACAGACGTTTCACGACTCCGTGCATGCTCGGTAAACAGGGTTCTTTAGTCACTTCTCGCCTCACTTAATGATTTGTACACACACACACACACATCACGTTAAGCGCCAGGGTATGAGGGATCGGAAATTTGCGTGTGAGGTCCCATCCCCCCTTCCTCTTTTTCTCCGTTTCTTCTCTTGTCTCCTTTTCCCCATTCCAAGAGTGGCGCCAAACCAGTCTCCTGCTCTTTGCTCTCTCTCTCTCTCGCCCTCCGTCTGTGTATAGTCTGTCTCATTTCTATATATATATATTATTACTGCTACCATATTATCTTCAAGCAGGAGCCTTCTGCATTGTCTCTGAGGGCTTTAGGCGGTGTTGCCGACATCACTTTCTCGTGGTTGTGTGCACGTCTCGACTTGAAATCGAGCTCAGACTCTGTGTGCGTCTTCAAAGGTATTAGCGCACTGACGGCTCCCTCTAATTTGAGCTGATTTGGATGCTGTTAGTCAGGCAAACTCGCTTCTGTGGCGGTTGAAGCCAAGACGCCATTAGATGAGCTGCTTTGTAAGTTGACTCACACCGACCGTGTGCTGGTTGCCATCGGCGAGATGAACTACCAAGGAGGGCAGTGTCCCACCGGTTTAAATCCAACGAGGTGTGCAATGTCGAAGTAACAAATTTAACTGTTATTCAAAAACCAGAAAAAGCATTCATCCTCAGACCAAAGCCACCCTACGTCCACTTAATCGCATTTGACAATGGGCTCAGAGAAGGCGACCGGAACACTGCAAGCACGTCAATGGCCACTTCATATGATCATCTAGGCCTCACAATTTCAAGATCAATGAAGAGAGGGTAAATAGGTAAGCATGAATCGCCACGCCAATTAACTTTGCCTTGCTGAAGTAGGGTTGTGGTCGAGTCAGCCGAGGACAGGCGTGTGATCGTAAAGCAGATGAGTACCCATGCAGACGACTCTGCAAAGTAACGATAGTTAAGCTTGATGAAACGTGTGATTCATCCACCATTGCGGAAGCAATTAGCCTTACAACTCCGAGCTAATGTCTGTGCAAGGTGCTAGACATGACAGTAACCAACCGACTAAAATTTGATAAAGATTATGAATACATGTTGGGTTGAACCATTCCTTTTCGTAAAAGAAAAGACAGGTTGAAATTAAAGAAAGGTAAGTATAGGTCAGACAATAAATGGGTACAGTTTGTACAACTATGGACGAAAAAACGGTGGGCGTACTCAAGGCGAAACAAAATTAACGAAGCATGAAAGACACGGGTGCCACTGTACAGACACACAAAGACGGAAACAGACAGACAGGTGAATGGGGACACTAAAACGCGAAATTAGGCGAATTTAGTGAACACTAGAATAGTGCCGAGGATCATAACAAGGCAGGCCAGAACAAAGATGACAAGGAGCTTCTTATCTCGTTTCTGGTGCGAATCCGCCTTTGTTAGCTGTTTCAGGCCCTCCTGTACGCGGACCTGTGTCTGCTCCACGTTGTAATCAATGCGGTCAACAAGGGTTCCCTATGCAGTAGGTAAAGAGCACTCAGAGTCCTAGCTCAGTAAGCATTTACCAAAAAAAAAACAAATAAATTACATATTCGTAACATGGTTCTACCCGGGCATGATTAAAAACATGGCTCCTCCGAAAGTCATAGAGAGTGAGCGTGGGGAGGAGCAACAGCAAGTGAACAACCTATGCTAGTGATCATCAACAAGTCTAATGGAAAACTATGCACAGTGTATTAGGTCATTGAAGGTTCGGTATCATAAAAAAATAATCTTTAAATATGCGAGTCGTTTGTAGAAAAGGAACTGAATATGCGACTTTTCATTACGGTCGATAAAGAATCTCACAAACATTAGTAGCTTACCTGATCGACAACAAGCTGGGCAACATCTCGAAAGATTTCATTTAATTCATGGAGAGATCGGACAATCTGTATTATTTCCTGCTCCCGTCGCTCAACAGCCTTCGTGTTTTCCGCTAGAAGCAATTGGGTCTGATCACCAGTGGCAGGCTAAAAAACAATACAAAAACCATTGCGTGACACAACTGCAGCTATAGGGGTCAGCAAGGAGAGAATTATACCTCAAGCAGATCAAACTCAGCCAAACCAGCCACATCATCGGCGGTAAGTTCAGAGCCCAAAGTCATGTTCAGATACCCACGAATCCGTTCATCTCTTGCTTTTAGTTCTAGAAAATACGACTCGATTAGGAACTTTAACCCGAACTCTAAGGTAGAATAAAATCGATGTGCTCACCGTTTAGGTATTGCGACTGAACCTTCCTGAAAGTTAGAGAGAGTTCTTGCAGCGTTCGAGCGAGAGATGAAAGTGTGTTGGTCATTAAATTCTCAGGTTGTGCTCCACCACTCATCAGGATTTTCCGCTTTAATGCTGTTAATTGCGACAATTGACGATGGCATAATGTAAAAAGCTAAATTAGGAAGGCTATACCAGATATAATGGAAAAATGCGGGGCTATTTGCAGCCCTAAGTTTCGAACCTGCGTCAATTCCTTTGTTTGAAGTTCAATTTCTTGATCCTCATCGAGATTATCATCCAATTTCGCTGCCATTATGTGGCGATCGTGTAACGTCACGAGTTCCTTCACTGAAACATAGGATTACCTGCTACAAAGGGTCATACTTTTCTGTCGAATGACAGTGAACTGGAAGTTGATAGATTTCACCATGTTTTGCCACTCATGCAATCCACTACCCAGCTTGGTAGCTCCAAGTTCAATACTAGTGGATTCATTTAGTAATTTCTCCCTGTCTGATGAGTGCTATGGAACGTCGAAAATCTAGGCTGCTTACTGATTGCGAAATTCCTGAAAAATGCCTATTCTGAATGGCATTGCTCCGCATAAAACGGAACGTATCCGTCAGTTTTCTGGCACCCATAGCTCAGAGTCCACAGGCTTGAATGACAAAAACGAATAGGAAGACCACGATCCTGTATTCACCAATCAAATGACAGTGTTATGCTGCATCAACAGTATTTCTTGCAGGATTAAAGGTTTCCCATTGTGGTCAGATCAGTGCGGATTATTAGCGGTTTCATAATAGATTCAATGTATTTTAGCAATAAGCATAGAATGCAAGCTACTTAATAAGAAATTTCGAAATGTGCATGAAGGCGGCGGCACAGTACATTCGAACGCTAAAAGTCACGTATAGATGTGCTTGCCTCGGAAATAGTTCCGAATTATCACAGTACGCATAGTCATTTGGTTAGATTGTCTAACTGACTCTTAAGATCGCAAAGGTCAAGTTACGTATGTGCGCGCGGTACAAAAACGTAGTACAGAGCGGTGCTCATGATTCTGTCACTTTCAAAGGCGCCATTTCGTGTTCTTTTCGGTGATGCACTTTCAAATTTTGTGCTGAGAAGCCTATCGCAGGCCGTTTCTTCAAGACGTGCAATCCACTCATGGAAACTCCTGGAAGTTAGTGGTTATGCAACGCTGTATCAGCCTGTAAGACTTAAGAGCAAAAACAAGGTTCGCAAAGATTCAGGTACTGAAGATTATATCGTCACTCTCTTAAGTCAAGGTTTTTACTCTGACGGATGAATTAAAGCAACAAATTAAGGAGGAGGAGATGATGCAGGAGTATGCCAAAGTTGTCTCACGTTTCCAGGATGATCTTTATCGGAAGCTCTGCCTTAAACTGACTCCAGAAATATTTTATAGTATTCCAGTTCGTCTCCTAGATACTATCTGCAATGAACCAGGCAATTTTTTACCTTCTGTCTCTCAATATTTAGATCCCAAGCGAACGTACCCAATTGGGCGAAGTAGCCACCATCATTAGTCAGACCTCAGTCCAATCGTCCGACGTTCAGCCGACTTCGCAGATCCTGGTCGACCTTAGTGGTCGTCCGGATTTGGTTGCAGTTGCAAAGGCGGCTATCTCGCAATTCCTGTCCGAAGATACGGAGCCACCACCCTCCAGGCGAGCAAAGGCAAAACCGTGCTCCGATCTGATCCAGGACGTTAACCAGACTCAATTCACAGTTCGACTTCGGACTCTTGTCACTGGAGACGTTCGAGATGAACTTGCGAGGAAAGGTGACTCCTCAATAATTTTTCATTCATTTGCGTACGTCAGCGCTCCGTAGCTTGAACTGATGCTTCAAACTATATAGGTGTCAGAAAATCGCGCCTAGCCATCACAGTGACTTTTCATTAGGAAAGTAGTTCGAAGCAGCATGTTTCAATAAACAAGCAGACGACATTGTACCAAGTGTTGTTCACCCAAGGTCAGGACATGCTTAATCGAACAAAGAAGGAGATGGACAAAATCTATCAGAAGTTCTCAAAATTGACCACTGCTATGAAGTCCCTCTCGGAAGACGACAAACACGCAGCCAATGAATACTTAAAAACAACGGTCAAGGCTCAGCATGCAGCAGCTGAAAAGGCGTGGAAGGCCAAGAAGGAGGAACTCCTCAATGATTAAACATGATCGTATAATGTATTCAGGAGTCGCTTCTCCTACCAGTCTTTTCTTTACCGGTGTCTCAACATTCTTGTTATGGGGGTGGGGCCATAGATCAGTCATTTGAAACTTTGGGTCACGCTGGGGGGTTGAGCCCAAAAATTCCAATGAAGCTGGGGGGGGCCATAACGCGCCTTTTTGTCCATCAATAGCTCAATTAAATGAATAAAGTATTGCAAAGTGTGTATTTACGGACATAGCAAATGGTACTTATGGGTTAACAAGGAGGGAAGCAATCAAAGGTATAAGGCGCTACAGAGTTACAAGGCGAAGGACAACCAGGCGAGAATCAGGGTCACGCCGCCAACGGGGGCGACGCCCACAAATCTGCTGTCGTTCGAGAGAGCAGTATAATAGCAAGTTCCAGAGAACAGAATCGTACCGGTCAAGAGTAGGGAGGTTGTCTGAATGGTGATTTACAAAAAGAAACAATTACCAATCGTGGGAACCTAGAGGAACGGACGCCTAACAAGGCTAACGAGTGCAGAATATGAATATCTGCACCACTTTTGAAAGTGCGGAGGCGCTGCTCAGACTTTGCGGTATTTTGAAAGCCTAAAGTCAGTCAACTCAAGCCGGAAGAGAACTTGCCGTGTGCTCCGTAAGCCAATGCGCCAATCGCTGTTGCTCCAAGCACGCCAGCTAATCTAACATATGCGCCACCGGCCATTCTAATAGGAACTTTTACTGGCTTTTCAACAACTTGAGTCACCGGCCAAGTGATGAAACGATAGACCGCCCTCAGACTATCCATCATTTCAAAATACGCGCAACGGGTCAAGTGCCATAAAATCTCAAAAATGTAAAAGCATGCTGTCATATGTCTAGCAGTGGCAAACTAGAGCATTCACCTGCCAAAACAATGGAGTTCGTCATACGAAAGATATCTCATCAGTCGGTTACTTTATGACTACAGCATTACTTGCTTTGGTAGCATAATAAACGATGTGACTTATTAGACCTAGCATAAACATATGCAAAAAACAACAATTTTGATTTTTTCTTTTTTGGTTTAAATCCAACTAATTTTTCTAGCATTTTTCCGACAGGAGATTAGCTGAGTGTAAGTACTAAATCGAACCATGCACAAGATTACTTTTCAAGATTCCTAAGCATCAAATGTTTAGCATTTTAGTTACGAACCGTAAAATATTCACTGTGCATCTTACTCAGCAGCCAATAATCAAATTATACTTCCTTCATGCTGTCAGTCAAGTACGTAAAGCGGCGGTACCTGTAAAACACATAAAGTGACTTAAGACCAGTGTGAAAACGATGACACAGAAGCCTTGGTAACCTGCTCAAAGGTCAACTGAAGACGCCATCTACATTGTCCTCTCCTTAACATCCAAATATTCGGAACCGACAGTGAAAGGGAGAACCATAGAACTTGTTCGACAAGTGCTGTTTCTCGCACCTTGGCTATCGTTTCAACTGTACGCAACTCCCAACGGATGACTAACCCTATAGCTATGAAGTTGGTTGTGGTCCCTTCAGTGGAGGGGACAAGGTGACCAGGTTTACAGCATTTCAACTTCCGGTGGCTTCGAAGCACTTATCTCACTCTGATCGAATCGGTACGTTTTGAGCGAAATTCGTCTTAAAATCTTAAGAGCAGGTATTGGTTCAAATGGATAAAATGCAGAGAAAAAAGTGCATGGACTATCATGTCAAGCTAAATCCTGACAAGGTGGAAGAAAAAGGTACCCAAAAACTGACTGATTTTATAGTCTAGTTAAATAAATTCCATTTAAAGACAAAAGCTCCCAAAAAATTGTGGTCATCAAGCATGGTTAAATACGAGTTCAAATAAATTTTGACAATGCGTCAGGTATCATGAGAGCTCTTGCTACTATCCAAACTAGCTATCTGCCCAGCACTGACATGGAGCCCTTCATACACCTGGATTTTATTCTATTTAGGTTGAATGCTTAGCTTTATAGGGATGGATACTTGCTTTGATGTCAACCCTGGCTGAGTCTACCACCTGCGGGTCTAGTCGTCGAGTCTCAATTGCTACAAATATCTCTACGTCTATAATGGTAAATCAAGTGATTTCTTCTCAAATTATTCATAAAAGTTACAATGCTGACACTCAGCAATCCAGTGTTACAGTTTGGTTGCTTTCAATATGCTAGTGGAGGTTTAATCAAACTCAATTAGCGACAAAGGTGATTAATTTGATTGTTGACATCGGAATCGTGCTGATCGGATTTCGAAATAAATTTTCGTTTGAACTTTAGTGCCCCGGGTTTTCCCCAATGTTGTAACAGTACATCACAACGAGGTTAAAAGGCCACGTAATCGAAAGGATTTGCAACACATAAACATTGAGGAATCACATAGTTAAATGCACCTTTAAATGAATGTCAAACCAATACACAATACATGTGTCTTAGCTGCGCCGCTAAAATTCCCAAAATCACATGAGAATGGTGACCTTAGTTGCAACTAACTTCGCTTAAGCAGCACTGATCAAGATCAGGAGGAGCGTATTCTGAACTTTTCCCCAATGATCGGATATATGTGAAGCTCATCTTTCTGTACGGACATCGAAGAAGCTAAGTTGATCAAATCATTGCTGAAGCATAAACTAAATTGCTCAATGCCCCTGTACTGATTTGGGAGCTGGAATGCCTCTGAAAAGTTGGTATGCTGCTGCCGCAGAGAGATGCCTTGAATCGGACAAAGTCCATTTGGCACAGCTTGCTGTTATTTTGCCAGGGGCAGATCTCGATAAATAACAACAATGCAATGCCAGAGACAACAAAGTGCAACGATAGTTTATTTCTTTAGTTTTAAAATATGTGCTATGATCAGCATTTTACGGATAAGGAAACTCACTACAGAGATACCGAGGCTGAACGTATGTTTTGAACAGCGATTCAGTTCACTTATTTATTTGGTCTAGTTGGTGCTTTTCGGATGCGGTAAAATGGCGCTAGGATTGACTGGGCATCAGTTACCCCCACACCTCCTTCGTTAGGAGATAACACCCTAGAATAGATTGCCTGCCGGCATATTAAATGGTGGGTAAAGGTAATGCCGGATTAACCGCCATAATAGTGGCATGTGAAGTCTACTTGGAATCATGTCTGGTCTGGAGAATGAGAAGCACTGAGTCCGAATGTTATACCATAAATGATGAAAATTGTATCAAATTTAAAAAAATAAGGCAAATTACCTACTCGACTTACCATTCTGCGTCGAAAACAACAAGCGTTTCAGTTAAGAACTGAGTAAAAGTTGACTGACTTTCCATCAAGAGGACTTTCAAAGGGACCAAGATAAAGGTCAGTTTAATTAAGACAAAAAAAGAACTCGACTACCTCCCAAGTGCTATTACTAACATCTGGTTAAATGACGAAATCCACCGCAAACCTAGGCCTAAATTAAGACATTTTTAAATAAGGCTTTCTGTATGAACGGGGCCCAGCAAATGTGTGGTATGCCTCCATGTCGGCTTATGACAGCTCAGTGCACCAGTGTCACATGTGGATTGGTGGAGTGGAAAAAAAACAGCACTAGATGCAGGATGCCCTTGACGTGAGCATAATTGCATCTGCCTTACTTTTGAACGGTAGCATTTGACTTGGTCAGTTAGGTAGTGGAAGTGTTGGTGACGCGTTGGAACACTAAAACATCTGGAGGCAGCGAGCATTTTAGGATTTCGCAAAACATTTCCACTAATCCCATAAATGTGGGCACTAATTCTGCTATACTCAGCAAGCATTGCATCCCATTTGAAGTAACTCAAACCTGTAGGCGATTGCAAAAGAGTCGGCAAACAAATCCTAAATCTCGCCAATTTAAAAAAATTTGCAAAACATACGCAAAGTAATCTAGCGACGGTGAAAAGCGAAGAAAATGCCCTACCAAGCAATGTTTCAAAACCCACATTCTTAAGGTTGATAAATGGAACACTTAATGAAAAGCAAATTTATTAACCACTGTATAAATGACTATAAAAACAGAAAGTCCGTTACGACAACAGAAAATGCACATAACATATCTCAGTCACATAGTAGGCTGCATCAACTTCCCCGGTCCTCCACAATACGTCTTCCACCATGGGTACTTGCCCATGCCTCTTATCCCACTGGTCCGGCAGCACGCAGGCCAGAAGGCCATGCCCTGGTGCCCAGGCCTTATGCTGCTCTCAGCGACAATTTGCGGACTACAAAGGGATAAACCATTGTAAAGAAGCTCATAAGTGTAAATAAAAATCTTCTGCGTAGATGAGATTTCCTAGATTTCATTCGGCGCATAAATAGCAGAACAATTTATAGAAACGAAACCACTTCAGCCGCCTAGATAGCCAATTAGACAAACAAATAACAACTGCCAGGCGGTAGCACAATGTCTCGGAGAATCGCATTTGTTATGAGAAGACGGACAGCAGTGCGCAACGAACTGGAAGTAGCTCTTCTACTGACGCACAAATGAGCCGAGAGGCCAACAGCATGGACGGTAGGGACAAGATTAAGCGCCATCAAGATCAAAGTCGGACCGTGGAAAACAGGATGGAACGGTGTAATCATTCACTCTGCGCGCACCCCAACCTGTCAAATTACCAGCTGTTCCGTTTTCTAACCGTGTTTTTGTCTGGGCGTACCCTCCCCTCTCCCTCGAGGCAATTAAGGAGGGTGAGATCGCGTGGAATGAAGACACGTTTTGACATGCACATAGATGGATGATGGGAGGCCCTCATGACCACGTTACTTCACGGCGCACCCAACTATCCCCGCGTGGTATCCACATTACCACAACTGTCGGAGGCACACAGTACAGCTCCCTCGGAGGGTAGAGAGCACAGCCAAAACAACCATCCACCTCACTACACGCGCACCGAAATTAACGGCATGAAATACTATTTTCCCCTTTGCTACAATCAAGCTTCCCTACTTTCCTTCTACACCCATCACAAGTGAAAGTGACGGGAAGGTATGAGGTGAAGACACGGTCCATTCAATTTTCGTTTGTATGATAGACAAAATGCAGACGTGAGTGAATGAGAAACGATGTACGGGAAGCACCTGATGGTGTGGTTTCATCATCATCTAGAGGGAGTACGGAAAAGCACACGCACACAAAGAGTGTATAACTAAGTACAAAGAGGGAGGCGGTGAAATAAAATGGTAGGACAAGAAACCGCACACAATTGAGCCGTCAAACAACTGTCTCTGTTAATTTGTGGGACCAGTGCCGAAGTAGCGATCCCCAAAGTTTCCAATCCCGGGGAGAATGTGATAGTCGTCCGTCAGGCCGGGATCGATAGCAGAGGTCACAATGTGTGCCTACAAGGGCAGTAGGTCAAAGGTAGGTACTGTGTTGCAACGTTGGTAGCACAGAGCCCTGCCCGTGTCACCCTTCTGTGCGTTGTTAATATGCCAACTCTCTGACTATGTTGCTTCATGTCTCGGACGTTGTGGTATGTGCTACTGCATGGGCCTATCCGATCTCTCGTGATTCGTCTACCACCTTGATGACGTGAGACCCTAATCATGTCATTCGCGCTGCTGGTCTCCAGGCTCTTCTGCCATCGACCAAAGAACTACTCCCAGACTCGTGTGTATTATAACGCCTTCAAAGAGGGGACTTACATTTGGATATGTGTAGGCAACAGAATGAACACCCTGAATGGCCATAATGAGGGAGATGAGGATTATGTGATCTTCGGGCACATCATGGTCCACCAGGACTCGCATCGCCATGACGGCCGCCGCGCCTGACGCCACCGTCGTGTCCATCAGTATTACGTAGCAGTCCTACATGGACGGCAGATAGAAAAACGGGCTATAATGGACAAGCCTTCGCCTTTTTAAACTCCATTTTTGTTTGTGTGTTTGACCGATCAAAATACCGAACTACGAAGACTTCATGGAGCAGAAGAATATTTGCCTTAACTACATTTCGCATTTAAACACAAATTCTTCACCTTCCATAGGCAACAGCCACCACGAGAATTCCGTCAGCTTTAAAGATCTTCAAGAGGGACTCATGCTCTATGTAGATAACAGCTAGAAGCAAATCTGCCAAGCCCAAAGGTCACAGAAAGAAAGTCCTGCTGATATCCGAATCCACAAACTCATTAAAACTACGGCCGCTTTTGATAAGCGCCTCAACCTCATTTTTAGCATCAAAAGTGAAGCTGGATTTAAAAAAAAAATTGACAATGTCCATTTCGGAACTCTCTGCCATATTCTAAGACAGGAGAAGCACTGAAGAAATGATATTTCGCCCACATCGCCAGTGGCTGGATGGGACTCAGACAGATCGACAAATTAGGGAGAGAGGATATTACACACAGGCTTTGTGGGACTACCCTATGAGGTGTATTAAATGTCTCGTACAGCAAGTAAACTAAATCCCTTTGGGCAAACGAAAGGCAATGAACCTTTACAGTGTAGCCCCCAGAAGGCGGACATCCGGATCGGCAGGATGCAGCATCAATAATTGTAGCAAATATCCTTTTGCCTCGACGGGAAGTTAACGAGTGAGCTTCAACACTTGCTCACATCAACCAAATTGTAGTAGGCAACGCAGACGAATGACCACGAGCAGCACCGATGAAGTGTCATGTAACACAATGTTATCCGTTTTAACTTTAGAGTTAACAACAAGCGGTATGTTCAAGCCCCACACCGGTAGTAAAGTACCATCCATGCGCATACCGTGTTCCAGACTCCAGAAGACATAACTGAGCCTTAGGTAAGTAACAACAATACCCGACTGATACCAGTGTGTTAAGAAATGTAACAGCTTAGCCGCTGAATTCGTAGAGGCTAACAAATGGACTGGATTAGTGTTGCCTAGCCCCTCATAGAAGCGAGACGGTGTGGACAGAAGTGAGTCGTACGCGGCTATTTTGAAGGGTATTCGAAAAAAAGCATTTAGACCCAAACTGAATTACTCTAACTTGGCCGCATAAGCGAGGCACTGACAATCCTTCGATCCTAAATGGTGTCTGAGGCATGAGAAAAGAATTGAGGAATGGGTGCAGCAATGTGTAGCCGATATCAACCCCGTACCAAATGCCTCCTTCGGTTAGCTAAAAGTAACAGACCATTCAATCAGGTCAATTGACAGAAACTATCCCTGCTCATTGTGATCGGGAGTACAAAGGGACTCAAAATGGATCCAAGTTCACAAGAATAGAGCAAACAGTAGTTACCTTTCAAATTGAGCCAAGAACCCCGACCTTCTCAAACCTAATCCAAGCTATCCCAATTAATAAAGCATTCCTTACGAAAAAAACGTTTGCCACCTTGAGAAAGGGGTTGATAAAAAAGAAATTTCACGCCAGGGTGGTAATCTGTGATGCTTGAAACAAGTCGTTCGCTATTCCACAAGCTCTCCCTGACCACAAGCGAAGTCACAAACCGACCAATCATGTGTTGGAGAAGGATGAATCACTCCAAGACTCCATAAAAGAATTTACCCATAGCGGTAATAACTTCATATTATGCAATAAAACGTAGAACACAGGAGAAACAATCAATTTAGCAAAATTAGATTCAACCTTCAAAGGACAAAGTGTAACAGTAACTCCTTCCCTAGCAAATATGTAACTGCCAGCAAACCACAACCACCCTCCATCCCCGATAATCGGGTCCGTGCCTGGTAGAGCCATCCAAGTCGAATTCTACACACATGAAAAGGAATGCCCGCTCTTGTCGTGATTGTACGCACAATACTAAGCGGTAAGCGGACCAATTCACACACCACAGGTCACATCAGACAAAAATGACAGTACCTGGATGGGAGAGAGAGTGCCAATTAAGTTTCAGGCAAAATCTACTCGCATCTACAGAAGGCTTCAAGTTCAATTCGTCTGGTGGTGGAGCGCTTAGGCGCAGCCCAGCCCGGCAATGAGGCCGTAAACACTCAGGACAAGGAGCGCCCAAACCTGAAATGTTTATGTATAACAAATGTTGTAAAATTTCACAAAGGACGGATCTTTCAGCCAGATTGGTGTATGAATGTAGCACTGCTTTCATTTCCTGATCTTTGCTCGTTGCTTTCTTTTAAAAATTCAAAGGTCCTGATCTTAGCCAAACACTAATTTTGCTTACCATAGTCCAGTTTCAAGCAAATTTAAAGGAAACAACTCAAGCAGCGTAGACCAAAATTGAAGAGAGAGGAGCCTTTCATCCTCCAGCCACTCACATCTGGAAGTGAGACAAGTTCAAGTTGACACAAAGAAAGCTAACCTTAATGTCACTCGGCAGACGCAGGTAATGCAGCTCCGGTTCAAGGGTCTCGGGGTTGGTTTGGATGAGGATTTTGCCCAATCGCACGTCTTTGCACACTGCCGTGAGTGAGGGTTCAAAAGCCTCCCCAGCGCGTAGAATTGATACACCACAAATCTGTGTGTTGGGGGCCAGCCGACGACCGTGGTAAGGAATGCCCTGAGGCGTGTCGACCACAACGTCCTACAGAAATTGGCCACAAGGAATGAGGTAGACATTTAGATTATCTTCCACCTAGCCCTATGGGAACACGTGATTACGACGCGTATTTAAGGCAGGCCAAAGCACTTTCTCATAAGCCAATTTTGCATGAAAATCGCAGATGGTCAAGGAAAAACCGAACGTTGGACGACCTTGGGTGCTGGAGGTGAATGTTGTCCCACCACAATCTCAAGTAAAAGAAATCGACACCGCAAGTAACGGAGCTTTGCTTCTTCATTGAACATGCGGGATAATGACAACTGCCCCAAAGTACTGTGTGGAGAAACAATGTTACCTCTCCAATATGCCCCGAAGTTTAGGCTTCAATATCTACAAGTGTTTGAGCGTGTCCTTTACTAAAGTGTACTGAAACCCCTTCAACTGGCCTAGCTCTCTTTTCGTGAGCACACTCCATCATTCCTACGCCATTCCTCAGGCTGCACATTCTAAGAGCCCCGCTTCCATCACATTTGTACAGCCATGCACAAGTTTTTCGTTTACCCATGTGGGGGGGGGCTCTACGAAGGGATAAATAGTCTCTATTTCGAACAAACCTGCTCATTAAAACTGTCGTGGAGATTTGCTCATCCATCTACCCCGCTAACACTAAAACATGGAGGCGATTACTCACATCAGGCTAAGGACAATCAGTTGTCAGGCTAAGATGGTCACGTGATACACTCAGATACAACCAGAGCCACCTCCCCTTCTATCTTCACGATTGCCAACGCAAACATAAAAATGGGAAATCTTGGGAAGGCCCGAGGATTCCACATAAGCAGTACAAAACAGTAAGGCCAGCTAGCGAATTCGCAGACGGACGGAATGAACCTCTACTACTCCAAAATCAACCTGCGTTCACTGTGCTAGACAGAGTCGGTACGAATTACACGACAAATTACCGCACCTCTTACTTTCTCCATCCTTATTTCAAACGTAAATACACGGGCACAAAGTGCTGGACGCCTCCCTTTTAAAACTTTTGGGAATTCTTTGCATCTAAGACTAACGATCACTCACTCTATGAATGGACAATCAGCACAAACTGGTAGTCACCTCATAGGGCAGAAGCCGATAAGCGAATTCACAAATGGGTCGCATGAGCCTCTCTGCATAGAAGATAAAGGCGTCCTGATTGGTATTTCGATCACGCAACAGGGTATGCAGACATCGTGCCTCAGGAGTCAGTGGTAGCACGTTGACTCGAGGAGGGATGATAGCAGGATCGAGAGGTGCCTCAAAGAGGCCGTTGGCGGTGCCATCGCCCCAGGGAAAAGCCGCTCCTTCTGTTGGTGTGTCCGGCGATGAAGCGGACTTCTCACTGCCGGTTCCGTTTGATCCCGTCTCCCTGGACGGCGTTGCGGCCGTTGTCATCGCCGCCTCCGCGGACCCATTAAGGCGGAGTTGGCTGAAGGACTGACGCAGACCGTTCGCCTGCTCCGACCGAAGGCGGTGCGAATGCTGAAAATGTGAAAGTTCACCCAGCGCTGGTGTTCTTGGCAGCGATGAAGAGAAAAAGTATCAAATAGCGCTAACCTCTTTCAAGTGTTTTTCTACAACCCGAACGATTAAATCGATTGCCACGACATTCTCACCGCCTACAGAAAGACATGAATGATTAGCTAAACTTTCCGCACCAAAACCAAAGTGTCGTTGCAATTTCTAATAATTATTTCTCGATAGACATCCAAGGAACGTACCTCCAGGTATGATGATGTCAGCCATGGACATGGTAGGTGCGATGTAAGTATCATATGCCGGTTTCACAGTAGTGTCGTACTGGTGGAGAATGTCAGGAATTTGCCGTCCGCGGCAGCACAGATCACGAAGCAACCGTCGAGATAGACGCTCGTCCGAATCCGTATCAACGAAGATTTTGAGATCCATCAACTAAGTGAAGATGAGAGAGAACTGTCGTTATTAGCCCAATTTAACACTATAAATAGCTCTATAGGACCTATATCTTCAGAGCCAACGGGCTCTTAAACAGACCTGCCTTTCCGTATGTGAACTCAATAGGGAATGTGTATTTTGGTTTTGAACGAAGAAGGACCAGTGGGTGAGCAAATTTGGTCATTAAGTTTGCTAGATGAGGCGTGCTCAGTACAATGAACTTGCGCTCACCTGCAGTACTTATCGGTTAAGCTTACTAAGATTTTGGCAAAATAATACGTTCATTACAAGGTGATGCTGGCTCAAATGCGGCAAATGCGCGGAAGTTATGAAAAAGGTGGCATAACGAAGCGTAGAGTTAATGAAAAATATACCCGTTCAAGACATGCGCCCCTAACTTCCAGTAGTAGTTGAAATTTCATAGATCATGAGTGCATGACATACCTTAGTTAGTTCAGGATAGCAGAAAGCCATGATGCCTTCAAAGATAATCACATTGGCACCGTAGAGGGTTCGCTGCAATGCAGAGATAAAAAGCACCAGATGTTCACTCGTCCGCCGTTCATTTAGAGAACGGAACAAAAAAATTGACGATTTGTAAAAATGGTAAACAAATGCACAGAAATCAGCAGAAGTTAATAACAACCAGTGGACGAAATCCACACACCAAGCCGCGCTAATAAAGGTATGACACTCTAAAACCTAACCAAAGTAGGTCAGAATAAGTGGTTACAGCAGTTGAGATCTCTGAGACCCATTGCTAGCGGGCCTACACAAATATTCACCGCAATATTTCACTCGCGCTCCTAGTCCCTCAACCCATTGGTAAGTTTATAATAAATCGAGTTCAACACTTGCACCTTGTAATGCCTTCAAAGATAACTCAGATGCTACAAACCAAACACTCACCATCAAAAGACGTGAGCCCGAATATACAGAACATGAGTACAATGAGAGAGCTGAAGTGGTCCATAAGAGACCTACCGTTTTAGCAACGCGAGAATGTGTGGAAAAATCGTATTCCGGCACCTGAACGCTCTTGCCCTCCTTCAAACGAGACAAATGGTTGATGAGAAGCTTAATGTCGATTGCTGAGGGATGATCAAAGTCGTAGCGACCCTCCTTTGCCAATTGCTTTTCTTCCGGTGAGAGTACCTGTTTAGTGAAGAACAGTGTCAAGCGCCGCCCCACCACAGTGAAGAGGCAAAATCATACCAAATCGGGATGCACTTACGCATTCACACTTGCGTGCTGGATATGAGACGAGAAGTTCATAAGCGTATTGTTTGCGTATTAGAAGTCAGTAAGATATTTGTTGGCACTAAGCCATAAAGTTAGCACAACACTTCAGAGGGCAAATCACTTGATGTGTTAGCTACAAATCGTAAATTGGCTTAGAGTATATGACAACAAATGCGTAAATCACGAACCGAGTGACCCGGAACACAGCCAGAGCACACGGCGAGGTGAGGTTACGCCTACTTTCTTCGCATAACAGAGGGTGTTGGCAAAACACAAAAGTGCTACAGATGAGGGTTACTTCATTATTGCACATTATAAAATACCAACTGCATTGATGAATAATGAAGGCTCAGAACAATCACAGCGAGTAAAGTTATCATTGTTCGTATTTCCAACCCTCTCATAACCACACCAGTGACATCAAAGCGAATAGCCATGAGAACTTATTGCTTTAAATAAGTTGAATTTCCCGCGCAGAAATCTTGAAACCCAATACTTAAGAACTCGCAATTGAGAAACGAGTCCTCAAAACGGCCGCATTAGTTCTCGATGTGAATGACGAAAGCCTGGTGACCCGAAGGTGCGATAAAGGGGATGTATGTGATTAGTCTACGTGACTGGTCGCGACCGTTCAGCCTAAGTTGACAGCGGGGAGCTTGGATAACGAGAAAACCGGATCACAACACAGGTGCCTGATCATCAACATAGGGGATCATCGCTATCCACCTAGTAGAGGTGACTTGCGAATTAAAATAGTGTTGAAGCGAACATTTCTAAATAACGTGGAGGCACCCGTACATCGAAATGATCCGACTTTTCGGCTAAATAGGTTCACCCTCATCAAGCATTAGATCAAAACCCATAACAGAACATAATTTTATCTTGCGGAATCAGCCGGATACCGTGACATTGAAAAATAAGCACTTAAAAGGAATATTTTGACAAAACTGACTACACAAGTGTTTAGATGGTCAAAGTAACTTAGTCACCCGAAACGGCATTTACAAAAACTGAAGCACTAACTTGATGTTTTACCGAAAGTGAACGCTACAATCTGAGAATACATCGAAACTTCACACTAAGATCAACAAGGCGAAGAAAGTACTACCTTGTAATAGGAATCCATGCTGAGCAGGCTGACCCAGGAAACGTTAAGTCTTTCGATAATTTTTTGGGCCACAGTGGTTTTACCGCTACCAGAGCCACCGCAAATGCCAACGACAAAACATTCGTCGATTTGTCCCTCACGCGTGTACCACGGTGGTCGACCTCGTGTGAAGACAGTGCGTCCGCCCACCCGCAAAACGGGTTCTGGGGCGTTCCAATTAGAGGACAGAAGTCGTACTCGTTGGCGCTGAAGAACAAGTGTGCACGTACCACATTGTCAAAACTGCATGAAATGCTTCTACAGAAGCAAAATCCTTCTCCAGATTCACAATCAATAACCAAACCACTGCGCAATACTTACGGGGACGGCTTCAAAGTCTACTCGATCCGGCAATGACAAGCCTTTACTAAAAAACCGAACCACAGGTAATCACATGACAAAGTAAAACAATGTAACAAAGCAAAGACATTCATACCAATCCTCAGCACCGGAGTCATCAGACGAGAGCATGCCCAATGGATATAGGTTGAAAATCTCAATTTGGGCGCCAACAATTTCGATGAGATGTAACTAGCTCAAATAATCAAGTAGAATAGCAAAGCCAATATAAAAAATTCGGGTTAGTAAAAAAGGGGTATGTAGATCGTGATTGTCTTTGGCGAAATACAGGGGTGTAAGAAGCGACAGTAAATACGTGACCAGCAAATTGAAGCTAGGCAGATATAAACATGGACACATTTAGATAATTAGAAAGAAAATTGAAGCAGTTTTTACGTTTTCATTAGAGACGCGCTTATTGATTCAAGCTTGATATTGTGGTCCTTAGCAATTACGGAGGTATAAAATAATTTAGCTCAGGCTATTGTAGTGCGCCTACTGTTACGTCATCTGACTACAAATTTGATCACAATAGGCTGTAGCTCCCCAAGACTGAACCCAAGGACAAAAATGGACATAATGCTTAGGCTGAATGTGTATGCGCAACGTGAAGAAGGGATTAGTGCTACTGGCATCACACACAGGCGAGCTCACTCAGCAAAAATACAATGTGCAAGACACAAAAGTGGTCAGTCACAAAAAAACTGATTGTCTACCAACAAACCCATTATGGTAACTAGTGCATTAAGAGGACACTTGTTTTTGTAAAGCCAGTTGTAGAGGCTGCAAAGGTTTCGTGGAGAACAGTTTTTTATTCTCTGTACAGGTATTTTCATACTCATGCCACAGTTGATGGACTCGTTTCTTAAGTTCTTAAGCAGACTTCTTCTTCGCCTCTCAACATTGTGATGTTCTGGTGGTGTTTTTTTTGTGCATGGCACTTGGATCACCCCACCGCTGGAGGTGGAATGAGCTTACATAGATGTAATAGGTCTCATTCTTTATTAGTACTAGGTTAATATCCCCTCCCTGTAAAATGTAGTAGGTCTAGGTTGCTGTACTTGGTGTCGAAAAGTTGTTAATTCTCCTTTTATTACTCACACTACGCACTCTTCAGAGTTTGGTAAAGAAGTTCAGCTGGTGCACTCTTCTCATAACCAGCAAGCATCTTAAACGGTGAAACACCAATGGATGTATGAATGCTTGTTCCTAACGTAGGAAACCACTGGCATAAGTACAAATTACTGTCATACCGTTTGGAGCCCTCGGTGTTTGGCGTAAGTAGACATATCAAAGTGTAGTGAGTTCTACTTTACTGTCCATTACCCTTCGGATGGTAGGCCTATAAACCCCCATGAATTTTGCGTAATTACATGAATATATGGGCTTCAAAGTTGGTATGGCAGCCGAGATGATAGGTTTACTGGCTAAAGAAAATAAAGTATGCGTTTTAGAGGCTCTGCCTAGGCAGTTTTACGTCAAAACAGTCGTTTCCCATCTCTCGCCTTAAGCCCTTATGCAATGGTTTGAAGCAGTGCGATTGCTGTTAGGAGTTATCTTATGAATCCGGAAGAGGCGTTACAGATTCTGTAGGAGTTAGGTTCGCCATGTTCGGGACCCTTATAATCTCCTTTAATCCTACATGACCTGACTACCAGTGTGAGCCTTCAATGACTTGCGAACCTTGTGACAATGAACCTTGAATTACCACGGGCCTATCCTTGAGCGAAAATTTTTACTACACCTTTTGTATCCGTTGGGCTACTTATCACAACAATAGCTGCCCTTTTTCTGCGGTCTGTAAGGCGATGTAAAAAGCTCATTGTTCATCAAAGCCAGATCTGATGCGTATTTTGCTTGTTTCTCTAATAGCAACTTAATAAATTCATACACTTCTAGCGCCTTCTTTTCTGTACTTTATGAATAAATAGTGCAAAGCTTAATAACTCGCTTTCGCTGTAAATTTTATCATCGCCAGATAGTACCTAAAATGCCTGATCTCTAAAGAAGCACCAAGCAACCCTCGTCATTTTATTCTACCCACTTGTTTGATTCGGAAGTGGCCTAGGCGGCGATGTGTTTTCTGACCTCGTTTGCCCTTCTGTAAGAGTACTATACCTAAAGCGGCATTGCCAGACCATGCGCCCAAATTAAAATACTGATGAATCCGGTCTTGATTTTGACAGTGATTGAATTGTAAAGAAGGGGGACTTTTGCTTTAGTCCTTTGCACAGTCCATATAATACTCTCATATGCGTTTGACACCCGGCCGATGACTTGACGTCCATGCGTAGTTAGAGTTGCACATTCGCTATCTTGATTAAAGGCTAATAGGTCGCCTTTCTATGCTACATAACACTTTCGAAATGGTTTTGCCAGGCCATTTGGCAAGACATTAACTTTAGGCCTCTGCATTGCGGAGTGTCAAAACATTTATTTTAACTTATAAGGTAAAATGAGTGGGAGGAGAGGCAACTGGTCGGCTATTTCTGTCAATGGATACAATGGTTTGTTTGTTCGAACTGCCGGTTTCGGTCATTTAGGTGGTCATATTATGCTAGCCGGTTGGCTGGCATCCGGGCCGTGCCAACAGTCTCCAAGCCCTCCGTTTACAGAATATATATTCTGCCCTAGTAACGTGCCTTCTTTCACCTTAAAGGAAGTCTCGGGATGCTACAATGATAGTCCAATTTTAGGGCTAATGTAAATATCTTTTTCATTGGAGCCAATTATACAGGAGACGCAGCGTACAGACGGACATAAAATGATAGAGGCCTTGGTGATATAGGGGGCTTGATAGCCTCAGTTATGGGTGATTCGTCAACCAAATACTTTTTCTTCTCCCAGCAGAGGAGTTGTGTGCGTAGGTGGCTGTCCAATCGGCCTAGCTTCAGAAGCATCCACCTTGCACTTGACAAAGCTTATCCCTTATGAGTTGGAATCTTTTCACATGAGGATATAAGTGAGTAGATGTATTGAGCAGCTAAAGCCTATACCCACAACAATAGGACATAATATGAAACTGCCCGAAAATTGCCTTAATAAATGACCATAAAAAGAAGCTCATTAAGTGCCACATTAAATGCGACTAATTAATTTGAATCACTAAAGGCATTGCTTGTAATTTTCGGCCTTCGTGGTTTTAGAATCTCAGGAATGTCTAAATCCTGATTATTGGAGCGCGTTTTTACTTGGTGTGTGCTATGTCTGAGGATGCGTTTGCTTCGTATTTTAACACGTTGTGCTAATTTACGCCACTGGAAGCTTGAACTTTCTTCACAAGGTTATATTTTCATTAAAGATTACACAATTCCTATGTTTCAGCGCCTTTAAAACGATTTTACAAGAACGTTTGGGTGGCAAAAGGTGTTTGCACAGGTAGGGTTTTGACAGACCATATGTAGCCCCAAACTATTAACAAGGATTGGTCAGTAGTTATAATATCACTCATTTCTTTGCTCCCGCTGTTGCACCAAACTAGCCTTGCGTGTAGTTAGCCATGTATTGTGTAGCGCCAAGTCACTGTCGATAAGATTCTACCCATGCATCTTCAGCACTCGAGAATTGCTATACTAACCGAATGCGTTTTGATTAAATACACTATCAGTTTTTCCGCCTCAGTTGATAGTACAACGGAGACTGGCTTTGAGGTGTTTCTCGACAAAAGTCGTCTGCGTACACCCGGAGGTAATGTCTTCAGCGTCCCACACGAGGGCTTGGCTCTTGCGGTCGCTAACGAATGGGAATCACAAAAGGAGCATATTGAACGCTTCACTCTACCCCTGGTTAGTTTTAGGTCTAATTGGCTTTTATTATTTCACTTAGACTATCATCTGCAGTCATGTGATCGACAATCCAACCGAAAGGTCCAAGGAGGTGATCGTCAACAGCATAATGGAGTATGCCGACACAGATACAATTTGGTTGGTCTAATTCGTCTATAGAAGAATGAATTAATCACCTAGCTTTTATTGCCAAATCATCATCCAGTTACAGAGTCGAGACGCCGGAAGAGCTTCTTGCCGAACAGGAGTCTCAGTGGGGCACAGTTCTCGGTTTTGTCGAAAGCAGATATCATTTCCGCCCTCCTGTCACTACTGGTTTCTCCTCCACTTGCATCTCTAAAGAGTCTCGGGACTTTATTAGCCGATACCTCCTCTCCTTCAACCGATGGGGACTCGTGGGTTAGCTTTCCTACCTCACAATATCCTCTTATTTGGATGTGTGGTGGATTTTTCTGTTTTCTATATCTCTTCAGGCTTTCAGACGTGTGTGGAGAACCTCAAGTCACTCTGGTTAACCTTGGCGATGGTGGATGGTTTTCTAACCTCTCAGCGTGCTGTGGAGCTATCTCGATTGGAGCAAAAGTTCCAGGCAAGCTGTCACCTCATCTGCCAGCGTTCATAGGACTGGAAACGCGTCAAATGCTCGTTGTATGATGTTGATGGTTGTAGGAGAGACGATGGGGCTCCGTGGAGTGGTTCCATGAGGTTGACGAGGTGGAAGTGAATACACGTGTCGCCGCTGGGCTGTTGGTCGTCCTAACAAGCCATGCGCGACGCTCTGTCAAACAAAAATCTGCAAAAGGAGTGGCAGTCAAGTAGACCCTCATTACAATATCAAGCCTTCTTTTTAAAAGTACTTTTGTTCTTGTGTAGGTTACAAAGTTGCATTGGGTGACAGAGTTCACGGTTTCCTTCTATTTGCAGTGCCTTAGTTACAATACGGACTTATGGTTTGGATTATGATAAGGATAGGGAATGGCATGCCTAAGTGAGATGCGCAAAAGAGCAACGCTGGGTAGTCACCGAGTTCATCGACGGAACTAGGTAGCAGTGAGTTGTTAGTGATGTTGGTGATCGCAGGAGAGGAATCGACCACTCGAGCAAACGCCAATTGTGTCATTGCTATAACGAGGAAGGGAATGTACCAGTGTTAGTCCATAGTAGAAGGATTATAAGACTTGGAGATCGAATTACTTCGAATGCCGAGTTTCTTAATCAAGTGGACGGTGGTAGCAACTTTCTACCCTACTAAATGGATTTTGAAGGGGCTGAGGTTTTCTGTGATCGTCTGGAGTCCTAACTGTTGCTGAGCTGCCCAGTGTTATAGCAGGTCGTAGTGAAAGATAAGCTCACTTAGCATTCATCAGTGAAGCGACATTGGGTTCGGTCTAATTTTAAGGGCGAACAGCAAGCTGGAGCGGGTCAAGCCCAACCTCAGCATCACTCTGAATCTCATCAAACAAAAATATAAATTTACCATCAATCAAAGCAAGAGAGTTGTCCAAAAGCCAACCAAAAAAACAGTAGGAACCCAAGGGCACTCAATGGTCTCACTTGAATTAATCAGCACTCTAGTTGGGAACTTGGAAATATTTGTTACCTAAAAAATATTTTTTGCTGCTTAGGTCAGTTTTATGGGCCCTTCGCCTTAAGACTTCATTGAGGACAGAGGACATAACGCCATGGGATAAGAAGCAGTATTGGTGCATATAAGAGCAAAGGGGATCCCTGCAAAAGTCCGCCAGAAGCACCAAAGCGGAGGGAAATCAAGAAACAGATGAATAGCCCAATGTAATGACTCCTCTAGAATCTCTTCCCAGTTCCTTTAGAACGCAGCTTGACTGCAACCTTTTACATCCAACAAGATCGTCCAAATATTGATGGTATAGAACTAGTGAAGCAAGGTCGAAGTGAACGCCGAAATCGCCTTTCCCTTCCGACGCCTCTTACGACTCTCACCTACCTCAAATCTAAGGGCTCGTGGCTAAAGGGTGCCCCGAAATTCACGTGCAAAGTAGTTATGAGTAAAAACAGAGGATGTGATTAAAATAGTAAATTTTTATTGATACGTAAAGTATACAGCCCATCTGATGAATAGCCAACACCTGCGCACTCTTTTGCTGAACCTCCTACGGCCGTTTTGCCCAAGTGTAGCTCACTTTCTTATTATCATTATTGTCATTATTCAAACGAAAACCCAAGTCTACACTTTGATGAAGAATAGCCTTCATGACCACTAAAAAGGGAAGCATGTAGGAGGGGTGAACTTGTGATACGTGATAATAGCAAAGTATAAGTCAGAATGAAAGAGGAAGTAGCCATTAGACTAAAGGTCACCTTTTTGAACTTAAAACACACGGCACTCGCTTGTGAATATACCGGGCAGCTCAAGATATGCATTAATTTTGACATTAATTTTGAGTATCAACTAAATTTTTGATGAAATGATTTGATATTTTGTCCATGTTTTTAATTACCCGGCTCCTTTGGCTCCTGCAGATTGCGCTGCCGCTCTGTGTCCTAACCTTCAAGCCACGGTATTAGCCTCCCAGCCTCTCTGTGCGTTACTACTATATACCTTTCCACATTACATTGGTCTATTACGATTTCAGCGAGGAACTGGAACAATGCATTCTATCAAGACCCACCCCTTTGGTCACTTGAATGCTGCATTCAATAATTGTGAATGAAATAAAGAGATAAGATCGTGCTCACGCATTGCGTTGATAAGGAACTAAAGGAATTGCTTTCATTCCACTATTTGATGTCCACTAATTGCTTTAAGAAGCAAATCTGTGATAGGTTTTTGCTCATAAATTTACATTTAATGGTGTTGGTCAATAATTCGCAATGGAGGGATATGGCATGGCGCCCAACCTTATTTGGTTATCACTTCGGTGCCTATCGCTCAGTTTTGAAATGGCCTAAATCCTACTAACAAGAGGCAAGTAGGACGGTAAAGAAGGTGAATATGCTTGAGGGTGAGGTACAATGTTATCGTTGCCAAGTTTGCAAGCTCGGCAAATTTTCTTACTTTTTGCAATTCCCATTATTTACGAAAGGTGTGATAGAGAAGAAACCAGCACAGTTCTCCATGTCGCAGTGCATAAATTTACTTTCGCATTCAACCCAATAGTGTCACCTTGGTGCTGCAGCAGAAACAGAGCAGTTGCATTTTATAGCGCAAATACCATGATTCTACTCAAAATACTCACAATTAATGAATTTCAGCACTTTTTTAAAATAGATTATAGGTGTACGCTAGAAAAGAACTTTACATGGCATAAACAGAGGTGCCCCTTTCAAGTGTATGTCACTGAGTGATATTCTGGAAGTCCTTTGATTAAATGCAAAGTTTTGGTGGCTATCTTCAAGTTTAAGCACATTCTAATGTTGTACTCCCATCGCTGACCCGATACAGATTCCTACATTTGATCAAAGCCTTTTTTGTGTAGCCACTGTAGATAGAGGTACATATGCGTTCATAGCACTGCTCTGACAATAACATGTAGGTGACATTATGATGGCGAGTGGTGATTAAACGGCTTTGTTTAGATTCAAGAGTAAGTGGAAGTAGATGATTCTTCGACACCTTAAAGGGCTACACAAGAATGGAGCCAAACTTACCAATATTGACTGAGAGTGAGGCACCATGTCCCTTCATGTGGATTTAAGCAAGCATCTTATCTAGCTAGTTGTATGTACTTTTTAAGCAGTGATATTTTTACACGTTACTCATTGCAATGAAAATTTAAACACATGTATTAGACACTGAGAATTTTCGAATTAACCGAAGTTGATCACTACAGAGATTATGCTTGTTCAGTGTGTCCTTGACCCAATCGCATGCTCATTATGTTTTGCGTGCAGTGCCACTTAAATAATTCCATTTTTGGCTCTTGAGAATAAAACTCGCCTTTCATTTTCTGCCTTTCTCGGGCTTCTCAAAACTGATGTTTTTAAGCATTGTAAACCTTACTTTTTCGGCAAACAGCTTACAAATTAAGTTGACCCCAAGCGACTCTAGTAGAAGTCGAGAAAACAATTTTTATATTGATAGTTGGACAACAAGAGAGTAACTTCCTGTTTCATCAAAAAGCAAATCGGTTTGTACAAAACTAGCGGAATGCGATAAGGTAACATGCAATTCTTTCTGAACTGTCTCAAGCTATAAGGGTCAGTGCTTCCCTTTGATTCGGCTACATCGGGCACACCAATTCTGCATTAGTACAATCAAATTTTGAAACGATTAATAAACAATCTTACTCTCAGTCACTTACCCACTCACATTTACCGTTCTCGGTAATTTAAAATGCCTGTTCGATGAAAAGCCTCAATTTCATTAATTAATTAATTAATTAATTCATTCATTCATTCACTCATTCATTCATTCATTCATTCATTCATTCAGTCAGTCAGTCAGTCAGTCAGTGTGTCAGTGTGTCAGTCAGTCAGTCAGTCAGTCAGTCAATGCAAGCCATCATAATCCGGCGCTTTCCCCACAGAACAAGTTAAAGGTGTTCAAGGGAAAAGAAGGGGAAGAATTAGGGATAAGAGACAAAGGATCAAAAAGTAGATGATTTCGGTGGCATCACTATTTTATATGCAAACGTTTCAAGTATGCTTTGTAGATAGAACTTTAGGTGCTCAATGCCTCTGTAAACCTTAAAATGAGATTAAGTAGCACAAATGCAACTCTGAGGGTCATTTCTAATAGCAACGAGTGGTGAATAGGCGGTAGAGTAACCAAGTAGTGTGTGTAATCTCTACTGCCAGCAATTATAGGAGCCACCATCTTTGATTGCCATAGTAAATCGCAAATCCTCCTACTCCAATATCAAGTGCCGATTACAAGCAGCACTTTTAACTGGTTACGAAACGATCAAGGATGGTCCTTCTCTGGACCTCCACCCTCGTCCTTCGTGGTAAACAAGTCGCCTAAACTCGGCAGAAGTGGTTGAGATAAATGTGCTGCGCTCAGTTTGAATTGAAACCCTGGCAACGGTATGTGTCTAGCGATAAAATTAAGAATTAACTTTTATTTACGAAGACATTGTTGGCGATGTGGTTGTAGAAAATGCACTCAAGGCATACAACCAGAACTACTTGTGTGTAATACTTTATGTCGGTAAAATGCTAAAATTAATGATACGAAATTCGGCAATTGTTTGGACAAAATTTCACCAGTTGAAACGTCTGCACGAATAATAATGCTAGCAGCGTATTCGAGTCCACCATTGAGGATGAGCAGTATTTGGTAAAGAAGGCAGGCTTTCAATTATCCAGTTTACATTATCCGATATTTAAGACGACACTTTGTCGTTGGCATCAGTTGAGGAAGCACACATTAATCAGAAATCACAATTCCCTTCAACTGCATACTTTGAGAATGAGAAGGAAGAGCTTACTGCTTGGTGGGTAAGCAATCTCAAATGACTTATTTTTGGATAAGTTTTATCAGTTTCCAAATGGAGAAGTTCCCTCTTTATCTGGCTCGTTGTGGAAGATCGGTCTACCTTTAATGTTGTGAGGCTAAACAGCCAAAATTAAATTGCCACCCTCAAAAGTCACCTATGCCTCTGAGTCAGTGACAGTGGAGCAGTCAACCACTTCAAAATTGATGAAGTTGTCTTCCTCAGGGCTGTATGTATGGTACTCGTACCTATTTTCCGAATAATAAACATCCGTTCGTTGACGGTAGAACTAACAACGCTAAGCAGAGGGGTGTATTGGGGGGTCTCAGGCTAAACAACTGTCAAAATTAACGACATACGAAACTACCACAAGTTCATACTTTTCTGCCAACCGTGGAGATTACCTGGTTGAGCTTCAAGGGCGTACTTAAGGTGTCACGACCTCTCACACACGAGGCAACCAAATTGAGCGATGATAATAACACGCTTTTACTTTTTTACGGTGCGAAAAGCACGCCTTCGGCTCGTATAGGTTCAAAGAGTTGACGACAATTCCACGCAAAGTCTGCGATAGGAGGCGTCTTTGAGGGGCTTATTATCCCTAGCGCCTCTATAACAGTGAAAGTGAGAGGTTTACACAAAACTGTTGCAGTACCGCACTAAATTTAACACTTGGCAACTTAAAAAGTGGCAGACAAAAGTAAAATCCTAAAATGAAGTAAAGCCTTCACCTGTAGCACAATATTACTTATTTTACGGTAATGTGATCAATGTTGGGAGGTCATTCGGTGGTGCCCTCGTGTGAGTAGGTAGTTACAATCGCATTTTGACAGCAAGACCGCTTGACTCACTAATGAACACGAAGTGGATGATTGACTAGAGTTCCTACAGTACTGCTAGTTGGGGTAGTTCAAATTTTAAGTTGTAAAAGGACAAGCGGTAGACTAAACAGCAGATGTTTAGATTTTTTGTCAAATATTTTTGCAATGAATCCTATCTGTCGTCCAACTATGTAAAGGGAATAAAATCTACAAGGCTTAATAAGCGCAACACTCGATGAGTAAGATTTTAAATGAAAAAGCTTCGGTGAGATCGGATGATACACAAACTCAGCTCCAGTTTCTTCGTAACTATTACTGATTGCTTGAGGTTTATGATGAAACGAAAGCGGGGAACAAAGTTGCAAAATAACCAGGAGGGCAGAAAACGTTAAAGTGCTACCTCCTCTCACCCATATCACAAGACCTTTTAATAAGTAAGGCCTAGAATGATCGAATATGTCATTTCTGGTAGAGCTGCAGGCAATGGCACAAGGCCGAAGCCATCCTCTCTGGCATTAAGATCATCCCGGTCGACGCATCCAAAGGAGCGATACGGATAAAGAAGAGACGCTTTATTTTACTTATTAGGTGTTTCACCACATTAAAAGGGATAGGAAGGTTGGATAGAGTGGAGTTGTTTTGCCAAATAGAACAACGATTCGCAATGTTAACCAGTTCAACCAGTTCTGTAACGAAGGTGTCAAGGTGGATTCAGACATCCGTATAGATGGCCAAGGATTTCATACGAAATAATCGCAGCTTCTATGTAAGAATTTCTACATTACAAAGTGTTTAGAAACTTAAATAAAACATCACTTTAGTGACAACAGAATAAATTAAGTCTCCTGCCGTTTGTGTCCTAGTAAGAATGCGTTTGATCACGTTGACACTTCAAATAAAAGGTCATTCAAATAAAAAAAGAAATGTAGAGAACAAGAAAAGGGGCAACAAACCATAGAATGGAAGTATAAAAAAGTGGAAGATAAAGGCCAAAGATGAGGCAAATTTTGCGTGGGTTTCACCACATACAGAAAAAAGCAAACCACAGAAGTTAACGGGGCAAAAGGAATAGCAGCGTATTTATCAAAGTAAATCATCAAGTACTTTAGCAACTCAAATCGTAACAGGCAGGCAAGGAGACGCGAAGATTAGCACCCTTGGGGCGAAGACGATGTGCCGTCACTGCCATTTGAAGTGCCCTCGGATTGGAGAAAGTTACGAGAGCTCTGCGCATCTCTCCATCCACCCTCACTTGTGTGACCTTCCCGAACTGACCGAAGAGACTGCGAATGTCGTTCTCCCTTGGTACCGACTTAAGATTATCAACAAGTAAATGATAATCATTTTTCGCGCAAATAGCCGTCGATTTTTTCTGCAGGTGAAAAATAATTTATCAAAATATAATATTCTTTTTCTTAAATTGTGTTCCTCTCAATAATTGCCGATCTATGAAATTTTTAGAATTAATAAAATAACAACATTGACTTACTTTTGCGTAGACCTAACAGCTGACTTCTTTTTGAGTGTCTCCAGCTTTATTAAGTCACTTGCATTCGTTTGCGTGCATTTGACCATAGTGCCATTCGAAGACACCACTTCTTGGGAGGCTGCGGTGCTCTTTAGTCTTGGCTCCTCTTGCATGGAGTCGTGAGGATTGTGACACTCAGTAATAGTGTCTTTTCCATTCCTCTTCCGATGCTTCTCACTACGCCTAAGTTTTTTATTCTGCTGTTCATCCTCCACTTGGTTCCGCACACAACTCTCTTCCCGGTACCACGCGCGAAGACAGATCTGCACCAAAACGGTAAAATTGGGTTGCAGATCGGCCACGTGAAGCACCATGCCACAGTAGACGCAAAGTGCTCCTACAGATTCTTTGTGTGACAGCAGGCAGGGTCGTAAACAGAAGGTGTGTCCGCACGGCAAGATATGGGGGTCACGCATCCTTTGGAGCACAATGAACAAATCAATGAAGGTATACTTCCTCTTTACCCCGACATCTGCTTAATTCCGCCTAGGTTGATGGTGTAACCTTGAATATACACCACACAAAGTTAAGCTAAACAATCAAAAAACCAGTCAAAGTTGACGATGCTTAAATTGTTCACTACTGTTTCATGAGGGTCATATAGCTATTCTTGAAGTTTTTCCATGCATTGTTAAACGCAACGTTTCACGCCCCGCACCATTTGAATTTCATAGATTCTACTTACGCGGAACGATATGGCTCTCTACCTTCTCCTCTCTACCCTCTACCGTCTACACTTGCCTGTGGACACCCAGGCACTCATCCAAGCGTTTGTAATCATGCATATTTGGGTCCACTGGTTTAGCCTATTACAAATTGAAGGAAGCTACTGCATGCCACTACGGCATTGGAAATTTGTCATCCAAGTGTCCCACTAATAGATCCACCTTTTACCTTCCTATCCTCCACATATGCCTACAACCTTCAAATCTGTTCACCATTGCCTATGCCTGGGCTGATGCTTCCTACATTTATTCCGCGCTTTCAAAACCATGACATTTGCCATCATCTCACATAAATGCCAATTTAAACGACATATTTTCTTGCATCACCCGATGATCTACTCGACTAAATGTCAGTCACTAGGTAAATAAAAACTGTTTCAACATTCGTCTTGGAACCACAATAAAAAGTGATTTTTTAAACAAATGACCTACAACTTTTTGCACACTCTACATATGAGATCTGTCTCGGTTAGCTCCATCACCTTGCCACGCTACCCTCCAGTCAAGTGGTGTAGTGTTTGGACCACAACACATTTCCAAACTAACAGACACTATTGCAGCTCCTATTGATCATTTCTCATGCCGAAGTAGCCAATCAGCACGATGCGTGATTCCATTTCATGATCAAGGTTGACACAAGTGGTCCAATTCGTGGCCCGCCAGTTAATATTTTGTCTTGGATGAGTGTCACGCCGCTCTCTCGTGTGAAATGATTACGGTACCACTTATTTGCGTGTTGAGTGGAATTAAATGAGAATGCAAGTAAGCCCTAAAACTTGTGCCAGTGGTGAGTGGCCTTCAAAGACGAGCAGTCGCCTTTTTGCACTATTGCATAAGTAGAATAAGATAATAATCACGATGGCGTCGGCTGAACCACTTTGAGATCTTACCTGCCAGTTGTGTAACCGTCTTTAAGATGCTCCTTCTCCTTTCTAGGCCTGTCCTTTATCGGCATTTGCATACCACATTGCATTGTGGGGGCCCCTTGCAACCAATTCCATGGACTGAATGCAGGTAGAAGTCCTTCGTTAAACAGTATCTACATCCTGCTTTTTTGAGGACATTTGGATACCAACAAATCATTTGTACTGCGAATAGGCACAAAGCCGTAAAGCTTAAGCAGATTTAGACATGGATTTGGTGGATAGACAAGATACTTGGTTTTGTTCTATTACTACGATGCATATTTAATGCATGGCAGAAAGGAGCGCTTGGCGTGTTCTGCTTAAACACTTTACCCCATTAATCAGAGTGGATCAAATCCAGTAGACACTTAGTTCTGCCCCACTTAAGATTGAACGACTCTCGAGCGACTTCAGACGCACTAATTGTAACGGACTGGCCTTTCTTCTGCAACCCCTACCCCGCTGCGTCATCAGCAACCAAAGCTAAGCCCGTCATGGTGCTGGTAAAGTCAAGTGTCACTTCAACTCCTTTTGGCTGCTAACTAAACGCCCAGTTCTTGCCATCTTTAAGTAAAAGATATGCGAAATTGCAAGATGCACACTTGGCAAGAGGTACTTTGACAGCCTGAACCGAGCTGCTCTTCAAAATCACTTCACATACCAAGTAAGACAAAGAGCATAGCGGAGCCTTTCTTTCACTAATCACACTCTTGATAAAGTCTACCCCATTTGGTAGAATAAGAATTAGTCTGAGGTAAATTATCACTAGTATATCCAGAATCCACTGATCCTAGTCAACATTTGGTTGCTGATGGCCCGATGCCTGTTCCTAGAGCGAACGGATTTTGTTGACAGCTTCACTACAGAGTCACTCCAAGCAGCAGTGGCAGCGGTGACCACACACATAGTACCAACGGGAGTGTATTAATTATAATAGACGAAACGAAAGGGACTATGTGGTTAAAAAGTGCTGTGTTCTATTGATTGTAATGTAATATAGCTTACTGTTCAGAGTGTGAGTTGTCTGGAATTCTCCTTCCAGCTCTTGTCCCATTCTCTTTGACAACCTGACCATTCGTCGCAGTTACTTTGGCTCTCGAAGTTTACACTTCATCCGCATGCGGTCGTGCAAGCTGTGATCCATAGGTGAACATGAATGAGGCAGACCTTTGGTTCAGCTGCTGTATCAGGTACAAATAACGATTTCACTCTACTTTCGCACTTTTTTTCCACACGCAGTGACAGCAGGCAACAGACATTGGGCCAGCAGCATTTCATTTACTTAAAACATTTAAAGGAATTTATGCCCATCCCTCTACTCTGCTGCGTGAAAATAATAAGCTATTGCACCTTTCAGTGCTGCTGCCTCTACATTCAGTTGCACAACAGTAGAAGTTAAGGCTGAATCGAAGTAGATTGCCTATTTAGTGCTCTCTCAATAAACTGTAATACAACAAAGCAAAGATCAGTTAGTGTATCTGTAGGGAGGAGTGTTTACTGTCACACCTGACAATCAACAAATAAGCTGCACAGTTCTAAGCCATTTTACTTTTGGCTTTTAAGTAGCATCGCATTCCAGTGCTTGCTCTTAGGTCACTTCAGTCTATGCATTGTGACGTTTTCCAGTTGAAAAAAGACCGCGTTCTTCTCTTCTTCCCATTTGCCTTCAATTTTTCCAAATACATGTGACAAATCTGCGCAATGATCTGTGATTCAAGAATGAATCCATAATCGCTGTCGTGGGGAACAGACACGTAATTGGCTATTCTAAACAATCAAAATGCCTTCAAAATGGTAAATCCACGAGAAAAACTGCAAAATGACTGAGTAGAACAAATTGTTGCATTTACTCATTGAGGTTAAAACCAGTCCTCTATTGCCCTTCAGGAAGTTTTACAGGTGGGGTTACAAGTAAATGTGGTGGAAGAGACATTGAACTTGATCTATTTATCGTTTCGCTAGGCGACTGAGACTCAGAAACACCTTGAGTAAAAGCTGTACAAAAGCACTTGCAATCAGTTCAAATGTCACAACGGGCATTCGAAGATGGACTGTAATGCGCTACCTTCTGTTGATCTGCAACGGAGAAGTCAGTTCAAAATTAACGCATAAGCAGTTCAAGCAACGTCTTCTCCTACAGCGCTCTGTTCACGCGTCTAACCTGCCAGCCTTTTGGAATGTCAACAGTACAGCACAGGGACACAAGGCGCTTCACATTAAGCCAAAACAGACTGTCTTTTCTACAAGCATTACAAAATCTCAAAGGGAAGTCCGGTATACTTCCATGAGAAAACGCTAACAATTTAGGTTCTGATTAGTTGGTTGATGGTAGAGCCTTCCAAAGGGTAGAATAAATACTTGAAAAGTAAATCTTTGAAAAAGTAAACTTAATGCAGTCCGTGTTTGCTGACCCTCTTTTAGCATTTCCATCCTATCTACATATGTGTAAGGCTTTTCATGAAAAACATCTGTTCCAAAACACAATCAGCCTAAAAAATGAGCAAACTCAAACCGAGTTTTTTTATTTAGGCTGTCTCTCTATTCACCTAACTTCAAACACAAGTTATTACTCAGGCTCGGATCACACCCAAGCACCCGCTTCCAGACTACTCTATTTTATGATGATATCCAATCAAAATGGAAAAATGAATCCTATTTTAGCAAAAATGCAAATGCTCCCAACTCTGCTTCCATCCCTCAGCGATGAACACTTTATTATGCCTCCTATATGGAGTTTGGGTTGCGTCTCCCTCACTCATTCCCATCCACATTGACCTTTTCCCTTACTACTATTGAGAATGGATGGTTCATGAAATGAGAGATAAATCTACATTTGCGGTCAAAACCGACAATAAAATGCCATGCAGCCACAAAAAACGCTGCCTTATAGCAAACTCTTGATAATCCTTTTTTTGCATTGGCTAACGCCATTAATACACAAAGAACCAAATTGGTTTAGCAAAGCTGTTGAAATCTTCCACTTTTCTGCGCACTTTTCCAAGCCATTTAAGCAGAACTGGTTCATTTATTTTAAAATTTTTTTCGGCACTTAAAATTTCGATTACTTTTCGGCACACTCGGCGCAGAGCATGCTTTGCTGAGGGTACCTGAAGGCAATATTTTACTAGAAAATATGATAAATCGGTATTTGCTGCTGTTAGGTTTTGTTTACATGTGTACTGATAAAAGAGTGCATCCAACCATGTAAACACACTTTCCGTTGACCTTTGACCTGTGAGTCACATGTCAGTACACACGACAGCTTGCGAGTAGTACAAAAACCAAAGTCCGTGCAATGTTTGCAGTGTTTCAAGTGGTGACATGCGCCTATAAACCGGCTACTTGGTACTTGGTGGGAGGTCGGCGGAAGTTTGGGAGCTCCAAACCGCGCTCTCATATGTAAATCGGATGCCTGCATCAAGCGCGGCTTCGGGGAGCTGTGGTCTTTAAGTCACTGAAGGAGGGGCGCACCGGGCCAGGGGAGAGATCCAGTTGCCAAAAGCTTCCATATGGTGTTGCGGCTGGATCGCGCCCGTAAATAATGGGTGCAGGATGGCTCGGAAGACTTTAAGCGACTTCCACACTTAGCGCCTCTTTCATGCTCAGGTTAACTACCGCTTGTTAAATGCTATTCGGTAAAATGCTTTGTTTAATTTTTCGACTAACCGAAAAGAGCAAGGACCGGATGATGGGTATGCTGATAGGGCAGACGGGTGTAGCAACTTGTTATAAGCGTCCCTTGGGTCAACTCATGTCCACCAATCACTGGCGCAAACCTCCACTGTATTAGGTGGTGTCTCATTCGCTCCTTCCAATTCACGTTATGCTAGAGAATCGCCAATTTGTAGCATTTGTACAGCTCAATTCTCTTGACAATATTTGTCAAATGGAGAAGGTACAATAACTTTTTCGTTTGGA
>MIEF01000259.1:0-12062 GCA_001870725.1 Taenia solium
GAGCCCTGCTGTGACGGACTCTGAGTTAGCACTTTAGATAAGGCAGGAGGATTGTAGTCACGATAAGTAGACGATAACGAGCGCAAAAGAGGGTATAAAGCCTGCTAGAGTGTGTGGATTTCGATAAATATCGGATATGCGAGGATGTCGAGACTGCGAACACGGACTCGCCTCACTGATACTGTCGATAGTTTTCCTCTGCTCCTCCCCTTTTCCCCAACCGTGCTCCGCCTTAACGCATTCATTCTTAGGAGTCGTCCTCTCAGGGATGGGACGAGGAAGACTCAACGGCGACATCTGCAGTGGCCCTTATCCAGAAGGTGGATACGTGTGGCAGCACAGACTCGATTTCACACGAACTCCTCATTTGTAAGAAATGGAATAAAGTCTGTGAAGACTGCTTCAATGCAACAAAACTTATCCACTTTCGCCTCGGAAACCAAGTTGCGAGGCACAGCACATCGATGCTCCAAGCCTCAGATTCACTTGCAGTCCAAAATCGCACTTTCCTAAAGGGCAGAGCTCATTTCCATGAACTGGATATCACAAATACATTCTATCCATTTAATGCGTCGCATTTTGCACTGGTTGGTACCTTGCACAACAGACTGACATTGATCTCATACTTGACGTAGGATCATCAAATGTGACACCATTTTCGCCTACTCCTCCCGTGCCGTTATCTCTGATGCGAATGCTTCACATTGTCCACTTACTTAGTTGTAGACTCAACTGGGTTAGCACAACCTACTAGATACTTCCTAGAGTCTGTGGATTGAGTAAGGAAGATGATGGAATTACTTCTCGTGCAAATGCGAATTCCCTGTTTGATAAACCTTGTCGTGATCAAGACGTCTGTCTGAACGCAGAACGCAAGAAGTTCAGGGGATCACCTTCAAGGTTAGCAAATACAAATGCCTGGCCATGGTGCAATGGAAGCTCGACCAAATGAAGTCCGTCCCTATGTCTCATCCACTTCTACCTAAGTTGGGGTTTGAAATAAACAAACGCTTAATGGCAAAGTACTTAAAGCAAAGCAATGATCATCTACCGTTTTATTTTAGTCAGCATCTCAGTAATAAGCACCGGAAAGATGATACAGGTGACTTGTTGCGAGTGTGGGAATAAGAACCTCTAAAAATCAAAGAATTCCCTCTATTGCCCCATGCTTAAATGCACTAGATTTATTCCTGATTTGGAGAAGGGTGAGGAGTGAAGGGTCGCATGCGTCTGCTCAGTCATGAAGTCAGTGTGTACTGAGCGACCGACCGCTGGTGACCCAAAAGCCATCTTCTCTTTGAACTAACACCAAGGTGAACTGATACCATTAAAGGAAGTCCAATGGCAGTTAGAGAAATAGCGTTTACCTATTTTGGTTCATTAATTCGTTCCATCGCCTCACGTTGCCTTAACTTAGGCCATTCAAGGTAAATCCAGACTCATGCGGTAGGTTTGGTGCTTCTCTCTCCGCTTGTACCTCTATATCCCCGAGACGAGCAGATTGGCTAGAGGAGTCCATAGAATTCCATGTTTCGTTGTCTCTTCAGTTACCAGCATCGACTTCTCACCTATGCGTTGATTCAACGACCAAGTATTCAGTAGTGCTGAACACTAACACTAAGACCGACTTTACCTTCACTACTTCCAAGAAACAAGTAACGTGGCGTGGCGTGTGCGAGGAGCCTTCGACTTCAAGCGGAAGGAGCCATCAGCCGCCTACTGCAAGCCAGAGTCACGTGGTGGTCGGGATGGTCCGCTTTGCCCGAAGGATATCTTTGTTTCTACACCTAATGAACAATTACTGTGCTTAAACGATTATAAGAGAATCACAACTGAATGGATGCATTTCTAGATTATAATGCATTCTGTCGAATGAATTTGTGGATGAAGCTTATGCAAACTTACCCACTAGTTGCATGCATGACTGCCATGCCATCCAACTGGGGAAATGTTGTACGCCTTCCACGCACCTCACTGCCCATTGCGAATTGATTTACTCTCTTTAGCTCCCTAAAACGGCATCGCAGCTCTCAACATTTCAGAACTGTCAAACCACTTGAACGCTCTGCCACGTGGATAACCGGGAAAGCAATAACTCCTCATTATAATTTTGGAAGGCTCAAGGATGCAAATCGGTAGACTTATGTGGATCGCAGTTTACCCAGCTAATCGGAACACCTTCGAAGTTGAGTTTATCAAGTAATGCATATTCATGGCTACGATGTAAATTGGAAGACCCCACAAATCCGGGCAAGCGTTTAAGCAAAATGCAAACATCGTACAATTTTACTCTGTCTGCTCTAGAGCTTTGTGGATATTTTCCAAGGCAGATTCTATAACTTTTGAAAGTTCGCAATATCTTTACGTGTATGCTTTGATACTTTGTAATTTATTCACAATTGTTTTATCATCCCTGGCGCGATGTTTATTCAGCACAACCATGAAAGATTTTGTGTCACGAAAACATCAGCAGCGATTCCGTTTGCTTTCGAAACATATAACCCAGCAAGAAGTGTTTTAATAGACCTTGAGTTTCCATTAGGACCAAAGCAGTGCCCTTAATTTCACTGGTCTCTGGCGATGCGATCCTGCTTCTACTCCGAAGCTCTGGAAGCTCGCACAACAATTTTATCCAGAGAACGGTTTAATGTTGGACTTGGCGAAAAGAAATCAGCATTTACCTTCCTGCAACTTGGTCCATTTCCTTTGCAAGTGCTCTATCATAAGCTTGAATTCGCATTGACGAGATGTGTGTTGATGGGGTCCACAAGTCCGGAAACCAATTTGGTGACTGATTCTCACGTTGTAGGATGGTGAAATTGTCTCACTACTGATGGATGTATGAGTAAATGCTCCAAGGGGCGAGTAGAATTCTTGATCGCAGGTTTCACTGTCCTCGCTCACTCACTCCATCCTCAATCCCTTTTATTAGTTTCAACTACACTGGCATGCCAACAGGCACCTGACCATCCGTGGTGAGACTTCATAGGCAACAAGTATCTTTTGTGAAGGTCTCGAAAGGGACAATGCATAAACCACCGTGAGTAGTCCACCAGTGATAGACCGACGCACATTCACGCCCCGGAACGCCCAATTAATGTGTTGCGGCAAGCTTTGTCATAATCGCCAGGATCGTTTATTTCGCCTGATGTGTTTGGAGGGAAGTTATAAGGAATGAGCTAATCATCATGACGGCTTAGAACTTCGTTGTCGCAGAAGGAATACTATGACTACCCCTGGTGTTGATGCGCAGTCGTGTGACAGCGCGGGCAAGAATCACCTCTTTCAGGCCATTCTTTCAGCTTCTCGCTTCGAACTGAGTTGCAAATCGTGTTTGTGTGATGTCGACGAAGCTGCGTTGCTGTGCATAATGGAACCCACTTACGGGCTTTTAATGCAGCTCACTTCATCTGCTTCGGCAAGCGTACAACATTGCACGTATGCCAATCAAAATGCATTGACATAAAAGCGGTTGTGCAATACCTGCATCATAATTTAAACCAGGAACAAAATGTTGACGGTTCTTCGATGATAAGCTTGTCTCACAGCTACTGTGTTTGCGAATATGTCTATTTTGGTGCTCCTGTGTCAATTTGTCAGTTGGCGACAAGACTTGGCAGAAGGGCTTCCCTTATCACCTTTACGCATTTCAAAGCACATGCGCACATCGGCAAGGCTGATGGCTCTAGCGGTGAGAAATGGTAAGGCAAACAGCGAACCGCTTTTGTAATAGCCCTTTCTAATGTTGGTGGCTTCCTTCATTTATCACAGCTTCATTCAACATGTCTTCCTTTCTCGATGACGTGGATATCTGTCGTGGCGAAAATCAGGAAATATTTGCTTCGTAGCCTGCTTTGAATTTAATGCCCAAAACGCATCATTCTTTTTGCGCAACATCTATTCTCTGTAGGTTCACTCGTTTTACATTTGTGATTGGTGCTTCCTATCGACCTCCAACCACCATTTCATCGGATGACGCACACGTTAACCAATCACGGCTCAAGAATGAACGATCAAAAGTAATTCATTGCAAAGCCTTACTAAGAGTCAGTTTTAGGATTCCGGATGTCATTAATATAAAAGAGTCTCATCTGCATCAGTTATTTACACCATCTGGCAGCAATCGGCAATTGGATCATGCGCTGTCTGCATTAGAGCTGCATAATCCTTGCTAGCCAAGTGTTCCTTTGCATCTGCGATTCTCTCACCATTCTCAACTGAAAGTCTGTTCAAACTTGTGCCAATTGAGACATCAGTCACACTGATGTGACTGCTGTGGCCGATACCCTGTTTGGTACCAATTTGAAATTTCCCATTTGCCGCTAATAAACAAACCCACCATTTGCACTTCAGCGATACCAATGGATGCACACGCTTCTCTTAGTTCACTTGCATCCTCCTGCAACTCTCTTTCTCCACAGATAGCAGCGGTGATTCGGTCCATGGGAAATGAAATGGGAATCACGGCAACAGAGGTTGGAGCAAAGCGTAGCAAATAAATTCCTATTTGAATAGCGTCAAATAGCCTCATCCGCCTTATCACCCTTCCAGCTCTCAAACAACTTTTAGCTTGCCACGGTCTATGTTCCGATTACCAGGTCCGCAGGCTGTGGATCTGTTGATGTGGGTCCAGTTTTTCACCTTGAATGGCGAGGTAAGATGGGTTCTCGTACGCACACACTAGCATGTACTCACAATCCACGCTTCTGTTTAAGTGGAGCTGCACTTGAGGATGGGACTCAAATCCCACCCTTAGCATTTCGCTCACAAATCTGAAGAATGGTTTTGGTCTCTTTGCTACAAAACACTGCACACTGAGAACACGCCTTTCTGTGCTGTCAATGCAATTAGTGGATTTAGAAAGACCTGCTGGGCGACCTCATGCGTGGGTGGAACCACGATGCTACTTGAATATAAGGTGAGATTATAATATCATTGATTATGTTGAGCATTATTCTTTGCCATTTCTCACAATGTCACATTTGTTTTTGGCGCAGTGTAAGTACAGCGACATGCATTGCTGAAGGGATGCTGCTGGACGCGGTGAATACTTGAACAGAAATTTGCAGTGACAAGCTGGACTTGTCTGTTTGTGTGCATCAAATGCATAGGCATGCGAGTCCATCTGCGGGAACTCCCCTTGCTTCGCACATATTACAAACTGAGCTTTATTTATATGATTCCCAAACACTAGGGACCTCTCTGAGGATGCACAGAGATGGCCGATTGCCCACATCCTTTACTTTGCACCCGTGCACCGTCTTCGAGTTGCCTCTTTAATGCTCGGTTCTGCTCCAACCTTAATTTGGGAAAAGAACACATAGTTGGCTGCCCTTGGGTTGGCAATCTGACTTCGCTTGCGCTTTGCGCCTAGTGAGGGAGCACAGCTGACCCACGCATTATTGTCCTCATAAAAGAGGTTTTGTTGGAGTTGCATACTTGTCTTTTAGGTGCTTCAAATGTTCTCCACACTATAACGACTTTTGTGTTTGCAGAAGTGGCTGCTTTGTGAAGGGCTACTTTCCATTTATAAGTAGAACTACAAAGCAAATATTTGCAGCAGGTTGTGATTGAAGCAGTGCAAAAGGAAAGGGCATGCGTTCATAGCCTTCCTACCGTTTGCAGCAGTATTCAAACTGAAATATAACCTCTCGTGGGTGGTATCTTTAGTGGAATGCTATATTCTCTGGAAGACATTGACGTCATTCAACAAAGAGACAGAAATGAAGGGGGAAAGGTGTGGGTGAGGAGAACTGGCTTGGCGTTGATCGAATGAGGTGTTGTCAGCAATCACGCTAACATCAATGTCATCACCTATAGCACTGATCACAAGGCGAATACTATCCTATGCATCAATTCGAATGCGCTCTCTACGACATTGGAGCGAATTCGGGACATGAAATGGGAAGTGTTTCTTGTGTTCATTTATTTCCTTGAATTCACCACACCTACCATCACATGAGTAGAACGGATAAATGAAAAGCCAGCTCCACCCGCAATTTCCCTCATTCTGATGGCATAATCTCTCCACCCAATTCGCCTTATTGGAAAACACATGAGTGAAATTGATGCATGAATAGCAAAATTTCTTCATCCAAATCACTAACTCTGCTCTCACCTGCAAAATGGATGCATGAGTATCTTAGTGCTTTCCCTCATTTCGCAAACTCTGCGCTGGCATGAGCAGCACTGATGCATGAACAGCGAAATTTCTCTGCCCATTTCCCCACAACTGCATTCACATAAGTAGAGGCCTTGCATGAACAGCAAAGCTTCGTCTTTCATTACCCCCCACCTGCAATCACATCAGCAAAACTCTTGCATGAATAGCAAAGCATCACTCCAACTCCGACCAAATCGCCACCTCAGCTTTTAGATGAGCAAAAGCGAAGCGCAAATAGCAAAGTTACTTAGCCAAGTTCGCCATTTATGTTCTTACAAGAGCAAACTGAAGCATGCTTAGCAAACTTTTCCCATATATTCTGCCACCCATATTATAGCATGAGCAACACCGATCCACGAATGACAAAACAGCTCAGCCCGATTCGTTACTTCTTCTTCTTCCATGTGCACAAAATCGATGCATGAATTTCAAAGTATCTCTGAGAGGTTCGCCACCGTCGCTGTGACTTGATGAAAAGCGAGGCAGAAATAGTAATGTTTATTCGCACAAGTCGCCACATCTGCCTTCACACGAGCAAAACGGAGGCTTGTATTACAAAGTCACGCCTTCCATTCGACACCTCTGCTTTCACGTGGGCAATACCAAGGCATGAATCAAGAAGTTTCTCTGCTCATGTCGCCACTTCTGCCTTTGCACGAGTTATGGATGTAAAAGTTTGTCCCAAAACTTTGCACCCTCTGTACTAAAATGAACAAAATAGATGCGTGAATGCCAAAACACCGCCCAGTTTGACACTTCTGCGTCCACGTGAGCAAAATCGAGGCTTGAATGGCAAGGTTACTCCGCCATTCACACCGCCTCCGCTTTCACATGAGCAACACCGATGCATGAATAGCGAGGTATCTCAGCCAGTGACACCTAGTCTACCTTTGCATGTGCAAATAGAGTGCATGAATACTAAGGTTTTTCCACCCAATTACCCTACATCTGCTCTTACATGAGACGAACGGATGCAAGAATGGCAAGGCATCTCCGCCAATTACAACACCGCTGCCTAAATTGAGCTAAATCAATGCATGAATAGCAAGCTATTTGGCCACTACAACGCCTCTGCTATCACATGAGGGAAACTGATGCACGATGAACAAGGTATCCCACCAAGTGCACCACATCTGCTTTTACATGAACAAAATTAATGCATGAATAGCGAGGTTTCTCCGCCAACCACACCAATTCTGCTTTCACGTGAGCAAAACAGATGGTAAATAGTAAGAACCCCTCTCTAATTCTATAAAGCGGTTCTTTACATTAGGAAAGGTGACGCATGAATGCAAGTTTTCTTTGCCTATATTGCCACCAATCACACCATTTCTGCTTTTACGTGAGTTAAACAGACGCATGAGCTGCAAGTGTTCTCCGCTATTTAATCCACTTATTACTTCGCATAAGCAAAACCGATGGATGAGTTAAAAGGCTCCTTCCAACAATTACACTACCTCTGCTGTTACATGGGCAAATCCGATAGCGGAATAGCAACTTTTCTCCAACAATCACACCAGCTTGGCCTTTGTATTATCAAGCACGACGCAAGGTATAACTGCAAATTACACCATCACCTTCAAGTGAGCAAGGTCGCTGCATGGATAGCAACGTTTCTCCACCAAATACACTAACCCGGACTGCATTTACGCAAAATCGATCCAAGAATAGCAAATTTTCTCCGCCAAGTATACCAATTCTTCATTGAAATGAGCGAAATCAGCCCACAAATAACTACAGATCCCCCTCACTTTGCCGAATTTGAAGTCTTATAAGATAGCTAGATGCGTGGATAGCAAGATATCCACACCCATTACGCCGAGTCACAAGGGTCTAAAGAGGCAAAATTATGGAACATACGGACAGGCAGCCATCCTTACTTAGGGATTCTCCGTCCCTCCCGCCCTCTCGCCCTTCTCTCTCGTCCTCCTTCTCTCCCTCACGACGTATCTGTCGAAGTCCTAATGAACTCTGCATGCACTTATTCCACATCAGGAATACCTGCATCGGCTCCGTCTGAGGTGGAAAACACGGGTGACATACCGCGAGCGTGGGTTTGTTGCACTCAAAAAATCAAAATTTTTAGCAGTATTAACGATGGTAGAGGTTTTTCCTGGCAGGAGAGGGATTGAAGAGAGACAGACTCCCTGTATTTATTCAATGTGGGGAGAGTTTGCACAAAATCGGGTTCAATCTCCTCCTTGGGGTTCGCAAACTTCAGCTAGTCATGAGGTCCCTGAGGACTGACCGACGTTGGTGGCCTTAAAGCCATCTTCTCTCCAAAGCAACACCGAGGAAAATTGACATTATTCGAAAAGTCTACAGACAGCTGAAAAAGCGGTCTTTATCCTTTTCTGAGCTTTGAATTCGTTTTATCGTCTCGCATTACCCTAACATAAGTCATTCAATGTAAGTTCAGACACACATGGTGGGTTCGATTTTCCTCTCCTTAACTTGGCCTTTGACCTCCTGAGACGAGCAGATTGGTCAGATGTGTAAATAGCAGTTCATGCTTTGTTATCCCCTTAGCTATCAGTAGCGCCAATTTCAGTCACGGGGCTCGCATACTCCGTCTTCTCACCTATGGGCACACTCGATAACCGAGCATTTATTAGTGCTCTTCACTGACACAGCGCCACTGCACTTTCATTGCTTTTCAAAGAGTGAGCAACGAGGAGTGTGCTAAGAGCCTTTACCTTCAAGCAGAAGGTGTCATCAGCCGCCTACAGTAAGCTAGAGTCACTGGATGGTCAAAATACTCCACGGTAATGGAAAAGCTTTAAGCGCTGTCGATGGCTCACAGTTTTCGAAGGAAGGTTTTGTTTATGTGCTTGATAACGAATTATTATGCTTACGCGATTGTAACAGCATCACTACTTGATGGACGCACTCCACTATTAACTTAGTGAGGCAGAGTTACAACCAGTGTAGGTAAAAGAAAGCGCATTTTCCAGACTACTCCTGCAAATGTTGACCTGACATGAATTCATAAAACTGCTGATCATCTACCGATTGCTATTTTGACCGATTCAATCAACATGCGAATGACGTGACAGTTGATCTACTTTGGTCCCGGTCAGGATGCCTGGACATTTCCATCAAGCCAACCATATATGTTTTACAGCCCAATACTCTCAAGCAAAACACCTCTCCATCGTAGTTGTGACTTTGCCATTTTCACACCCACTATTGATGATGAACAACGGCAATGTTGTGGCATCATGATGGCACGGCGTTTGCCCAATAGAATGCTAGAGATGTCAAGAGAGATTTTGATAGCCAAAACACTGTGCTTGCAGAAAGTGGATTTAGAAGTTGCTGGAATGGATTTGAACTTGAGGCAGGAAATATTCCGCTTCTAATGTGGTCGCATGAATATTTCAAATGTTCGACAGCACAAACCTCTTGTCGGTGGCTCGGCTCCGTTAAAAAAGGGAAATCAGCCACCGTCTACTTACACCTCTTCACTGCCTGACATTGTTTACAGCATCTCTTATTTGTACAAATTAGTTTCACGCAGCTGATCACTTGCAAGCTAAAGCAGTATCCAAACTTCGGCGCGGTCAAATACATTTAGAGAGCCTTCTTTGTAGGCAGGGTAATCCGTTCGGATGGCTATTGTCAAATAGATTTCTGATTTGTCCAGACTTTTCTTGGAGTCTTGTAGGCATTCAGTCCCCACAAACAAGCAGGAAGCACAGTTGCGAGTGCTTTTTCGCCATTATGCAACAAAATCCATCGTGCCATAGAGGTGGTTAATTAAGTTTAAATGGCGTTGGAGCACAGTGAATAGGGTCAGCTCTTCCATGATGTTGTGTCATACTTCCACCCGGTCTTATGCAACTATAATTCTGGTCCAAATGCACGTTGTGCAAGCTGAAACACTTTCCATCAACAACTTAAGGATACATGGAGGCCACTGCATATCCACTCGACTCTGCAAAAGCGATGCACATTGTCGAGCTACTTAGTCTCCTCGTCTGCTTGATCCTGTCTGCTCACCTACTTGGATTCTGTTGCATCCGATCAGCAGTCCAACCTCCGCTTCTGATGCGTGAAGGTGCTGATCTCATGGTTTGAGTTGTTTGTCTGCTCAAGCCACTCTCCCGATTTGTGGACAAGCTGTCGCAGGTTTTGCAAAAAACACAGGTAGTCAGTGCATACTAATTATCGGAATGTGTCTACACTAACATTTTTCTCGCGTTCGGACGTTGATTAGTGTTTTGGAATGCTTGGCGCTACATTTCACTCTTTCTTCAATGTGGCTGACCCAAATAAGTTCGCCCTTCATCTCATATTCCGTTAGTTGTGACGGGACGCAAAGCGCATACATGCGACCGCAGCCACGCGTGGTCATCGTGTGGACAGCAAAGGTCTTAGTGTTAAGCAAATGTGGACACTTAGGGACAGAATTTAACGGCCCTCTCTGAGTTTATCGGGTTCGCGTACATGCGCTCAATGTAAAAGCTCTGTACAATTAATACCCGAGGAGCGAGATTCTGCTTTTCCACTGTACGTTCAACTGTGTATATGCATGCTCCAGATGTGACGATGGAATTGAAATGAATTTATTAACCATAATCGCCTACTGACCTCACTCTGTGCGAATTCGTTCTCATTCACATCGCAAGCTAATTTTTTAACATGGTTGGAAGCACTTTTTTCCGGGCACCTTAAAGCATGCAAAGATCTACTCAGACATGTACAATGCCCTTCCGATCGCCTTGTCAAGGGTTGTATTGACCTTGAAGTTTTCTTGATGAGCGGCAGTCAGCACAATAGTGCGTCCTAACTTAATTCATTTCATTCCATGCTTGTAGGCAAACGCTTGCCTTAAAATAACACGACTTGTGTTGACAATACTTCTCCAGTTAATCCCATTCGTTTGCGAATCACTCTGGACAAAACAGCTCCTTCCGATTGGCCTGCAATGTGACGCCCAAAAGTCGTGCGCCTCAGTGTCCAGTGCATTAGCACCAGACCATAGTAACCTGTAGTGTCACAGGAATTGGCTTTTAGTCAAGCGAATAGCTTTCGCTGGTGATATCTCTGCATTTGAAACACTATGCATGCAAGGTGAGTAACTTGTCAGCGAAAAAGGAGACAGCAGTCACCTAGGCTTACCCTCAGCACGGAGGTGGACATGTGATGATAAGCAGTTCAGACGTGCACAGATAGGTAAAGGAACGAAATATTAAGGACATGGCGCTGCCACTTCGTACCGTCCCATCGACGGCACGCCGGGTGGGAGAAGCGCTGGGAAGAAAAATTGCGTACGAATTTTTGAATAGACCTCCAGGTGGGTTGACCCTAACAAAGAGTTGGATGGCTATCCCCATCAAAAGTTCGGTCATGTGTAGAGCAACAATTTTTAAAACCTAGGATGAAATCAAACAGTCTGGATACACGAAGCAGAAATTCATCTAAGGCACGAAAAATGAAGCTGTTGTGAAAAAAAGGAAAATAAGTGGGTATCTTAAAATGCGGGTGGTGTGCGATGGCAATGGTTGGTGGTAAATGTGACAGACACCATGGCAGGACTCAGTGAACGAGGCGCTCTAAAACTAACACAAATTCTTTTCGTTGTATAGCGTGCACATGAGATTCGAGCAAAGGAGTTAAATGCCTACAACGCATTGGTCAGAGCAAAGTAGCTGCAAAGTTTACTTTGGTTTTTGGCGGATTTGACTACTGCGAACAGTTACTTCTCCTCAGCAGGAAGTTGTTTCGGCTGGAATGCTGAGTAGCTATTTGGCTCAAAGCATGTTTATGCTTAAGTGAAACAGGAATTGCTGCATAGTGGTGTGCTAAATTAAGCCTAGTATTAGTGGCAGTATAACAAGCTCCCATTTAAAGTGGCTTCATGATACTGCGCCTCTATGCCACGTCATCATAAAGT
>MIEF01000289.1:0-62065 GCA_001870725.1 Taenia solium
GCTCGGACGACTTGCTCGAGGTCATTGGTAGTGTTATAGTTCCACCGAGATTCGGCATGGAAGGCAGCACACGTAAGACCCTGTGACGATTGTTTCACCGACCTCTCAACATTGCGTTCTCTCACCTCCGGCTCCTTTTGCTTCCCAGCTTTAATCACACCTCCCTGGAAGGATACATGTGCTTCACTAGATGCAGTCATGATGGAAGTGACAATACCTGCTCACGCATTGTCACTCATCTGTCGGCTGTCGAGGTATTTGTGCGAAGAGAACACCACCGACCCCATCATCATACTGCCTAGCAGCCGCACATATGGTGGTCATCTTCTCGCCTTACCCGGTCATCCTTCATTCCTGTGCTCGTGGCAGGGACTTGACCGAGGAGTCGGTCTTTACTTCTTGCCGGATTACAAACATTTCATTGTTGAACAGGGAGAAGACTTCGTGGGTCCACACATAACCATCTACCAACCACCGAGGTGTGGATTGCTCGCCATCACGCCCACAACCGACGTGGCCTTTATTCGCAATCTCACCATTGCTAATCCTGATAATATACCTAAGCCCCTACAGTCACTTCTTCTATCAAAGGTTCCTTCAGAGCCTATTAATATTGATGATTTGGTTGCTCTTATGATGTATCTTCTCAAAGATTTTACTGATCCAATGGCCGAAATGCCGGACATGGTTTCCTGGATGCTCCCTGCTTCGCTAATTCCTTGTAATTTTCCTGTTAAATTCGATGCAAACGGCATTGCGGATCCCCACTGGAACCCAGCGCGTGCGATCTCGTGTCAAGTAGCCAATGTAAATCAGATTAAAGGGGGTAAGCGACTGAGCCCAATCAGAGGCGCCGTCACTTTGCCCACCGTATCAACTGGTCAAGGAGCACTGCCACCGCAGCCAACTCTCTGTCAGCCACACGTTGCGGTGAGTTTGTTTTGCCTCGACTTGAGAAGGCACCACCTCCACTACCCAGTAACTTAGCCGACGATTTTGGTCACACGTAGCCGACCCCCTCAACTTTGCTCTTCGTCTTACATTGGCATCCTCAAATGCATAGTGCAACATTGTCTAGGCACTGACGCCTGCCGTACAACGATGTTACGACCAACCGACTACCCTGCCTCGTGAGACGCCTGCTGCTGCGGTGAGAGGGCAGGCCTCATCAATCCCCGTCGACCCCTCACAACCAGCTTCACTACTCGAGCAGGTATGATGATTTGCTTCCTACTTTAAACGAACACCCTATTGCCCCACCCACGCCGCTGATCATTTTGCCCCGTCCAAGTACTGTAGCCCGTAGTTCATTGCACTGGAAAGGGAAATAGTTGAGGCCTTATATGCAACCATGCCTCCTCGAATTCTTTCCGTCAGTGCGCACTACTACCGAAGTGGCACTCATTTCACCACCACTGCCGTCATCCTTCATGCTGCTACTTTCGCCTTTCTACACTAGATGCATGAATATGAAGAAGATGTCGCACCTGATTGCCCCTCCCCAACTACATCACGGAAAAGGGGAATAGTTGAGACCTTATATGCGACTATGCCTTTTCGAATTCTTTGTTAGTGTGCACTACTAACGTCACCACCGCAGCCGTCATTGTTCATGTCGCTAATCTTCCGTTTTACACTAGATGGATGAATATGAATCAAATATCGCTCCCAAAATCCCCTCCCCAACTACATCAATGTTTAGAGTAAGTTTTTTGTGTTCTTTTAATCCTATTACTAGCAACATATTGCTCTTTCTTTAATCGACTGAGCTAGCTACTCACATTAGTAAATTATTGAGATGGAACCCAATCAGCTATCGGGCAGACAAACGCAATTTTATAGCATGAAAAGAAGGTTCCTTATTTTTAGGGAACGAAGTGAATATGAAGCGGTCGATGCTTCAAAACGAGCGTCTAGTTAAGGGCAGTTTTCTTCCTCTCGGCTGTAAATTTTCATCTTAATTTTTCTATTTATAGATAATTCAACTGCCTGAAAGCAAGAATGGAAAAAATTTGGAACCAAACTCCGAATCTGCTGCAGACGAGGCTATTAATTTACCATTTACTTTAACAGCTTATGAGGTGCCCCCTACGGTACCGACAGAGATTCCAACCTCCAAAGCAGATCTGTCGTCAGGGTCGGAGCAGACACCACTAAATCAGACCCAACGGAAAAGTGCAGTTAGTGGCATATGCCTCACTTCTATCCCGTTTCCTCTCCTCATCATCTTTGCTTCAATGCTTAAGGCCGTCGAGGCTCCACCTTAATAGCCTTTTTCATGTTAAGTAGTCTTCTCTTCTTTAAAAGCAACCATTCACAGGAAGAAGGAACAAGATCGTTTTGGTTCTATGGTGATTGATTTCCATATCTTATCTCGATATCATTACTCTTTTCCTCATAAGGAAGTCAGGCGACAAAGTATGCATCAGCAGCGTCTCCTCTCACCCACTGTTGGAGGCAAGCAAGACCCACGGATGCAATAGAGGGTGAGTGAATACGTTTCTCCTAATATCTTTAGATTTACATGCTAATGCCTTCTTACTACGCATCTTCATTTTAATGCAATTTCGACGACGCATTGCTATGCATATTCAACAGTCACCCAAACCTCGATGCAGTGAAGGCTTATTGTCATTTCGGAAATTGTGCACCAATCGCTATGGATGCAGTACCTGTGATGAGATTATGCTAGAGCCATATAACCTATAAGATTAACAGTAATTGAAAGTGTGACGGAGCCCATAGAGAGACTGCCTCTGGTCCTACTTTAATGCCATCGGCAAAGCCTGCATCGAGTGCTGTACGTTCCACTAGTTCCCCACTAAGATTGCCGTAAAGATATTAGCCTAATCCCTTGTCATTATAAAACCGAGTCCAGGTATTCTACTAGTTTGCACAACCACCACCTTTCTCTTGCCATTTCTTATGATTTTAGAGGAGTCCAGACGTGAGATAGGCACTAACCGTCCTCGGAGAAGGGAACGTATTTCCCTCCCTATTCATCTCCCTTCCGTAAGTGGCACCGCTTAGTCTTTCATTACATACCCATAAGTACCTTGTTTGCGCAGACTCCCACGCAACGATGGTTACTTGCATAACTTGAAGATGGACTAACTTGTATTGCCAACTCATCCTAATCTAATCTCACTACGCTGATGAAAACTATGTAAGCAGTCACTGATTCCTTATTTTATATGCTGCCAACCCCAAGCGAACTAGCTGAACGTTTTCCAGATCCACCCGCTCAAACCTCACATACTTGGCAATATCCCTCCTCCCTTCTTCCAAATTCGCCGTCGTCTACCAAGACAGGAAACTAACTCTGCTCATCATCTGCTGCTATTCACTTCTCCCTTGCAAAGCTCTTGTGTTTCACTGAAATTGGTGTCTCTTTGTCTTCCTTTGTCAATTTGCGTCAAATAAAATCATTGCAAATCGGCTTCATGGTTTATTTTGATTAATGCGCCTTTGGTATTATCCCTGTTAGACCGTCGTCAGCCTTTGAAGCATCATCAGAGGACGGTGATGGTGTTCGGTTCAGGAAGAAATAAAGCATCTGAAACTGAAAACCCTCATAGATTGCATTCTTTGATCATTAATGCTTACTAAGTTACACATGAGTAAACTAACATTTAGGTCGGTCTGGTTTATTGAAAGGACGGGAAAGCATGAGCGTAGTCCATGACTTGGCACTTCAGCGTCGACAAAATTCGTGGTGAATGCGGTCTGGGGATAGAAATGAACAAAACAGGCCTCTCACAACTGCTGTTGTTTGGGTAGAATGGGCTGCTTACTGTGTCACTTCAAGTCACAAACGATCAGAAGTGCACGCTTAGGTGAATCTATTTCAGTATGGCAAGTACGCAGCAAAAGGAATGCAGTAGTTGAGTTGTGACATTTATCCAAAGATAGCATAAACCATTAGAAACCATTAGTTCAGGAGGCTACGCTGCCTAAAATGGTGTAATGGAAGATGCCACTCTATAGGCAGTAAACAACTTACTTGGCGGTCCGCTCTACCGGATTGGAACCAATTCCGAACTAAGAGAGTCCATGAGACACCTGAAGTTAATTAACATCAATCCGCTTTGTTTATGCTTCGAGTTTTACCTTTGTTATCCTCATGGAAGAGGGGAAGGGGTCGTAACCAAAGCTGTCCTAGTGCTGATCCCAAGGCTTCCTTCCAAGCACCCACATTCAAATACGTCCTAAAATGGACAAATCACTTGGTACGCGTTGACGAACAAGTGGGTACGATGGCGGACATGAAATAAAACCATTTGGACAGCATGTAGACCACTGTCATCCGATAAACTCACACCATCGTTGAAAACAAAGTTGGAAATTGCCTTGCATAGGAGGCCAGCCCTATGCAACTGGAACACCGTTGACAATATGTGACTCAGTCAAAACAAGTCTTGCCTACCCAGGGTTCTCAGCCCTTCTATGCCCCCATAATCAACTAATCAACGCTAACATTCCTGACCATATCTTCAAGCTCTATTCTGAGCGCAAGAGTCTTCACCAGATTATATACTGCTATAATGCAACTCTACTTTACTTCTTGTTTGTTGCTGCCTCATTTCAGCAAAGCCAAATGCCATCATGTATTGGTGAATGAAGATTAGTTTGCCGAACAGTGAAGGTGTTAATCGAACTGTTATGCAATGAAACACACTCAGAATGGGAAGCAAGGCACTGAAAACGGAAAACAACATCACAGTAACCGCCCCTTTCTGCGTGGTGGTAACGTATAACGAGCTCCTGTTCACCATCCTCTGATAGTTGCATAGAATTCAGTACTTTCATAACGTATCTTCGGACACTGTGAGCTTGCAAAATCTGAAAAATTGCGGAAATTAGGAGTAAGCCAATAGTGTAAAAAGAAAAATAAGGCAAAATTTGCACGAATTTAATTTGCTGATAAGTATACGGACCACAAGTCTGCCACTAAGCACTACATTCCCAACAATACTAACACTTAAACACCCTAAACTAATTGTGTCTTCTCAAAATTCCTTAATTTTACTTTAATCATAAAGTTGTTTGAGTAATCCGAGAATCCACCTTCAAGCCAAGCCATTTTTTTGCGGTGATCCAATCCTAAACACTAAGGTTATCGATCCACGCTATGAAGCCTAAGCAAACCTCCAAAATTTTGCCTTTTGATAGCACTGTATTTTTGCTAACGGATATAACTAGCAGAATCCCTATCCATTACCACACAAGACTTCTCTAAGTATTTTGACGCGCCCCAGTTTCTTAGCATGCAAAGCTAACGAATGGTTTTCTTTGTAATAAAAAGTTATTATTTTCCTTTCCGAAGGAGCAATATCACGAAGAGCTTGAGATTTGATAAGTATTTACCTTAACGGGGGTTCCAAACACAAAGACGGATTTGAAGGCTTCCGAAGGGTAAGCCCTTAGCTGAAACAGACTAACGCTAATTGCAGCGTACAAAAAGTCCTTCACCGCCTTACGTCCTCAAAAAGGCCGATCAGAAAACAAATCACCTTACCAAATGAACAGCTGTTTTGTTGTGTCTGCATCGAGAGGTGAGCAAGTCAATTTGTTGGCATGCTCAACAGAAGCGTGTGCTAACGGCCGACCAAAGTTACCTAAAATTTGCCCTGCAGTAAAAAACAATCGGTTTATTTCGAAACACGTAGAACTGCGGCATGGCAGTCGAAATGTAGACGATTCGGGAGTTCATGGTGCTATAGGGATGGCAGAACATAAGTTTGTTCAGCCTAGTTACATCGGGAACCAGACCCGGAAGACAGGCATAAACTGAAGGCGATGGGAATGAATAATTACAACTACAAAAGTGGAGATACAATACAACCGCTAGTCTAAAAGTACGGACGCTTGCAAACATGCGACCCGAAAAAACGCAAAAATATACACAATGATGTTCATTTTGGTCAAAAATGTACAATGATGGTAAAAGAATGGAAGAAACCACTTAGCCCCAGGCCTGTGATTTACAATACTGCAGAATCAACGTCCCTTCGGTACTGAAACAATCATAAAGTGTGCCCAATTCAGTATCCAAAGGAGGTGTGAAACTGGATGAAACAAAGATGAAAAGGTTATCCTTGTGTGGAACAAGGTTGAGGTATTTAAACAGAAAGCTCGTAATTGCCGATAAGGTATCAGATCTGGCTACCTTCCACTTTGACTTTTTTACACATGGTGCATCACCAACGGGCTTAAAGTACACCTCAATCTTTGTTTGCTCTTTGGATGGAACCTGGAGGACTTCCTTGGTGTGAGTCGTATCAGCGGCTTCCTCGGTCATGGGTCACCGAAACAGATTGCGACATCGAATTCCAGGCTATGTCGGCCATAAATGTGTTTTCAGGTTAATAACATCTCTATTAGCAATTAGTATGTCATAAAGCGGAAATTTATCTGCTCATTTTAAATAAGTTAGGTGAAAATAATTTTTGGGAGGCGGTTTTTTAATAAGTCAGATTGGGGGGAGGTGCATTTGAAGGTTTCTGTATTGGCTGCCCGCACGCATGTATCGGTTTATCCAGTTCTTCGTTGTAGGGCTAACTCTAGCCCTTGCAGATCACTTTGAGGAGGAGTTACTTGTGAAAGATTTTGGCAATGGATTCTCTGGACTTCACTTTAACCTTGTGACTCGCAAAACTACGGGTGGTGGTAAAGACTGCAATTACAGTTCATTGTGAATTCAGATTACAATTTCCACATATTTCCGAAGTCTCTATATACCATAGTCTCAAAATACAATGTTGACGAATTCCAGTTGTCAATAGCGCAGGGGTTTTGGGACCGATTAAAATGGGGACCACCATTTACACCTGCCGCATCTGGCGGTGCTGAAATATGGACTTGGTTCTCTCCTTCGACTTTGGAGTAACTTTGCTTTGGCTTTATCCTAAAACCCTACAGTGTCGACAAATCTTGGACTTATTTTCTTGAAGCTCTTTCGGGTCAATTTTGTGCCTCACTAAGTCAGCTTGGTTTGCCACAAAACTACGTATCACCACTAATGTCTTATCGCCCCTCAGGCCTCACCCAAAAGCTTCCTTTTAGCAACGTCTCCGGGATATTTCGTTATGCTCAGCTTCCTCACGAGGAAGTCTGCACAGAAAATCTCACTCCTTGGTCGAAATTGTTGCCTTGCAAAAAACTAGGTGGCCTTGCTAGTATGCTCAAACCCAAGTCGGTTTTTAAGGCTACTTACAATGCTATGTCTATTGGTATTCGGAGAGTTTGTTCAGTGAGTCTTGATTGCTTCTTACATTATATTTTAGAGTCCTCAGTGCAAACGTTTATCATTAGAGCTAAGGCAATCTCTGACATTCGTATTTGATCGGCGTCACTTATATAGGTCAGTTCAAGGTAATGTTTTTTTTAATTTATATTTATCCTGGTATAGAGCCATGGTCACTGACAGGTCTTCTGGGTGGTCGAATTAATAGGACGTGCCAAGTCGCACATCGTAGTGACATTATAATTCTTCAATCTCAATCACGTCTTGAATTGAAACCTCCCTCTGGAGTGTCCTCGTTAGTAGGTTGGGACACGCATCGAGTTATGGCAGTCTACTCACCTGCACACAAGTTTGCCAATGACCTCATCATAATCTCTGTTCCCTCCTCTGAAAAGTCACGGTTCTTGACTGGGACGGGAGGTGGTGTATCAGTCATGAAATATGCCACAGGCAGGGGAGACATTGACGGTGGGGTGCAAGTCGAACTCTGCAATCACTTGAGTCTTCCAACGCGTGCCATCCTACTTGATTCCTCTCCCTGGTATGCTGAGATGTATTTCAGTAGTCTGTCTGTCACCTACCAACCTGGAATAAATGACTCTCCGATCAACATGGCGCCAGGTAGCTTGTGTTCATCTTTAAAATCACACGGCGGTCTTGCTCTAGTCCTCTCTCCTTTGATAGCGTTTTCAAGCTGTCATCTAATTCATGAATCAAAACTTTTCTTTAAGGTTAGTTGGACTATCAGTTGATCTTTGGTGCGCGGCCAAGCGGCCAGTGGATTTGCCATCCAGCCATCATGGCGGTCATCTTCGCCCTTGTAAATGTACAATAGATGGCTTTTTTGCTCTTGTACCATAGAGGCCAGCAGTTCTATTTCTACATGATTCACCCTGGTGTTTTGTTGTAGTTTTAAGCTGCAGTGTTTTTACTTGTACCATCTACTTATAAATCTTTTTCGCTGTCCAAACAGATAAGGTGATATTCCAGCCCAGCGTTCAGCTAGAGCAGATGGCCTTTTTGGAGCTTCTGCTCACACTTCCCTCGAGAGCTTGTGTTACTGTTTCTTATGCCTTCAAGAAGATTCTCATGCATTGGAACGAGTACCTCCCCGATGCGAACCACGGAATCTTCTTGCCTGCTGCCACTGTCATTTACCAGCTTTCTCCCGACCAACTCGACCGACAGCGGTCTGGCAGTAGCCCTATCTTCTGGGAGTTGGCGTTACCTCAATGGGCCAGTACTTACGCTGAATACCTGTAAGCTTCCGCCCTTTTCTCACTCTTCCGAGGTTAATTTCTTCAGTCTCTTCACTGAAGCTAAATCCTTCCATAAAGGGGTGATCTCACATATTGTTTAAAAATCTGACGACAATCATTAAAAGTAGTAGGACGTACACAAGGAACCGGTATCGAGTATACTCTTTCCCTTGTTGATAAGTAGCATTAATCAAGTCAATGGTGTCATATTATTTGCCTTCTTTACAGTTCTACCATGAATCGCACGGAGCTCGGAATGGGCGAGGGTTTCGTGCGGCTATACTCTGAGACGCCACTCGTTCGCCTCCCCGTGCCCGACTTTAGCATGCCGTTCAACGCCCTCTGCTTGGTCTGTTCTGTGGTCGCATTGCTCTTTGGCGGAGTACACAAACTCACTACCTCCGCCATGGTTCCCGTAGTCGCTGAGGGCGATGAGGAAGTGGTCGACAAACCGCCCATCGTCCGGCTCTGCCAGAAGTTAAAAACTGTTCTTCGATATGTGCGTAGGCAGGCGCACCTCAAATCGGACTAATGTCTCGTGAATGTGTCTTCTTTCTATCTGGCTGTGTTTCTACGAAACATTTTTGAATGAATTTATCTTTTCAGCTTCTTGTGGGTTTTAGTCGAATTGAGCTTTTCGCGAGGTCTCATCTTGACGGTTTTAGTGGTAGTCACCTCCACTCCATAGAATTTGACATTGGCACGTTTATTGAGTTCATTGCCCTTTACCCTTGGGGTCTATTCGTCCCCAGTGTTCTACAATGAGGTCATTTCGGACGCACCCCTGAAGCGTGTTGACGTTTGGCGTGAGTCATTCCCGCCGTTGTGTATTTTAGGCTGTGAGATTAAATCTACATCCAGCTGCATTCACACCCAAATGCAGAGTCGTGCGAACTCATATTTATCAGGGCTGAGATTGGCGTCTTGTCGATCTCGAGGAGACATGGGCGTTGGTCGTGGTTGCTTATGCGAAATTCGACATTGTTCTGGTGAACTGTGTAGTTTGGCGACAGAAACCGCACAAGAGCGTCGCTGTTCGGTTAACTCGAGAACTGCATGAAATGTAAAAATACCATAGCTTTCCGCCTATGCACGTCCACAGCTATCATAAATGACCTACCTTTTCGAATTATATCAACTTCCTCACTAGAAAATCACCAGACCACAATTATTACCAGCTTCCTGCTATAGACGGTCTGGGCGGCGTAAAGTAATTTCAGGCGGAACATCTCATTAGGGTAAAACGATTCTCTATGCGCACACACGCTTGCTGAGCACCGTGTGAGATTCATTTATTCGCATGGCAAATCTGACATCCGTTTGGCTAGGCATCAAGGGCGAAAGTGATGTTTCATCGAATGTTGGTCATAATTTTTTTGTGCACCTCAATAAAACATACCCTAATTCTCGCGCGTCGTGAGCCACTCTAGGGAGACGAACTTAGGGGCAGCTCAGTGGACTCACCAAAGCAGTGAGTCACTCCGTGATTCTCACATCCGCCGAGCTGTACAAACCGAGGGAATGGAGACCTCTGAGCTTCATCATTTTGCTTTTACTATAAGTCTTGGCCCAAACCAGGGAGTAACCTTAGTAACCCAAAATAGTTCTACTCAAACATTATCAACCAGATTGTAACTGAAAAAGAACATTTGAATTCACTAGCCGACCAGCAATGTGCAGCATAAAGCAAAAAGAATGTAGTTCAAAGGACTACCGCCGCATTCTATTCAAAAGTAACCCACAGACCCACCACTCACAAGTCGAGAAATAACAAGACAGCATACACATCATGCACTGCTACAAGTACACTACCAAGGTCTAAGTACCAATAAACCACAATTCCACTTGAGACTCCATGAAGTAGACACAGGACTAAATGATATAAAAGTTAAGTACTTCCCAGCAATATTTTAATGAAGGAACGTATTGAGTTTAAACACAGTCACCGCCTGCAAACTATTCCAGGCGAATAAAGAACTGATATACAAACAATATATTTTACTTCCAAATTTCGACTAGAGCTTTGCCTTCAATGCCTCGAGACGACTTCGAATAGCACCAAACTGGAATGTACCCCTAGAGGTACCAAAGGGGTCGCTCATAGGCATTGTGTCCTTCGAAACTCCATCATCACAAGCTTGAAGATAGTCTTCGTATTGCTCCAAAAACGTGATCTTCATTATTTCAAAAAGGTCATCTGGGAAGCTAGCCTTTCGTTCCATGACGTCGCAAACAGCGCAACGAAGAGTCTCGTGCTTGATCATTTCGTTGTAATGGGCTGAGGCTCTCGGATTGGTAATTTTTTCGAATCCAGGCTCGTTGTAGTAAGGCTCTGCGTTCATAAGAGATTGAATGGAGAGCAAGACAGATGTCAGGTTTTGTATTGGTGACCACTGAGGGCCTGACCATGTTCCAATAATGCTAAGACACACCTAAAAACAGAGCATAATCTTGACCCACCATCCCTAAACAGTACTTCAGAATCAAATCCCGACCATTTCACACCAAACAAGCAACAGAAAGCCAAAATACCTTGCCGCTTGCATAAAGATTGGGGCCAAATCTGACAGTCCCTCCACCTGTGTTGATGATACGCACCTTAGGCGGGCTCAAAGGATAATCAGTAGGAAAGGCGACAAGAAATATGAAAAATCCACCTTCGTAAGGAGTGTCCGCAGGACCATTGATCACGGCGTAAACCTTCCCCAAATCTTCTGAGCATGGAGTAACAACAATGCCTTCCGGTGGATCTCTAGAACTGTTTTTATGTTCCCAATATCTTACTGGTAAAATTTCCTCAGATCCGTTTTTATTCGCGTTTGAGCACTAGGCATCAAAGTACGACCCCTGCTGAGTGCTAGCGGATCCCAGCCCTCGACATTCATCCTCTAAATAAACCGAATGCTCCAACAAACGACCTACAAACTTCAGAAGAGCGTTCTCACACTGGTAAATTAAAACGCCTTCAAAGTTAAATTTATTGTACCTTAGTACTTTGCTCTTGGGCAAGCTTCTTTTACAATGATAATGGAAAATCTATGCAAAGCAAGAATTGATGTGTGTTTTGCGCATCAAATTGTTTGAATCCGTACAGCCTCTTAAAATGGGTATAAATAGATATCCCAAATTTTTTGAGTGTGGGTTATCATTGACTTTGCGTGTGCCAGTCATCAGAAGATGTTTGGTATTGCGTTGCTTAGTTTGCTAGTAGGTACTTGTAGCAACTTAATATTCCGGCTGTAAACCACTTTACCTGCATCGCGCCCCCCCCCCACGCCTACTCCCCGGCACCTATCCCACTCCACAGTAGTAACACCCTGACATCCACCCAATTTGAGGTTTTCAAGTCACTTCCTTGCATAGTACTATGTTCTCATCATCCTAGGTCCCAAAAAGAGCATTCCGTGGAACCTGGCTGATGTCAATGGAGCGGTGCCCGATAGGATTCCAACCTAGACAAGGTGCCGTACCTACTAGGTGCTCGCTAAACCTTCAACAGAACCAACAGCGCAGATGTCCGACCGCGCAGTGACACAGGACCCCTACCTACCAGAAACTCTTCTCGAAGATTGTGAAGCAAGATTCGCCCACGCGATTTTAGTGACACTTGAACAAATACAGAAGCCTTAGTAAAGGTATGCAAAATATTTAATTGATTAACACGATTAGCACGGGGACGGGGAAGTTAGACTGCCATTTGCATGGCAATCTTGGGATGCGGATCATATCCAACCAGCTCAAAGTCCTCTGCAACAAAGTCGTCAATTTCCTTGACCTCCTGTTTGATAACAAGTTTGGGAAACGGTCTAGGCTTTCGTTTGAGCTGCAAATCAGTTAAAAATGCAAGCTGATAGTATGAACACTAGGAAACTGTTGCATGTCTCAGCTAAACTTTGCAGTGAAAATGATATGTGATGAGGACCAGTGCAACCTCAAACCAATAACTATCTTCGGCTTAGTTACCTATTAAACCGAAGTGCAAGAAGCGGAGTTTTTGCACAAAATTACATACCTGCAATTCGAGAGCCTCCTTGTGGTTAGTGTAGATGTGACAATCACCAATAGTGTGGACAAATTCGCCAGGCTTCAATCCGGTGATGTGCGCGATCATTAGCGTCAGGAGGGCGTAGCTGGCAATATTGAACGGTACTCCCAAGCCCTGAAAGACCCATGTCAGATCTAATGAGAAATCTCAGTTGATTCACTCGCACCTTTGTCGCACTTATATTGCAATAATGACATTTCAATTTTACAAAATCGTTAGAAAAAGTATGTCACAGATCGTCATTTTAGTCTCTTCCATTCTCCTTCACTAAAAAATCGGTACGAGCTTGCTTTACTTCGGGCCCGTGGGTTTTTGAAAGGTTAGTTGTTATTATTAGCCGCTTGGCGAAACCGAAAAGGTAGCAGCTCAATAACTGTCAATAAAAAATCCCTCAAAAATCAAAGGTACTTCCTTCCACACTTCAAAACGAGGAGACAACCTCGCTAAGTCACTTCAGATGGCCTCGTGTACTCTTGTTTCACCCCTCCCTCTCACCGCAAGGATTAAGGTGCAAATGTAACGGCAATGAGGCTGCTATAAAGTTCATCTATGGACACGGCCCCAACACGAGCAAAAAACTGCAGCTACCGACGTAACGTGCACTAATTGAACTCACAATATCGCCAGATCGTTGATAAAGCATGCAGGACAACTCCTCGTTCGCAACATAGAACTGCACTAGGCAATGACAAGGTGGTAGTACCATTTTGTGGAGATCTGAAAGTAAAAACACCCATAATCTGAAACAGGAGCCTTTTGAAAATTTAGTAATCTAGTAAACATCACATTCTCACAGCCATCCTGCAGGAGAGGTTCGATGATTCACAGAAAATAACGGAGCATACTCTCAGTTAAGTAAACAAGGTGAGATAGAGAAACGACTTCAAACTACCACCGCTCAGTGGAGACATACCTCTTGCATTCCACGCTACAAGAAGAATACGACGGTCCCAGGGGCGCTCACGAATGAGCTTGATGCAGTTGGCCAACTGGTCAACCCCCTGTCCCGAGTAGTCCGTTTTGCAATCGATGTATTCAGCACCACAGTGACGCCACTGGAAGCCGTAGACCGGCCCGAGGTCGCCTGCAATGATGAGGTAGGAGTGACTACGGACTCAGACCAAGCCTCGTATCACAAAATTACGAAATACTTTATTTAAAGACAGCAATATCGACGAGTTAGCACGTGCAAATGAAGGTAGGCTCAAACTCTGGAAACCAAAGGATTAGCGCGACGTGCTACTAACTCAAGATTACAAAGTGCTCAAATGACTACACCAAAATCAACAACTGGCTGACATCAAGTGATAGCGAATGCAGTGTACAGCTACTTTTGTCCCAACTTCCAATCCAAAAACTTTCCGCACTCTACCAAGACCCCCGCTTATTCACCTGCACTTGTCCACGTGAAGGAGTTCATCACGCAAGGATTTTCACCATAATTAAGCATAGTGCATTTGCGTACTCATTTTAATTATTTTTGTGGAACAGCAATAAACTCGAACTCGGTAGGCATAAAGAATTACGGCTAGTGAGTGAATATCACCGAGTGGATCAAAAAGGGCAATTATTTCCACTCCCCAACGAAATAGGACTTCGAAAGTCCGATACTATAGCCTCTATCGTACTAACACAAATTTGCAGTCAACTCCAAAAATGGGACCTATAATATAAAAAAGCTCCACAGGATAAATCTACTCATCACTGCATGGATGACACAAAACGACAAGGGAATGAAAAGTGTGACTCTAAAAATTACCCTCCTCGCGATCAGTGAACCCCAAATCGTCGAGGAAAGCCCGAGACCCATTGGCGTCCCAGAATCGTACCTTCTTTGCAGAGAGTTCCTTTGAGTCAGTCGAACCTCGTATAAACCAAAGCAGTTCTTCCAATATACCCCTGAAAAACGTCTGCAAAGAACTGTTGGAAAGTATAGGCCGCACATATCCACAATGACTCGGAAAATTAACAAGTGCAACCGTGAGGAATAAACAGTACTATTGAAAAGGGAACCTAGACAGACATATCGAATACGCATGGAACATCATCACTCGAGTATATCGCAATTACTGATCACCTGCTTGGTTGTCAGCAGTGGGAAATCCCCATCTCGCAGATTAAAACGCATCTGAGGCCCAAAAATCGACCACGTACCCGTCCCAGTTCTATCCTGACGCAAAACTCCTTCAGTCAGGACACGTCGGACAAGATTTAAGTACCCAGCTTCGCCGTAAATTGTTTCCGTGTCATATGGGAACGGACCCTCGTTTTCTTTATCCGACGTTTTGCGAGTTTCAGACATCTGATATAGTGAACACAAATCGGAAGACACAAAAACTAAGTACGCCGTAAGAAGCAAGAAGAATCGGAGTACGGAACATCAAACAAGCCTAAGAAATCAAGTTCGTACGCTGCTCATTCAGAGAAAGAGCCAACTAGTTTCCCAAAAAACAGGACACGACCAGTAAGCCTCAAAGACTATCACAATCTCCGACCACTGACCCATACTGCAGAACAAGGAGGCAGGCGCACTGCGGGCTAAGATCTACGAGTATATTCAGTAATTACCACAGTCAAGTAACTTTTGAGAGCACACGACTGCAAACTGCTTTAAGAATATCACTAGCTAACGGTTGAACGACATCGTTCACAAGGGAAATCTATCTCATGAATGACCCCAGCCACGGCGTTGCCAAATAGCCCCGTGAAAAAAGCTTTGATAACTGCCGAAGAATGAACGAACCATAGTCAAAGATCTCTTCCCTAAACTAGTAGTACAACATTAAGCGTAAGATGTAATCATAACGAGCATCAATCCAAATCCCAAGAAAGGGGAAACCGCAAGGAGAAACAAAGATGCGCGCACAATACAGGCCGCATCCATTTACGCTTACATAGCTAAACAATCTATAAACGATCCAAATACTTGATTAACACACCGAGTATTTTATGTTTATTTTACGCATCATGATCGTTTTAAGGCGTGCAACTTTTGGCTGTGTTTTGGTCTGCTGTTTCCAAAGAATTCAAAAGTTTTGTTGAAATGGTTTGTAGTAGTAAGGCAATGTGCTTATGCTAAATATTTCATGCACATCCTGCGCATTGTAGTGAAAGTTTATCTGTAGCGCAAAGGCAGCATCCATATATTGTTCTTACGCCACCTGGTTATTATGGTCCTTGAAAATTATCAATACACAAAGCTATCACGCCGCAGCTCTTAAACAAATTGCCTACCTTTTAAAAGTGCACAAGCAAAGCAAACTTGCTGCAAAGATAAATAGCACATCAGCAGCAGTTCGCCATTTGGTCATCCACATGTTTTAAATAACTCCAGATGGTCGCAACTTTCGAATTGGGTCCCTTGCCTATGCAGGCTTGTCTCTTTTTCGTGTCGTTCGGTGCTTGTTAGTTTTGTTCTTGTCCCCATCGAAAGCTGATATCTGTGCAGAACTATGTCTATTTTGATAATTTACGGCAATCATGTCATATAAGTTTTCTGGAGCACCCACCCTGAAAATCTATTAAGTGGCTTAAAAGTGTCTGCTATTGTCGAATTGGATGTTCTTGGTTTTTTATCGCTGTGTCGTTTGGCTTCCCCTCTTTTTTACGGCGTATTCTTACTGCGCTTTCAAGTCGTTGTTGTGTAAAGACACGAGTTTTCGTTGAAAGTGATAATTATATTCACAGCCTCGGTTGACATTTCTTTGTTTATCAAAAATGGCTCTCCAAAAGAGGGAGGATGTATACGTATTGCGTAACTTCATCTTACTCCTTAGACATGGCGTTTCCTGGCACATTGTCACTTATTCGAGGTGAACCAACACCAATTGATGCCAACTGTACAGACGGTATTCAATGGATTTGGGTGGTCTTTCGGCAATGCGCTGTATCTCCACAGGAAATAGTTGCAGTTACCTTGGGCCTCTTATCCACCACCATATGGGTCGTATTTGCGGTTCCGCAAATCATAGAGAATTGTCGCAAAGGTATTCCTGACCAAGCCGTTTCTCCTTTTTTGCTTGCGTGTTTTCTAGTCGGTGACACTGTTAATCTTGTTGGTTGTATTTTCGTTCACCAGCTACCCCTACAGGTGAGTTACGGTCCGGCTTTATAGGGTTTCGTTGCATTCTTTTGATTTCTTTTTAATCATGAGTCTGAAAACCTAGGCTGAAGTCGGTTTTTTAAACTTAAAACTGCTCTTCTTTTGTGAGAGCTTTCTGTTATTAATATTATTAGATCTGTCAGTTGACTTCTGCTGCATATTTAGAATTCTATCATATAGTTTAGCATCTTTTAATGTCCTCATTTGTTCAATTCTATGATTGTGAGCATTCAATACATTCCAGTGATGTTTACCATATCCACTTCTTCCAGATAGTCATGGCTGCAATCGGAATACTTGGTGATTTAATTCAAATTCTTCAGTTCTTATATTGCAAATTCAAGCACAAAATGATCCTCCGGGGTAATTATTTTGTTGAAGCTTATTTGTGATTGCATTGTAATGTTTTATCCTTAGACTAAAGGCCTTATGCAATCTGTTATTATTAACGCTTTTGAGGCTTCGCCACACCCATTGAGGTCCTTCCACCGAATGATTCTGGATTTGATGGAATTATTGACAGTTCTAGACGACTGTCTTCATCTTCAATGTTGAGTGTGGTTTTTCCCCTTGGAATTCTGTGCCTAACCGGACCTATTTGGTCCGCAAGTTATCACGGTCACAGGAATCCTTCCATGTTCCGTCATCTGCTCGTCGATGAGTCAACAGCTGCTCATGGCTTGCGTTTTGAATCCCTCTTTCCTGTATGTACTCCGTTACCGTTGCTTTTAACATTGGGGGGAATGACCCATTTCAATTGTGATCTATTTGGAAGCGTAAAATTGGACTGCTATTAGTGTGGTGAAATAACTGCGGCTTGGTTTTTTTGTATAGGCATGTTTATTACTGTAGTTCCTTATCACCGTGATTGATTCCTTTCAACACATCATGTGAAAACATTTTTCCCCATTCTTGGTGAAGTTGTCAAGGGAATTAATCAGCACTCTTTTGTGTTTGTTTATTAAACTTGTTGTTAACTACACTGCTTAACTAAAAAGTGATTCACAGTTCTTAAACTAGTAATGTTTTCGAATTCCATTCGTTTAAATGATCACGTTAGTAGTTCATTCCGATAATCAAAGTACTTTTGCTGCTTTCAAGTCGAAAAATGTTAGCACACATTCTTTTCTCTTGTTCACAGACTAACGTTCTGATTTTTGGGTATGTGCTGGGCTGGATCTCCGCCTCAATCTACATTTCTTCGAGAATCCCTCAAATCTTGAAGAATGTAAGCCGTCTTATTCTCATTAAATATCGAAAATGCTTGCTTTGGTAAGTGACTTTCCTCTGTCAAATCTAAAATGTTGGTTCTGTGTCAAGGTCCAAGCACGCATCTGATTACGTAAAAGTTTGGAGCCACTGGTTTATTTCATTGGCTCGGGATCTGTAACACTATTTCAACGTCAAAAGTGGGTTTCAAAAGTGTCATTTAAAGGGTCAATCAAACCACTCGAACCGCGAAAAGATTGATGTGACAATCCATTAGATTTATTCGTCCACTTACATTCCGTGAACTGAAGCATCTTTTTGTGGCTTCAGTGGCGACGTGGGTCAACGGAGGGTCTCAGTCCAATAACCTTCATCTTCGCTATCGTAGGCAACGTTGCGTACGCGCTGCAAATCTGTCTGACTTCCGTCGAGCCCGCATTCATCATCCGCGCCCTCCCTTGGCTCTTCGGTTCCCTGGGTGTCGTCCTTTTTGATCTTATCGTGCGTTTCACTCTTCCCTTTTTGCTTAGTTACATAAATGCAACAAATTATACTTCAACAGTGAATAGTTTATAGGGTTCTCGTGTGCTTCCCCCCCTTCCGGTCTTTATCATGCTATTCCTCTAATTTTTCCCAACTTAGTTATGCAGAATTTTTCAATAGTGCCATTGTAAAAGTTGGCTAATTGTAGAAAACTATTGACTTGAGGAGGATCGACTATCATTTCTGAAGGACAAATCAATTTGAAAATAATTTAGTCCAAAAAAAAACCTATAAGGTCCTGAATTCAAAATGTGTAGGTGTTTGCGGGTCAGGGTAAGGTCCTTGACATCTTTTACCTAGTCTTACCTCAATGCATTTGGTTCGTGGGAGCAACAGCAGTGTAGCGTGTTTTTAACTACGTTTTTTTTTAAACGAAACCCCCCACTTTTTCTAGATTTGTGCACAGTTTTGCCGCTATCATGGAAGGGGCTACATTTCACTGGAGGAGGATGTTGAAGTTACCACGTGTTGAAGCTGCTTGCAATGACTCGATTTTTACAATTTTACCTTTGATTTACTCGTGCCATTTCATTATACATCTTCGCGTCCTGAATCTTCTTTTTCATGCAGTGCTTGCATTTTATTTTCCATTCTCTAGGCCACATGGATGCCCCGAGTTGAAGATTGAGCTTGTTCGTGCTACCTTTTTTACCTGTTGCATTCGTGCGGTCGGTGTTCTTGAATCGATAATTTGAATAGCTTTTTCTGCTGCATTGGAGTTTCTTCCCAATCCATCCTTTCTCCCTGATAACCACGTCTATGCAGAAAGTTTATTAACTTTGCGTCAGTGTCTTTTGCAATTGAGCGATTTTTGTGGTTACATTCCTTTTGAAACATCTACCAAATTAGAACTTCTGTTCGTTTGCCAGGCAAATCTATCCTAACTTTCCGCTGTTTTCATATCCTTCCTGATTTGCGGTCACGTTTCAGCGGAAACCTAGGTTTAGGGTTTTGGGGAGGCTGTCAGTGTTGGTGAAGACTGCATTTATCGCTCGACAATTTACCACATTTACTGATAAATTTCATGCGATCACAGAATTCTCACATGAAGAGAATTAGTTTTGGGATCAGATTTTTGTCACTTGGTTTAATTGCAGCTTAAGCTCTGCTAGGGTCTTGGCTGTCGCCTGCTGAGGAGTTCTTGGTCCTCGGTTGATGGAATCCCGTATTGAGGATACCGGGTACAATTGTCATGCTGTGGTGCAATTTAGGCAAGTAAAAGCATTCAAAGCGAGTAAATCTTAGCTAATTCACTTCCTGGAATGATCATACGCTTTTTTTTCAGGCGTGCTATTCGAAATCGGAGACCTGGAAGACATGCTATGAGTGACATGAGCGGTTTATGTTGTGTAGGGTATGCGTATGCATTCGCACATGATGTAAGAGCTGAGACTCGTTTTATTTATGACAGTGAATATTTTGAGCCACATTCTTCGTGTTCATGAGTTTCCGGTACTATATTTAAAACTTTGGAGCCAAGTTAAACTAAGCGTGTCTCCATCCTATGACCTTCATAAACTAACCAGTACGTAATGTTTCGGCGATAAGGCCACTCAACCAGTTTTGAGGTCAAATTAAACTCTTGAGGAAGCTTGAAAGCTACCTCATCCCCCATTTTGGTCCCTTATAGAATTCCCAATGCAGCGTCCACTGTGGTCATCCCCCATGATTTGAGACACCTTTCTGTTGCCTATTGCTAGCAGCATTTAATGCAATGGCCTCGAGTAGTAATAGGAGCAGCAAGGTGGCACGTGATCGGGAAGCAGAGTCTTTTCTGCGTGCCGAGAAGCGCATCGCCTCGAGTTTGTTAGCGGTACTGCCTGCGACGCTGGTGGGAAGTCGGGTGTGTGTGACTCTCCTTGACGACACACGGATCACAGGTCGTCTCACCCTCGTCGATGGCTTCCTTAACCTCCATCTCGAAAGCGGTGTCACTGTCACCCCACCTTCTACCCATCGGCACGCTCCTCCTCTGGTCAACCTCGAAGTGAGTCAGTTTCCTTCCTCCTCCACCATGAGCGTCAATTTTTCACAAATTTGTCACCCTTGGCAGGGTAGCTTGCCTTCGCTCCCATGATTTTTCACATTTATTCCTACTGAACGTAAGAGTAAGAAAGTTTAAGCAAGCCACTGAATATACATTGCTGCACTTCATGCCAACGCCGTCTTTCATTGCCGTGTATCTGTTTATAAGTCGTTATTTATACCTCTTTATTAAGTTGACATTTAAAGCCGCTTCGAAAGCCAAGGGTGCTTCTTATCAATCCATCATCCTAATTCGTTTAGCGAAGTCTTCTGATGCTTCCGAGCTGACATCTGTTAATACCTTGTCCAGCCTATTTAAGGCAGTATCTTCATATTTCATTGGAGTCTTCAACGCATTTTGTCTTGCTTTGTCTGGGATGTTTTGCCTATAAATTCCGCTTGGTTAGAGTTTTTACCTTAATTAAATAAGTAACGTTATTTATACACTGGCAGGAAATCAACATATCGGGGAAACGTGTCCGCTACATCGATCTTCCGGAATCCCTTGACGTAAAATCAAGCATTGAGACGTACCTGAACTCCATAGAAGTGTGCAACTCTGAGTCCCTTCGAAGGCCTCTCAAGGCGGACAAATACGCTTACTTACGCCAAAGTGCTGCAGAAGCTGCGGATACTGATGAAGCCTCATAAGTGCTCCGCACTTTTGTGTGCTGCGTGAATTCCACATGCTAGTATCCCACGTCGTTTCAATTGCACTGCAATCGCGTGTGCCTTTGATTTATTACATCCAAACTGAGTTCGTAGTTGTGTTCACAGGCTGGCTTAGGGTTTTGGGTGAGGTAATTCGCAGTTCCCCTGATTCCCAATCTGGATGCTTCAGTCTTTCCCCATTTTTGTCCTCGACGCTATCAATGATTATTCATTATGGTAGGCTTTGGATGTGATGTTATGTCATTTATAGGTTATAAGCTTGTCGGCAGAAATTGAGCCTTGCAGGCTTGGGGGTTGCACTCGGGACAAATCATTTAAGTAGTAGATAAGAACTTGGTTTTCGAGGAAACCAAAATAAAGCTTTTAGAGGGATATTAACTTTTATGGATTTAATTTTCTTCCCACATTCTCCTCGGTGCCACGTTTTTTTTTTACTTGATCGAATGCCACAGCAATAGGATATTTTCGCCATTCATTCAATGTAATTAAATAGACAATTTAGGTCCCCAGATAGTTAACGTTTAGACGATATTATTGCAGTCTTTTGGCTTCTCATTTGCCCACAACGTTCTTATAACGTGTAATTGTATTAGTTGCCTTTGGAGTACATCTGTGTCACGTGCGGACTAATTCATGTCTGAATCATCGTCACAGATTCCACTGATTTCTCACGTGCTCGTAAACTAGCAGTTTATCGTTTTTTTTTCATCTTCTCTTAGTTTTTCACAAGCGTTGCACTAACTCTTAAATCCTGTTTCGGTTAGATTTTGAAAGTAATGTCATGGCAACAAAACCAGTTTTTCGAGCCAACATGAACTAAGAATCAACTAGTGGTTATGCGCCTGCCGCATATTGCGTTTGGTCACTACCTGTTCACCATGAGCTAAGTGATAACTTCCTAAAAATTGGTTTCGGCTTTTCTTTTCTCTTAAAAGACTCAAAACCCCCCTTCTTTAGCGGCTACCTCTCTTTCGGTTTTGGGTGTCGTCTACTCCAAATAGCCATGACGGTTGGTTGAGTGCGCATCACTCTTTAGAACAACCCGTTCTGTATTTTGTTCGTCATGTACCGCTGATAAATATGCCTACAATGTTAATGCGATTTGAGGTTTTGTATAACACTACGATATTTTCTTATTCAGTTATACGAGCGCAAATTTTGAATGCAATGTGCCTTCCTACCTAGGCAGCGCCGTAGTTTTCCATCGGCCTTTGTGCTCCAGTGTTGACTTATCTTGGCTTGGGCGTTCACTAATCATTTGTCTTGTGTGTTAAAGTACAATATTCATGTCAAAATATCCACGTGAGACATTACATCAACACACATTGTAATCAAGTAGTTGTTTTTTGTAAGCCGAAACCTCTGTATTAATTTTTCTCAAACACTTTGCGTTGATTTTGCATGAAATCTAAGTGCACCCTCTTTCGTGGCACTTTCCTTTACATTATGGTGTCGAAAACACCGTACTATTTTGTTTTTAAACCCCTCCCTGAGGTAATCACCCTTTACCTCTCTCCATCGCCCCACGTAAAGCTTACCGGATCTTGGAAGAAGCATCCAATAAGAATAAAATGGAAATTTTTTAACAGATATTTGCAAATAAGAGAGAACACAGCTTTTTGATTCACTTACAAAGAAAAACAGTGTAAAATTGGGAGGAGGTGAAGATGCAAATCCCCTTTCCTTACAATTGTCTTCTTATTCACAGTTGGCCTCCACCTCAGTGTTCGGTTCGGCGGCTTCCTTTCCGGAACTGTTCCACCACTGCTCGACTATTACCGTACCTCTTCCGTTCAGTCGGTAGCTCAGTGTGACACGACCGATATAGAGCAGGAATAGGAGCAACTAGCGAATGTAACGTGGAACTATTTAGTGCATCCATTTGCACAAGTGTTGACAGCCAACGAGTTTCCAAAAAAAGTTCTTGTCGGTGCCAATTATATCTAGTTTACTCATGTATTTACCTAATCAGATTCTTCCAGTTTTCTGCTCTTAGGGTACTGCACTGACGGTGTGGAGCTTTGTGAAGTCATTTTGTTCATTTGTGGTAAAGTTGCTTCCAGTTTTGGGGGCTGTGTGGGCGCTATGATTTATCAGCAATACTTTGCCGTTTTTGGTCACTTTACCCTAGTAGCAAAATGGTCGAATTGAGGGCATATTTCCCATTAGCATTAAAAGTATGCTGAAAGTCTGATGACAATATCATGCCAACCATGTCGAAAAACTTGTATCTGAGCCTTCGTGTGATACGATCATCGTGTCATCGCAAAATTACGCAAATTAAGCTTTGGCGATGTAGATTGTGTTAAGTACTTTTATCGAAGTACTGCCCAAGTCCTAGTCAAGTTTTTGCTTGTGTAGTGCCTAAAGATGCAAATTTAGTACCATCATCAATGGAGCAACTAATTACCGTTGTGAACGACGGGCTCATGATTTACCATGTCCCATTTAATTTTCACTGTTTAGTCCAAACTGGTCAAATCACTATGACGCAGATGTTTACTCCCATCATCGGAGGCGGTAGCCCACTTGTGGATGGCCTCGGTGCAAACCGATTTTCTACTAGTCAGTGCTGGAATCTCGAAGCCAAAGAGTTGAAAGGGAGGTTGTGAGGGGAGTCTTAAAACAAAACCTACCTGAACAAGGACGGTGGTGGTGATAGCAATGGCACTGGCGCCGGCAGCCTCGGCGGGTTTACTCCAATTGAGAACGGGGTAGATAGGATGCATGTCCCTTGTGTCGTAGTAGACGTAGGAGAAGACGGCGTAGATAAGACCCAAAAGGACGGAGTAGATGGCGTGTAAGAGGTTGGTAGGCAGTCCGTTCACCCACATGTCCACAAGCACCGTAAGCGCCGGCAATAAGTGCTTCCACTTTGCCTCGGGGCGGTAGAATTGTGCTGTATCAAATGTGGAATGTCGGTACGGGTTCGAAATGCATTGATGGTTCGATGATGTGCTTCACTTTCAACCGTGGGATCGAGAGTGTATCACGGATCTGTGTCTAAATAATCCCCCCATTCAAGTGTTTGTGAGATCATCATTCGTGAAATTAAGGTGCTCAGAGAGAAGCGGCTGTGTTTGAATCAACACCTCTTGTACATGTTTTGCAAAGCTTAAATCCATCCATGTAAAAGTTTGAAGCGTCCCCACAACTGCATCATATTGTTTGTCATGGTGTTTGCATTATAGGCCATGGTCGTCATTCACTTTAACTATTTAAAAGCTTATTGGATTCCAGGAACACTCGTCCAGCTTAAATCATGTCGCCTCGCATGACCAGTCCAATCCACTTATAAGGATATTGGGCAAAGATGCATCTCACAGGGCATTTGATTGGGGCCTTCCAAAACGCCGATTAATGGCTTTGGGCCGTGTTTTATGTAAGCGTTTGGTTAGTCTACACCCACTGTTTATGCTGCCTTGGTGATTTGGTGCTAGTTGTATGATGTAAAGGTTGCACACAGGGTGTTACGTGTTTTGAAGGTTTAGCTCATCTCTCATCACCTGAATAGGTTATGGAGTGAAATCCATATATGGTGACCTTAAACACTGCAGTGGATACTTTACGTTTCTCCATCATTCGTTACTTCGTCTTAAAGGTGCATACAATGAAAGCGTTGATTTCTTCACTCCAATGTTGCGTCTTCAATTCTTTGTTGCTAACAGGGTTTCCTCAAATTGTGTCATTCAAAGTGGAAAAACCATATAACAAAGGTGGAATGTTATTAGTATGGCTATGTAGCAAACAATACCCTCCTTGAAAGCTTGTAATTGTAAAAAGTGGTTACCTTCAATGGTAATTTTCGCCCCTTATGAGGAAATCCAAATACCCACGGGTGATTATGGACGTAAGAATGTGACTTTAAACCCTCTGACGAAAACCCTTTACTGTAGTCTAAGGAGATTGATAATGATCTTAAAGACGGAATCACAAAGTTTCCGCAGAGCACAGAGAGGTAATTCTCCATGTGGGTTTATTGAGGCTGGGGAACCAACAAATTCTGCACGAACACTAGAAGAGCTACTTACTAGACCAGTGTTTTCTCCGTAGCTTTGGAGAGACAGGTTGTAACAATAGGTTCACTTTGCCTTTGTTAGGCCCCACCATCGAGTCCCTTTCCGAGTCGGTGCACCTATTATTATGAGGTCACCTTTTTGTTCTTGCCATTCATCGGCCACTAATAACCTAATGGCCTCTTAAATGGCATACTGCTACGTTTTTCTGTGAGTGGAGATAGAGGTAGGGTGTTTTGAAGGCAGAAAATTGCCTGTTTGTAAGTGGAGACCTGATCGAATAGGCTGTTCCCTCTAATAATGCTCTTATGTACTTCTGAAAGGCTCTACCAAGAGACTAGTTGTTCTAGGACGGTTTTTTGCTGGTAATTGGGCAGAGAATAAGTGCAGGTAGGTCGATTGTACTGTTACCACAAATTGGGACAAGATTGTGTGGGAATGATGCTCTAAAGGTCCTTGTGGAGTAACGTAACAGAAAGCAGCACAGGACAGGTTTTCGTTGTTAGAGTACTGTAAATAAAACATTCTTAATTCGTGTTACATGTCACTTGTACTTATTTTCCAACTACTTAAGGGCTGAACACTGGTTTTTTCGAAGATGCTCTCCAAGTTTTTTTCCCCAAGAGTAGATGCTGTTTGTGAGAGCATCGCATGCAGACGCATGTTTTTCGCCTCTTGGGCGCTTACAGAAGACGGTTTTGTTCATGTTTTTACTGAAATTTATTTTAAAAGTACTGTCACATAATTCAGATATTTTCTAGACGAGAAAGTGGCTGATACATTTTGATCCTAACCCCATTATAATGTACCGATAAAAATGCTTCTAGGTTAAATTGAATTACGCGTGTAACAAAAGCTTTTGTTTCTTTAGTGCACAAACATTATGTAAGATGGTAAGGTGAGTTAGATGGCAAGTGAACTCACCGTATGTGGGATCCCAAAAGGCCACCCAGTACACGAGAGAGGTGACCAGCACAGTGTTCATTGCCAACTCGTAGAAGAACCACAGCAGATAAGTAAACCACTTTGGTACAGGCTTTTCTGAAACATCAAATTTAAGCAGATTGCTCTTTTCTCTTCAACTTTGTGGAATTCGGTCACGCGCATCTCCTGATGTTATGTTGTAGTCAAATGAATTAACACCATATGGCCCTTTCTTATGTGATCTCTTGCGGCTCTCACAAAACGGCATTGGAATTCCACTGGTTTTTACATAGCTCGCTATCGATTACACTTTATTCAAACTGGATTTTGTTTGGTCCCTACTTTTGGTCCGAGTTGGGTGTTTTTGAAGCAACTTTGTAAAAGCCTGCCTTACCACCAAAGTGGCCCTACACAGGAAGTCATGGGAGGTGTGTAATCTCATCTGAGTGGATCTCTTAGCTTATATACTTAGACATGGTAGAACTCTTTGTGCAACAAAAATAGGGGGGAGGGGGAGGGTTCAACTGCACTGGCTTTTTTCTCTGAATCTTTTGAATGTGGTTCTGAGTTTTCAAAACAGTGTGCTTGTGAGAGTGAATACATCACCAGCTGCTCACCCTTTTTGCAGTTGAAGTAGGTGGCGAAAATGGCGAAGGCATTGGAGCTGACCATGTACATGAGGAAGCCCCAATTGGTGGCGTAGAGAAAGTAGTAGAGTTTTATTTTTTCCTCCTGGCTGCGTTTTACTTCCAGTGGGATCTCTATGCACGCCCAGACGAGGAGACCGATGGATATAAGGAATCGGTAGAGTGAGTAAAATACTCCATCCATCCATATCCACTAAACAGGCGTAAACAGACTGGTAAATATTATGCCCTTCTTGTCATGGTCTCTACCCTCGGTGATGCCTTATATTCGCTTTGATAATCGTTTGACTTCTTCCACATAATTTGTCAACACCAACCTGTGATGAGTTTTGTTGTGCATTTAACTGACATGCCTCTGACTCCATTAGTTTACACCGAAGAAGGCTCACTATTTTCACTCTTGACGCTTTGACAACACTGTTTGGACTTGAATGATTGCACTAGGCACAAAGATGCTCCTGGCTGAAAGTTACTTAAGAGATTATCATACTACTTCAAATTTTATTTTGCTTCATTACTTGTGCATGATGGAGGAATTGGGCACCTACTCTAGATGCATGCCTTAAGTGATCTCAACAAATCTGCACACGTAAGTGGAAGCAGTTGCTCCAAGCTACTTAACCCCAACCTATTGGTGAATTAGGTTTTGAAAATTTTCTCACATTAGAGAAATCCGCAGTCCACATAAAATCAGTTCGAAACTTACCTGCGCAAAGGGAAAGAGCCTGTAGTTGGGACTCGAGAAGCCGAGGTTTCGCCACTTGAATTGGCTTTTGAAAGCCTTCCCGGTGGTTGCACAGCAGGGTCTTCTCTCGTCTGTCGTGTCCTCCATTATACAATACCTTCACTTGCCATAATTTCAGCATACGCTGTACTACATAGCGGCTCCAAATGTGACGCCCAATTAAAAACAAGGCACTTTAACGCCACGAACCAATCATGAGCCTCTTTGTAAGCAATGCCATTGTTTAACGTGCCTGAAGGCCTTCTTTCAGGTAATGTTAAGTCGCAACTTTTCATTAGCATTTTGTAGCCTATAAAATAAAATCAAGTTTAATTTGCGCACTAAAAATGGCAGTTAAATCTGTGGACCTATTCTTTCGCCAAAGCCATGGGAAATCCTGACTTACAATTACCCTGTCTGTGCTCCCTCTATCTAATTACCCAATTGTGAAAGAGTTACAGAGGTGGCGGTTGCTGGTGGGTTGGTAATTATTTATTTCAATTTTGAATGCAAGTGGCACGTGGTATACTGGCTTGAGCTGATTTAGCTGAGAGGTTTGAATTATAGGGCAGGCTTACAGCTGTGCTTGGCGTCATTAACTTGAAGTTATCTCAAAGAAAAAAGAATTTAATTTGACACTTGGAGTTCTGCTAGGAGGAGGCGAGTGGGTGTTCAACTTTGTTTACTACTGATGATGATGCGATGTACAAGAAGTAGGTTTTGATGTTGGCTGGCAAGGTCAATCAAACTCTGCCGCTTTATAGAGACAATGAGGCTAGCATACAGCGCTATCATAGAGAATCAGCTTATTCTCCTTAATAGTAATTATTAAAGTGCATAAATTTTTATGGCTGGGTTAGAAGCTTTAAACAGTCCAAATTCTGTCTGTTCTGTGACATAATTTCTTTGTAACTCATTCGTTCACCTCACATAAACAGATCGCTGGGGCAGCGCTACGCAATTGTCTATGGTCTGCTGCACTAGAGACAGGGTGAAGGACTTTTGATGATCCAATACGTCCCCGTTCCCCCTACGCGAGACTTCACAAAAGGTTACAACCGGTCATCCGTAGCGTGTCTTACGTCTGAGAGTTTTTCTTCTAAGGCGTTTTTTTGTCACAATCGCTCACCTTAAAATGAAATACGTATTATTACCAGCAACTAAGAATTCTATATTCAACTAATTCCAGGGATTTTCATTCGCCAGCTGTAAGTGAGTCGTACCTCGAGTTCACACATCTACATCAATAAGTCCCCACAGAATGCATCGGCTGGTAAAAAACTCTTTTGGGATTTACGAAACTTGCAAGGGTATGCGATTATCAGTAAGCAGGGCAATGTCTCTAACTTTCATTCCTTGCATAGGTAGTGCGCGGTATCCAACACTGATTTTCTCTTAATAGATCTTGACTATGCTGTACATGTATTTGTACTGAAAATATCAAGTAGTAAATGTTTTTCATTAATTTTTTCCCATACCCATTGCTAATACACCTCAACAACACTGGCTGAAATTTGACTTCGTCAAAATTCCCTCTCAGAAACAAGCAAGAGTGGTCAAATTACTTTGAGAAATAAAACTTCTTTGCCTTGCATTTGGTTTCCAAGTTGAACAAGCTCAGCTTTGAACATTCATCGGGTTTTTCTAAAATGGGTGGACGTGTCGCGTTTAGGAATCAAAATCAGGAAGTAATCGGTCGAATATCCCCGTCAATCTCCACGGATGTGTGTCAGCATAATAAAAGGAGCTGGATGTTTGTGTTACTAAGCCCCCACAGTAGTATGAGAGCTTGATACTCGGCTCTTGCCTATGTAAGAGCAAAACGTGTGACTTCGCGAAGCACAGTTGTATCCATGCCTGGTTGTGCTCCCGTTTAAAGAATTGGGCTGTTCATCTTGTTTCATCCAATCGAGAAGAGTGGTAAACACGGGGAGGAACGACTGACAAGTCGGAGGTTCATTAGGAGATCGAAACCTTTCGTTCTAAGGCTTTAGCCCTACAAAACACCAACACTTCCCAACTGCGGCACGGCGGACGCGATCACTCATGCAAACATGTCGCCTTGATGCACAGAGTTTATGCGATAGCTCTTTTAGTCGGATTTATCCAAGCATAAATGCCAAATTTTTAATAACCATTTTCTTCAAGTATGCGAGCGGTAATGTTATTTGTTGCATTGAAAGTATTTCAAAGCGAAAACTAGGCAATCAAAGGCATTATAGGACCACTTCTTATATTTTTCCATGAGAGTCCTGTTTCCTGAGTTCATACTCAGGAATGATGTAGGGTTTTGACCCAAAAATTAATTTCAGCCAAATCACCATTATCAAGGCTGACTACGGTGCTGTTTGCCAAAATAAGTCTTAAATGTACCTCAAACTCAGATTCTCGATTTAATTCAACATATTTCTATCCCCATAAACAAGCAGAGCCATTCTGTACGGGTGATGTGAAATAATGACGTTTCAATTTGCATTCTCATTTTTTCATAGTTTTCTTAACGCAGGTAGACTGAACTTTCGCCTTCAACTATTGTTGCTCCAAAGCGAACTGCTGTCCATTCCGTGATGCTTAAGTCTGCGTCAGACATGTTTCCCACCACTTTATGTAGCAGATATTGCTAAATATTTCTTCTCTTGACTATGTATTCATTGGGTAGTGCAATTTATAAAATTGGCGCTTAAAACCATGGTTACAGTACCTCGAGCAATCGTCCAGTTAGCAGCGATATGTAAAGTTGATGATATAGCCTGCAGTCCCCGCGGTGTACAATGTCACCACGACAGTGAGGCATGCTCCAAACATAGGTTGGGTTGGGATCCCAGGTGTGTTTTGGCCACAGGACAGTAACCACAAGTATGTGTGTGGTGTGATAGAGGGAGGAAGAGAGTGGGGGAGAGAGAGCTCCTGTGCATGAGAGCGAAGGGGACACAGCACGGCGCGGGTGTAGACACTAGCATGCCGAAACGCGTTTGGCTCGAGTTCATGCACACGTGTTGGGGAACTCACCTCTCCAGACCTGATAAATCCAACCAACACTGTGGGTCGCCCTGCCTGATTTACGACACGTGTGCTCTTGCATACACACACACACACTCAGGTACCCACTTGAGTTCCGACTTCGGGGTCAGTTGGTCGCGTTGGGACATGCAGACTTGAGGCGGAAACGCATACTTGATATCGTCTCAACCGTGTGACTCATGATGGTCTCCTTGATTTTACACTTAGCTGATTTGCTTCTCATCGTCGAGTACAGTCGATTTCGCCATTGCTATAAAGAGGGTGCCTTAACAGGAGGAACAAGCTTTCACATTAATGTATGATAGTTGTTTCGGTTGTCAGAAAACTTCCTAATCAAACAGTCGCTCACGGTAGCACGTGGATAGATTCGACTTTATGTTAATGTCGACAGCCAAACGCCGAGTGGTAACTGTTTTCAGGAACACTGCTTTTGTTCCCCATGCCCTTGGGCATCCACAGCCATTGCGCAAGTGTATGTGCGCTATTTCTTTCCATGTGTATTAGTTGAAAAGTGAATAATTAAGTCACAGTGGGGATTTTCCATCTTTTCACTGTTGAACGGTGCGTGTCAAGTGAAGAAGGTTTCTGGGTAATCTAAGAAAACAGATCTCACACTCATTGTCCCCTAGACGCCCTTTCATAAACGACCCAGTCGCATGGAAAGGTTTCTGATCTTTTAAATGAGACATTCTCTACTCATATATCACTGTGCGATTTTATGCATTAAAACTTAATGTTAACACCGAGTACTTCTTTGTACTATTGTACCCAAGTTTGTGTCAGCAAACGGATTTGTAAATACGCCTCAGCAAGTGTTCCACTTTTCACTAGACCTTCACATTTACCAAGTTTACAAAAACGAATCTCGGTCGCTTTTACTCACCATCGACTTGGAGTATTTCGTGTACATCTCCTATCACATAAATGTAAGGTATAAAGCATTGTTTTAACTTTTCGCTGACACAAATACATCCGAATTGCAAGCCAGCGAATCCAAATTGATATCTTTTACTTTTCACGATTCAAAAGACATAGAGTTGCAGGAGTTTCTGTGTGTCTATGATGAGAGGACGGCACTAATGCCAAAGAGGAGTGCGTAGCGTTCCAAGACTTCCTTGAAGACAAAAGAAGGCATAATGCCTGGACAGAAGATACATATTCAGCAAGCAGGAGGGCATTGGGGCTGCTGACATGATCCAGAGGCTAGCCCATCTGGCAAGGGCAATATGGCCACCCAAGTGACCATAATCTAAACCCCTAGTCAAACAAATAACAAGGTTTTCCTAAATGAGGTACGATTAGAAGTAGGGACTCTACTTGATCTGAAAATAGCACTGTTTATTGAGACCGTTACTCCTTATTGGTTCGCACCTGAGCCTCGACTGAGTATCATGAACTCTTTGAAGCATGTTTCTTTTCTTGGTTTTTCGCACAAATTGAAAATCCACTCGTCTCTATGATGTGTACTCAAACACTTCACTTCCATTTGCATTTTGTTTGATCAGTTTGGGGCACAAAATTAAACTCGATCCACACAAAACTCTGCTATAGCGGCTTCGGCATGTGACTAAGCCTTTAATGCTGATCCTTGATTCCAATTATTTTGGCTTACCGTAACAAAACAGTCTACTAATGGTTTTAGTTCGTTCATAGCATTTCAAGTGTTAATTTTGGCCTTTACACTAAGTTTCCACCACTAGCACTATTATGCCTCAAGCAACATTTCGAGGACACAATCCGGGTGAAAATGGCACTAACAAAACGAAATTCCTAGCTATCGAAAGATTAAATACTTACTTGGAAACGTAAAGTTGGCAAAGCCCTGGCTGGCACTTCCTCCTCCGACACCTACTACTTTTTTATTAATAGCAATATTTGCAGTGTATGATAGAACCTGTACTCAAAAACATTGCCTACCCTCATCAACCGCAAGCACCCACTAAATGGTGTAGGCAATCACCTGGCGAATGCCATATAAATAAACACAGGTGTATACTTGTAGTGGCGTGTGATGACAATGACCTTGCATACTTCTGTACGAGAAGAACTTTTCATATCAAATGGGCGAGGAGCTTGCAGTGCAGATTGGCAACGCCTCCTTGCGCGGATTCGACGCTGGGTATCAAAAGCAACCTGATGACCGATCTAGTAAAACGCGACGTTCATGCCAGTCGTACGAATCAATGTCTAAGTGGTTTCAATTAAATGAACACAAAGAATGAGATGTGATTCTATATGGAAGCTCTATCATACAAACCAACTGAGTGACATTCGCATCTCAGACTCCAAAAAGACTTTAGCTGCGCAACTAAGGTTCATAAAAGGCTGTTCATGCTACGTGAATCGACTCAACTACTCGTAAAACATTCCACCGACAAAAAATAAACAGGCTTGCTCGTGTGGCGAGGAGTTTACTGCTAACGAAATGACTTAAGACCATGTTGCATTCATTCAGTCTCGATACGGTCGCCAGATATCAGAGAGGGGAGATTTCCTAGGTCGTTTGAGCAGTTGGGTCTCCTCGAGGAGAGAATGTGAGGAGGTGGAAGTGGATGGCGTTGTAAAGGAGGAGGGAGCAGCGGTGGCCTCAGCCGAGGGAGGGGCGAGACAGTCGAGACCGCTATCGGTACTTTCCCTCTTTCGACACCCCGTCACGAGAGGGCACTTGCGCTGTTGACGGGGAGAGGTGGACAACAGTAAAGGCGCTGCCAACGGTGTTGAAGTGGTCGCCATTCGGTGCCGCCTGACGGGTGTGAACGCCGAGGCATGAGGTGGCTCATTCTCTTTCTCCTCCTCTATCACCTTCTTCAACATGGAGGTTGAGTTCTGCCTTCCTCGCCGCTGCTTCTCCGATGACTCCTTTGCTAAGGGAAGCTTCAGACCACGCAACTTCAGTTGCAGTTCGGGTTCGCTCTTTACGAGCTCTGAGAGCCTCTCAAGTACATTCACGCATTGGTTCAGTATGTCCGTGATCTCCATCCTTTGACGCGACCGTTGTTGGGGCTATAAAACAGTTGAGGGAAGATTCTAAGTTCAATTCCTAGCCAATCAGAAATTCCCATCAATTTCGATTTTTTTACGCTCCACACTTATACACTTTTAATCGACGAGCTAATCATGATGGCGGTACGTCGATTCACATGTCAAAAAGCCGACACTAACAGGGGATCGACTGATATTGTGAGGAGCGCCTTGGCAACACGTTTACAAAATCACTAGACAAGGCTGTACATCGAACCTGAGCAACAAAGGCCTAGTCTAGAAACATTCTTTAATTCATCTAGTCGAGCCTCACTTTACCTGCACAGCCAGTAACAAGTTTAATGGTATTTGGAATCCACCTAGACGTGCATGTGTTAAACTTATAGAATCGTAAGTGATTAGGTTATTTGCACCACTCATGAAAGCGGAAGAGCATGGTTTACTTTTTCACCGACGAGGGAGACAGCAAGACCATGGAGAGCAGACAATTTGTCGGAAATACACGCTCGTCGACGTCGCTCCATATTCTGCTTTTTAACCTAGGTGGAAAAAAAGAGGATGGGAAATGATAGGGCTAGCCAGTCCAAGAGCCGTGCTCACTGAATGGAGGGGAAGGGAGTGAAGGATTAATGAGCTCATGGGGGAGTGACGCGGCATATGGACTCACAATGGGCAAGAGGAGCAAGGTAGTGCGAGTCAGAGAAAGGTAGTTCTCTCCTTTCAACGCATGCCTTAGTCCCCACGAATGCGTCATTCTCCTCCCCCCCCTCCTCCCTCCCCTGTCCCATACGCATGTGCGCACGGAGCAACCCGAAACAGCCAACTTAGCGTTGGTCACTCAGGTTAGCTAGTGAATACATCACTCTTTTCCACGCTGAGTAGAACAGCTTCAGTTTACATGTTCGAATGGCATGAAATTTTCATTTAAATAACATTCTTATTTTTGCCACAGGAAAATTTAATTTCGTTCATTTGAAACTGAAGTATTTAATACCCACCTTCCTTCGCATTTCTCGATCGTCCAATAGAGGGAGTGATCTTTTTCCTTTAGCTGCTCCTGAGAAAGATGAAATTGGAGCGTCAAGTTTAGGAGCTATGGGAGGAACTGACGGTTGTGTGTTATTGGATAGGTCCACGAGTATTGGTTCCAGGGAAGAGGGTGATGTTGAAATCGGTATCACGAAGACTGGTTGATAGGCTTGCTGCTGTTGGCACTGTTGTTGTTGTTGTAGCACTAGTGGAATCGACGATGGATAACCGGTGGGAGGAAGAAAAGTACGATTGGGGTTCATCCTACCGACTTAAAACCGCGTGTTCCGTACACGAAAGTGTGGCAACCCCACGTGAAAACAATTGGTACACGCGTAACCAATCCACAGCTAGTATTTATCACACATACTGGAAACAACCAATTAAAGCCTTGAGCCAAGGGTATTGGCTAGCAGCCAAACTACCAACCTATTCGGTGGTTCCAATGCTTGCGTCAAATTTTGTGTGAGTTCAACCCCCTAGAGTGATTAAGGCCTGACTCAACGGAGTGAAGGTCAGGAGATGGGACGGGTACATATTTTGAGTTCTATCAAACGATTTTTTAACCAACACAAAGGCCGTTAAACAAAGCGACTTTGCTCTCCCGTCTCGAAGTTAGTGAAATTTGAATTGAGTCGATCAAAACCAAAACCATTTGTTTGGGAGGACAGATTGTCTTCCTCTAGTGAAGGATATTATGACAGAGATGCTATAAGGCGGCTTGCTGTCAATAGGGACTTAGAATTTTTTAACGCGAAGTCTGGAATGCATGTAACTCACAAAGAACGTAAGATTTAAACAAAATAATTGGAGCACCGTACCTCTCCTTGCAACAGTGGTAGGAGTGGCCGGACACTGCGACACCTATTTCAGTAGCCTGCTCACCAGTAGTTATTTTGAATCTGGAACAGCGATCCCATTATCAGGTCTATCGCTTGTGCAATTTCTTTGAGCTGGCTTTGCGGAAAAGAGTGAGGGAAGGGGAAGGAGACGAAGGGGGCGACTAATGTGGGACTTTCTGTCCGTTTGCCCTGGGGAGTACGAGGTCTACTGAATTGGCATTTATTAACACCGATTTTGTCCATCAATCTGCCTACTGTATAGGGGTAAAAAAAATATCTCATGTTTAGTTCATAATAACCATATGGAAAACCACTCTTTTTTCAAAGGTTTAATTTTGTATAAATGTACTAGACAAATTAAAATACAGAGTGGGAGATGGGTGAGTATGCAGGAATTTCCTAGTAAGAGACACAATTTTTTAGCCACTCTCTTACACAACACAAATGGTTACCATAATCCTAGCCAAATCTCGGACGGCGGCCTCATTCCTCAAGAGTAATTTATTGTGTCGCACATGAGCAGAATGTAACACAATGGTGTAAATCATGTAAGCGCATGTAAGTTTGGGGAGGACCGTGGAGTCCTGGGGCATGACCACCCACTGTTGGAGTGAGTCGACTAGCAAGAAATGGGTAGGTAAAGTCTCGGTGTCTCCAGTCTATTTGTCTACCTAGCCTGAGGTCACAACTAGTTGCCATCCGTCAGTATAATAACGGAGATGGTTGGAATCTAGTTTCGTTACCCGTATCTAGCGTTTAGCTGCAGCCTTGGGTTGATATTGCTGTCCCTTCCAGCCGCCAGCTATTCAAAACCTTGTCACACGGGCACGAAATCTGGAAAACACACACAATCACTTTCCTTTCGTGTGTTAAAATCGGCAATTCACACCTATTTGTTGCTTAGGCTGGAAAAACCGTAATTAGCTATTTGGTTTAATTATCGGTCTTGGGCCAGTCACATGAAGAATTTGCGTTTATCAGGAGTTCGAAACATTGGCTATAGTAAGGCCAAAACTTTATCCCACACATCCTGCCTAGAAGTGTGAGTAAACAATTTGTCACTGTAATCTCTCATCTCCGGATCAGGTGGCCCATGTTATCTACAATTTTGCATTCAAACCTTTATATTATCTCTGTTAAATTTGCACAAGAGGTCTTACAAACTAATGTTGTGTTCAACATGATTTTTAAGTGTGTATTCTTTTTGAAACCGATTCGATGTTCGTTTCTTGAGAAGCAACACAATCTGTTATCAAGGTTAGGGAAAGGATTAGAAAGGTAGAAAAGACATCGGTGACCAATCGGAGTCGTTCAATCATATATGCGGACGAAATGTTGAGTGTTCTTAAGGCGACCTTCAATTCTCCTTCTCTTCCCTTATTATATCTTCTACTTTTCTGCTATCTCCTGGACTGAATGAGGAGAGAATGCTTCGCGTCCTAATGGCAACAAATTGTCACTTATGGAGGGAATCGGAACTGTTGATCAACTTGAAACGTACAATAGTACATTTATAATGGCTAGTAAATGAAGAAGAATTGTTTATGAACGTATCAACGTCTCTAACAACAAACCCATTGATAGCAAAAAAAATAATTACAAATGTGAAAAGTTACACTTCGATCTTCAAAAATGCTCGAGACAAACATTCGTCAAATCAGAAAGCACTCATAGGGCGTTCAAGACTGCCCCACTGACAAATACATTTTAAACAGTTGTTCTTAAAATGGCATCAACTCTAGCAATGAAAATTATAGGAGAGGTGGTATTTGTCGATAGAAGAATTTTTGAGGAAAACCATTCGTCACAGATGTTGCATTGTTTTAATTTGGCAACAAGTGTGGTGCCTGCACATCCAGCGGTCCAATTACCTTTTGCCACGTAAAGTTTAATGGTGAGATAAACAACCAGGCTTAAGTTACCGGACGATTATTCATTGGATCGAAAAAAAAAGTGTGCAATGTGTCGGTAATTATGCTCTCCACGGTACTTGGTGTATCTCAATCCGTCTGTCGATTGCATTCTCTTTGAAGTCTACCGATTACAAAGAAATGGAACCTTCATTTTAGAACAAATGATGGATCAACTCCTACTGGGTGTTGAAGATACAACTCAATGAAGATTAGCTTTGATTCCGGTTGACTGATATTTACCTACACGTATATTTACTTGCGGCATCTTCTGTCCCTAAAGGCTATGTAACAGTCCTGACGTCATACCCTTCAAATCATCCGTTTTGCCTCTCAGCCCTTCTGTTAGCTAATAAGCCGTTTATTCTATGTTGACATGACTTATTACGCCTCAGAGAAGACAAAGTGAGCATTAGCTCGTTGTCTAGGCTTACGATGTAAGTTTTTTTTAGGTCTGAAGTTTTACAACAATGATTACAAACCGAAGAGTCGACCTCCTTCATCATTGGCGAAGGGTGAAGCACAGGTGTTTGTGCCAAGATGGGGTAGTATTAAAATATGGCAAGGATGTAGTTTTGTGAGGATGAATTAGCAATTTTCGTCTAGGCACACCAGTTCCTTCACAAGATCATCGGCTCAATTGGAGTTTCTGATGTATAGTTGTCATCTCCTCCACGTTCTCCGTCAATGAATGCTACCCTTAATTACCTCACTAACGCTAACACTGACATCCAGAGAACATACTATCGCAAAGTGTCGCTAAGGGAAGCAAATTGATTTTACTGTATCCTGATATTTTGAAAATGGATATGATTTAGTTGGACTAACTATTTTGGACTACGATTAGCTACAATTATAGTGGAGAAGCTAAAACATCCTATCATGCCCAATGTTGAATCGCCTCGGTGGAGGAATGAAGAGACGGGAGTGCTGTCGAAGTCTGCCGCATGCATTGGACCATAGGCGTTTAGTGAGGACAGTCATACGCAAAACGTCTTCGTGACATTCCACACCTGACCGTTGAACCAACAATACCTCTTCTCATTCCACTTTTCTTTTGTCTTCCATTGGAACCTAGTTGACATCGGCGGTTTTACACAGTCTGATGTGAGCTAGAACTAGTCTCGCATTGTTAACAATCCAAATCTACAGCGGATTCTGCATAAAACTTCATTCATCGGGAAAATGTTGTTTATCTTGAAGTCCTGTCTGTACGTGGTTAAGTGCATGCATGCACAGGTCACACGTCATGGGCTAAAGTCCGTACAAGATCTTCATCGCTCGTCACGTGTTGACCGAAAAGTAGGCATTCCCGCTCTAACCATCCCTTCCTTCCTATTATAAACTCTCACACTTTCTTTACCCGACCTGACTCAACAACGGTGATCCAAAAGACCAGAGACGATGAAAACGGGGTTGAACTAAGTGCATTTAAAGTCCACCTTTTCCTATTTATCCTAGATGCGATGGGATCGACTGTACATAGATGGAAGGTTGAATGCAATTATCTTCTAAAAAAAAACTGGTTCTATCAAATCGACGAACAATTTGAATTCCTATATTTAAATGGAGTTTGCAACTGTAAAGCAAATATGGCAATTTCGGGGACACTGACAGTCTCATCTTATTGCGAGGTTTTTTCGACTACATAGCATGTCCAAAACGGTTTCGTACTGATCTTTGCAAATTATGGAACCTGTCTCAGTTTGTTACCCCTCCACGATCATTATGAGCTCCAGCGCATTGATAACAGACGTCCAAGTCGGTAAAAGCATAGAAAATCCACATTGTTTTTCTACTTGGAATAACAAATTTGTCTTCAAACGCAACTGTTCAACACTTCCAGACTTATTGTTAGTTTGTAGCGTTTGCTCAGTTTGTTGACTATCTCTAGTTGATTCCCATGTTGTTTGCTGTCTACCTTCGACCATTACAAATGTAGCATGATTACTCTCCACTACAAGAAAACATCTACCGACAAGCCCTTACATGCATTACTAAATGACATCATTAATCAGGCGTTTAGTTAATGAGGAGCAGTGAAAGTACATGGGAATTCAACCCTGAAAACTAACTGCTCTTATCAAATGCCGAGAGGAAATTCTTCTAAATAAATCACTGATCATGACAACTTTAAAAGTATTCTATTTTTATTACCAATGTCGTAATTACCTTGGCCAAACCCCGTGACGATGGAAGTGAGAGTTGTCCAAGGGCAGTAGAGGCGACAGCACTGCGAGGAGAAGGTGGGTTCAGCCCCTCTATCGACCGCAAAGACGAGTTGCCTGGTACACAAGCTGGGGCGCAGGGTGAGTGCAATCCAATCGATAGCGGTTGGTTACATCTGCTATTATCGATCACCGACGGTCCACGTATCCGACACCATTCACCTCTAGAGACCTCTAATAGTTTCAGTCTAAGTAATGTATTTTTATGGGAGTGATTTTAGTCTGTAGACAGCAGCAGTTACACATTTCAATTAGTGACGTAACCGCTGTTACTAATCGTGACCTTCAGACCCAGCTCAGAGGTTATCTGATGTCATATATGTAACCTGCCTCATGTAAAAATGGAAATACTCAGACTAATCAGTTCAAAAATTTCCTGTAATCAGTACCTTTAGAAATTAAATCTTACTTTGGAAGCTATTATCGAAGTAGAGACTGGCCAAAATGGTTAAAACGACTACATAACAAAATTATAGCCAAATACAATCATAATCCAACCTGAGAGAAAGACGAAACCATTGCAACCCAAGTAACTAAGCGAAACCTGAGCACTCCAAATTATATATTGAATAATTGACCAAACCCTATATACAGACTCCCTAATCTAGCTGGACTGATTACACACGCATCTTGCTGCTACCGCTTCATCTTGACCAAGGTCTGGAAATTCGTCAACGAGTTCCCCCCCTTTCCTTCCCCTCAATGCCAGAGCATAACAAACAAATCTGTTCCCACTTATTCTGCCCAAATTCTTTTGCTAACTTACAAACAGCACGCATCAATTCAGTCATTTTAGTAGCGGACACAAACGGTCCAACGGTGAAAGGCCCAAGCTTAGGAGCAACTTCGAAGAGAAGTAACATGAATATGAAGAGAGACTGGGAAGCCATTCTCTTGGCCAAGTAGATTGGTGAATACCGCAAAATAGGCATGATTTTCAGCAGAGAGGTTGGACTGGCCAATCCTTCAAGTTCACGACATCAGACCAATACTTGGGCGCACTCATGTCCTAATCGCCACTGCAACTCCAAAGTTACAAGAAACTCTGCCACCTAGAACAAGACTACGTCCTCATGGACACTAAAGACCACCCACCCCTAACTGGACATTTAAAGAAAAACTAATTCACTTGAAGGTCTTGTGCAAAAGAAGTCATATTGCAGGAATAGTAACATGTTTTCATTGGGCATCAAATGGAAGCAGACGAGATAGACTGAAAACCACAGAAAACACGCACCGATAGCCCCTGATAGAATTTGAGGTGAAAAGCACGGCAATGCAGTAATTCTCCCAAAGACCATCGGAAGAACCAATAAGACACTAAGAGGGATCAAAGGTACGGCCGCCATATATCGGGTGAAGATTTTTGAAACCGTTTAAGCGATTGGGTTTTAACAAGTGAGGAAGAGGAAGTGGAAGGTGCGAATGGAGAGGAAACTGTGACAGCCTCAGGAGAGGGAAAAGTGTGACAATCGAGACCGCTGTCCGTGCTTTCTCTCTTCCGACAGCCCGCCTTCAGTGGGCACTCGTGTTGCTGGTGTGAAGGCGTAGACAGAAGCGGAGGCGTTGCCAACGGTGTTGTAGTGGTCGCCCTTCGGTTTCGATCGACAGCTTTGAGCCCCGAAGCATGGGGTGACTCGTTCTCCTTCTCCTTCTCCATCACCTTCCCCTTTAATATGGAGGTTGAGATCTGCTTTCGCCGTCGCTGCTTCTCCAATGACTCCTTTGGTGAAGGAAGCTCGAGACGACGCAACTTCAATTGCAGTTCGGGTTCACTCTTTACAAGCTCTGACAGGCCCTGAAGCACTCGCACACACTGATTCAGTATGTCTGTAATCTCCGTCCTTTGTTGGGATCGCTGTTGCGGCTGCAATGCGGTCGAAGGAAGATTCTAAAATTAGTTTCTAGCCCAGCTGCAGCCTGTTTACTTCCCACGATACTGCACTTGTGACCCAATCAACGAGCCAATCGTTATGGTGGTGGTGCATCTGATCACATGTCAGGGCGCTGACGCGAGCGGGTGGTCGATATTGGAAGGCGTTAACGCCTTGACGACGCGTCCGAAAGATCAATATACCGGGCCGCACCTCGATCCAGGCCCCAGTTGAAGCCCAACAAAGGACTAGGTCGGAAGGTGCCTTTTTATAAGGGGCTAAGCCCAGAGGGTACATCAGCCATACAGGATCAGGCTGCCTAGCTACCTAGTCGGCAATGTAGTTGAGGGGAGGAATGAAAATTGCCACGTTCAATTTGAAGATCACATGCATGACTGCGATTGGGTCTTAGCTACAGCCATGCAGATTCTGACCACCCGGTTGGACACAGCTGGGCAAAACGACATGACTTGGGAAGGAGAGGGGAGGAGGGAGCGAAACAGAGCATAACTCACCTCTTCGCCAACGAGAGAGACAGCGAGACTGTGTAAGGCGGCCAGTTTGTCGGAAATGCATGCCCGCCGACGGCGCTCCATGTTCTGTTTTTTGACCTAGAGGGAGAGGGAGGGGGAGGGATAATGCGGTTAGTTAGCCATGCTCATCAAATTGAGGGAAGGAGAATGAAGGATTAATGAGCTTACGAGTAAGCATGGACTAGTGCGAAGACAATAGGCGAGAGGGGGGAGTGAGAAGGTAATGGAGTTTTGGCCTTTCCGCAAATTCCCCTAGCCTCCGTGGATGCGTCATTTCCTACCGCACTCACAAATTGCACACATGCGAATGCAGTTCATACCGCATTAGACTCAGTGTGGACAATCCAGGTGGAAAGGCTTACTCATAAAAGCTAAACTCACTTCCCATTCCCATTCTACGCGAGAATCCAATTTAAAAAAGAACTTATGTCAGCAGAATCTACCATAAACCAAATTGAGAGCACTTACCCTTCGTCTCATTTCTCTATCATCCAGTGGGAAAAGTGGTCGCCTCCCCTTCACTGCTCCCGAAGATGATGCAACGAGCGCGTCGAGTTTGGGAGCTATGGTAGGAACTAAGGGGTACGAGGCTGGTCGCGTGTTACTAGCTGGTTCCACAATGATTGGTTCTACAGGAGCTGTGGCAGCACCTAGCGGTATGACATAGACTGGTTGATAGGGCTTCTGATGGCTCCGTTGTTGTCGAGGTAATGACGCATTGCATGGAGGACAACCGGTAGGAGCAGAAAATACACGATGCTTAAAATCCATCCTGGCGAAGTAATTCGCGTGTTCCATTTACGGGTGTTAGACCGTACCATGTGCACACTATTGGTCCACACGCAACCAATCAAGGATGAGTCTCCTTCCAGCTTCCTGGTTTGACCAGTAAATGTGCTGAGCCATGCATATTGGTCACCCCTCAAGAAAAAATAACCAATGCAGTGGCTGCTGTGGTGATCGTGCATGTTCGACTACCTGAATCATGTCTCTTTGCCGCGGCGGCATGAGAGTCATCATGCTGAATGACATTTTAAATAGAAAACCACAAAAACTGTGGAGGCATATTGAAATCAAAGCCACGAAGACCTTATCTCAATGCCACTTTATTCTGGGGTGGTTATTGTGTATGAAGTTAATCTTACCTGCAAGAGCAGTTTTGTTTTGTTCCCAAATGACTGCTAAAATAAAAAAACTGTCAAATAAATGCGCTTTTATCTCAATGTAGTCGTTTTCTTATTACACTAAATTACAAGCTCATTAATGCCTAAGTGGTTTTATTAGGTAACAACTGTGTGGAAGCAAATTGTTTTGTTGCCTCCTCTTGCTTGGATTTTCTGGTGCCCTTGAGAAATCAGTTGTGAAGGCAGTATTCTCCATATCAAGAGCGATTTATCGTGCCTTTGTCTTGCTGTCTCATGAACTACTTGAGTGTCACTCACGATCCCACGCAAAGAATTGCAACTTCAACCTCATGTTCCCATCCCCCCATAGCATGGATCGATCGGTTGGACCAACGTTCCCCATTGGATTGGATGGGAGTCTCCAACTTCCTATGCGATTTTCGTTGCCAGGCCATCAACTCGTGTACACGTCTGCTCCCGTGGCCTACTTTTTTACACGTTGGTCTCGAGCGCGAGGAAGGGGAGATTGACTAATTGGATCCTTTTGCCTTGTTTACTCAATCGAATGCGGTTGCCGTTCCAGGGCTCATAGTACACCGTCATGACATCGAACCTGTTCATTTGGTCAGGTGGTGGAGGATGAATTTCGTGCATTTGATAAAACTTGAACAAGTGTGATGTGATTGGCATATGATTGAATGGTGGAAAAGCCGAGAGAACAGAAAATTGATGTTCACAAAAAACAAACTTTAGCCATCCTAGTTTGAGAAGAAACTGACTTCCAGGTAGTGTGGGTGATGGACGGGAAGTATTTTATAATCTTGGCTAATTGGGACAATGCGTTCGAAATTGCAAAGAGGCTTACGTGGTTAATTCTGCGTCCGACCAAATGGTTGAAATGGAGCCTCCAACGCATACGCTAAACTCAACTTTTCTCTACTTTCAACTATTGCCATCTCCTATAAAGTATTTCAATTTGTCAGCATAATGAAATGTAATCAAGCAACCTGTTTTCATCCATTGTGAGCCCTTAGTTAATCAGGTCATTGGTCCCTTTTTTGTCTAACATCACTTCCTTGAAGGTATTTTCGTGTAGATCTATAACAATACTCTATCTATTTGCAGAACCTTACAATCTTTTTATGAGAATCTGAACATTTGCGCCTTTTTTTCACATTCGGTTTAGTGCTTTTCTCTGTGTTGCCATGGCTATGCTTTAATTTTTAATGACCAAACTACTGAGACTTTGCTCCTTTCATCAACGCTAGGCTATGCTTACTCCTCAAAATCTACTGACTAAATTTCGCTCACATTTGTCTTTAAAGACATCGTATCTTCAACAAGTCATGTCTTCTCAAGATTAATTTAGAACAATTTCTGGCTCCTGAACAAGTGATTAGAAACACCAAACAATATAACTGTATGTTCTCGCCTTGACCGCCACAGTTGCTGTAGTTATCGGACGTGCTAGTTGTCACGGCCATTTGGGCAGACCTGCAGACGGGTCAGCGAGGAGCAATGAACCCCCCCCCGCCTTCACCTCCAAGTTGCTGCCATTAACCCATTCATGGGAAGGTCATCATCAATTTAAAATTACAATAGATGGCCAATTTATCGGCAATTAAGTCGTGCCAATATATCGTACTTATGCGCTAGTATTTTGCGTTGTGGAAAGTGCGGAAGGCATGTTTCGAATTGGCTTCATTACCACTGCCCAATCAGGTTACCCACCATTTCTGTAGACGCATCTGTACATTTTTAATTTGCTCGAAATGAATTTGCATTCTAAATCGTGGCTGAAAGTTTGAGTTATTCAATGAAAAACAAAGGCTGCTTACTTGTTGAGAATACTATGCCAAAACCTTGACAGACTCATGAGTCGTTTGACACGGTTCTTTTGAATTGAGTGCACGAATTTGATAATCTACATCATAATAGGGATTCAAAGCATCCTGGATGCCTAAAAACGAAAAGTCATGACTATGAGTGCCACTTCTACTGGCCACGCACTGCATCTTGACGAAATTAAGTGGATCAAGATGGTTAAACCTGTCGTCTAGATTGACCGACTTATTGAAATTGATTACCATCGATGTATTCATAACGCTATATATTCACTGTCAAGGCCTAGTTTTACATTACTAAATAAGCGGTTCAATGAAGAGTGCGGTTACAGTGGACGTAGATGATCTGATGAGCCAGAAATACCGTGCCTGCCCATTCCAAGCGATTATGCACTAGGATACTCCCTTAATCTCAGACGTTCAAATGTGGGACTTTTCATTTGAACTGCATCGTTGGTTAACAATCCAATCTCTTGCTCAACTGCCAATAATAAAACCAATGGGGGAACACCTCTGGTTGAGCTGCACCTCGTCCATGTTGTTAGAAACGTAAATGAGTCGTGATGATTGTTTCACGACTGTATGAAGCATATGGAGTGGAAAAGAATTTTCCAAGGGTTTCCCACTCGATGGCATCATCAATCCTTGGATATATTCCCACGTCCTTTTGTACAAAAAAGTTTGTTATTATTCTACAACAGTGCTAATCCTAATTACACATTTTAATAAGCATGTGAGACTTTTAAACAGTTTACTCCGAAGCAAAATATAACTATTACTTCAAGCCTTTCTCGTTGCTAATTGATTGCCTCCATCGGCAAGTGTAAACACTCAAATGTAACAGGATTTTGCACACGTGTGCGATCCCTAGTACTTGCCTTAATTCAGATGCCAGCAGATGAGTGATTTGGTGGTCCAGTAGATGCGCCAATCTAGGGAAACAGTCACGAGACAAGGCCAAATCACAGTCTCTACTGAGGGGTCATTGGAAAGTGGCACGCAGCACCTGATGGAGAACATAGATTTCATTCAATTTGGTGTTTTGTCTAGACGCAGTGTCTCGCTTTTCAGTATCTCCCTTCAATCTCTAGCGTCTCCTTCATTTTAGTCAGAGCCATTCCCTACCTTTTCCCTGCCAATTCGTGAAGCTACCTTTTTTAGCATCAAATCATAAATTTCCCGCCTATCTTGGCTTATCTACAGCCGAGCATGTAAAAGGCCTGACACTTTTACTTGTTTTACACTTTACATTGAACGACTTTCGAAGGCGCTACAATCCACGAGAGTTTGCATATTTTCCAACAGAATCCATCCTCTCTATGCATCTCCAAATCACCACTCAATTGGAATTTAACAGGGTCTTTCATGTGGTTATTAATAACTGCCACGAACGAGTAGTGGAAATTAAAATAGCGGATTTCTGAAACCTCTAATAACTTACCATGACACAATGGCACTTTGATCATTTGAACGAAACTGGAACACATAATAGGTTAAAAACCCTTGCTTTTTTCAAACCACTTTTAATGGGTTAAATTAAGAGGATACAATTCAGCTGCATTTACAATTTCGTTGAGAAAAATTAGGGACACTAAGGTAAGGATCACGGGACAGTGGGAGGATTGGTAACCCATATCACCGCCTGTAGGTAATGTCGAGGCGCGCGTGGACATGCGGGATCACATTGACACCCTTCCGCTCCCTCCCTTCCCCCTTCCCCTCCCGCCATGCCATGCTCTATGACTCGCTTTAACTCCATAAATCACAAAACTCTTTAAAACTAGCCTTGGTATCGTATTTCAAAATGGGTACCAAACACAAATCTTCATGTGAATATTCTCGCCAGATTTTACCGGCATTAGTGTCAGTAAATCAGAAACAAAATGTGAAATTGTTGACGTCACTGTCCTGTTAGAATTCATGATAAAGAAAAGATTTTGTGGAAATTTGAAAATCCAGTACGAGCACGCCCGTATAAAATAGTTTTGCATCAGCTTGATAGGCCGTATCTTCACCGCAGAGTCGGGATGATGTTCGAATTCCATGCCGACGAAGCTTACGTTAATAGCTGCTTTCGGATTCTCGACTCGTGATCCCCAGAGGTCATCAATTGTTTGGGGCGAAGGCAGACCACGTGAACCAGCCCGATAAGCTACGTCTCCGCCTTTCCTCATCCGACTCTCTGAATTAAGCTATCTCGCTTAAATACAGCCCCACTTGGGCTGCAAGCAATCCTTTTGCAAAGATACTGCGAATCAGTGTACTTGGATTGAGGGCTTATGAACCAGTCTTTTGACGTCGTGCGTAGCCGTTGACATGACATTATTATCAACATTAAAAATGAATGTCTTCGCTCAGAGTAGTAGTGTAACCCATTTTCAATACATTATAGAACCAGAGCTATCCCTTGACCTTGTAGTTGAGGTAGCAATCGTCAGTCGATTGGACAAGTGGACATCAGCATGGCTCCTTGAATTTTTTTGAGGTTGTACGTGGCACAGCAACCGTGTCCACCTTGCCCTCTTCGCGACAAAAATCCACGCTTCTTTTCCTTCAGTCCGACTCTAATTTGGTAAGGCGATACTCGAAAACCGAGTAAAGAACCCAAGATTCGGCGGGCTTGAGACGATCAGGAATGAAGTGACCCACGAACAGATAAAGGTGTATCTACGACGAATGAGTCTTCTGGCAGTTTTACGCATCACTAGTACTCAAGGTTGGGCATCAAGGACAAAAGGGTGTAGGTCGAGCGACCACAACGCCGACCCACCAAACCTTACTCATTGCTCGGCTAAAGGAGGGGCAGCTAAGATGGTCTTTATTGTGGTGTTAGTTGACAATTGCAAGGCCGACTCGAACGATGGCCAGCAAACAAAATCAGCGCAATCCTGGATTGATTACAAGAGTCTACTAAGAGCAACCAGCCCAAACACTTAATGACATACCTCTGATGGGCAAGAAGGCTCCCACGCCATGACCGTGATTGTAACATATTCCGGACTAGGCATGATAGACTCCAAGGGCCAAAGACCTCGTTCAAGACACAAAGTGCTGGCCCAGAGCACTAAATCAGAATTCACTCAAAAAAAAATTCCGCATAGGCTTTGTCTTGATGCATTTTCTAGACAGAGGTCCACTCAATTAATGGCTTCAACCTGGCAGGTCAAATTCAGGCAGTCGCAGTCAGTAAGCCGATATACTCATAGCAATGGAAGTACGTGGTGGTAAAAAAACGAAATCACGCCCTGCTTCGGGCAGTTCATTGTTTCTCTTCTAACCACCATAATCAAATTGACCCAAATCCGGATGTATCATTCAAAATTATTTTCCGCAGCAAAGTGGGGAGAAAACTCGAGTAAGTTAAGTGACCTCCATTAGCTTAATGCTAGAGATGATAGGCAAGATCCTTCATGTTTCAGGTAAATCTACATCGTGGCAGCTAGACAGTTACATGGGACGGCTGAAAAAAAAAATTATTGGCGGGAAAATCCCAACCACCTCCGATTGAACCTAAAATAACGCGACTTAGAATTGGGTGACGTGAAATTGATCAATCTGGTGGCAGACATAAAAGCTGACCTTTTAAACAGTATTTAATAAGAGTTTAGAAGTATTCGCATCAATTATCCCACCAAGCAAAGGTCCACTGGTTCAATCTCGGTAAGGTCGCCAGATATTAGATGGGGAAGACTTCCGGGATCGTTTTAGCAGTTGGGTATCTTCGAGGCGTGTTGAAGAAGACGTGGAGGCGGAAGGGAATGAGGGGGAGAAAGATGACGTGGAACTGGGACCAGCTGAGGAAGAGGCGAGAGAGTTGAGACCGCTGTCGGTACTTTCCCTCCTTCGCTTTCGCGTCACGGACAGGCACTTGTCCTGCTGGCAAGGTGGCGGAGACAGGAGCAGAGGGGCCGTTAGCGGCGTTGAAGTGGCCACCATTCGGTGCCGACCGACAGGCGTGAACGCCGATGCACGGGGCATCGCGTTCTCCTTCTCTACCTCCATTTCATCCTTCATTACCCCCTTCGACGTGGAGGCCTCGCTCTGCCGTCGTCGTCGCTGCTCTCCTGACGACTCCTTTGCTGAAGGCAATTTTAGACGACGCATCTTCGCCTGCAGTTCGGGTTCATTCTTCACAAACTCTGACAGTCCCTCTAGCACGCTCACGCACTGGTTCAGTATGTCAGTGATCTCTAACCTCTGATGTGACTGCTGCTGTGGCTGAAAGGCAAATCAGTAAGGACAAGGAGGGATGTTGGAGTAACCTAAAATGTTTGCTGTTTATTTGTCTGTTTAGGCACTTGAATTCAAACAAAAATCAAACTCCGAGGATTTTTACGCTCACCGACACCCTGACAACCTATTTGAAAAATTGGCACAACATTTTCGATACTGATGCAGCACACTAAAGCGTAAAATCGAGGGAGGTAAAAAGTGACTTGCATACAGAGCTTCTACCCGCCTCATGGATCTAATCTACAGCTGTGTAGATAGACTGCCTGGTTGAACTAAGTGATTAGAACGGTAGAGCAAAATGCTACTCACCTTTTCCCCAATGAGAGAGACAGCTAGATTGTGGAGTGCAGACAGTTTATCGGAGATGCAGGCCCGCCGACGGCGCTCCATATACTGTTTTACAATCTAAAAGAGGAAGAACAATGCCTGAGACCTAACGAATTTACAAGGAAGATGTTTACTGAGCTTGTGAGCACCAAAGCAGTATGCTGACTGACAGGGACAATGGACAAAACCTCTCAACTTCCCCCTTCTCCGGCTTCCCAATCCGCAAAGGCTCTCACACGTCCTACCCACCCAATCGGCAGCGCAATTAAGTATTTAGCTACAAATATATCCCCAAACTCAGAAGAATCAAAACATTACCCTTCTCTTCATTTCCCGGTCATCGAGCGGAAAAAGTGGTTGCCTTTTTTTCGGAGAGGACGTAATCGAAGCGTCGATTTTCGGAGCTATAGAGGGAACTGGCGGTTGTGGAAGTGGTCGCGTTTTGCATAGGTCCACAACGATTGGTTCGATTGGAGCAGCAGCAGCAGCACCACCTAGTGGAATGACGTAGATTGGTTGGAGTGGTGGTCGCTCCTGCTCTTGCTGTTGTAACGACATCAACGGCCTCAACAAAGAACAGCAGGAATACCAGCACGCGAACGCTGGGACTAGCCCCGACGAAATGGTTTGTGTGCTGCACATCTTGGAATCAGCCAAAACCACGCGCGCACTGTTGATGCACGCGCAACCAATCAACGAAGGACGTAACCTTAACTTTCGGAATCAACCAATTAGAGTGCTGGGCCATACGTATTGGTTCCCTTAGAGGGGAACCTTTGTGGAAACCCCTATGGATCATGCCACCGAAAATGCATGAATGGTGTTGTGGTTGAGCTTACACCAAGAGCAAAGGAACCGGATGGGTAGCAGCTGTTCATCGGCTAGGTCAAGGAATTAGTTCCTAAGATTGGAAGACTTATTTTCTGGGATTCATGTCCACTCACCGCCTAAGGATCCTTGCAAAATTTAGGCACCATGGCGACTATCCCACTATTTAGGATTGGAAATAGGTTAAGAGGGTTGAAATCAGCCTAAGATGTCAAAGTTGGTAACATAGGAGAGGGGGCCTTTGGTCCCCCAAATAGTAAAGGTCTTATAAATTGGGGAATCGCATAAGAAAAGTTGAGAACAGTTTTCTGGGGGGTTTTCCCGTAATCCTTGTTTGAAAAGCTCGTTTGGTCAGCATGCCCAAAACCTTAGTGATTCATAATTTATTTTCAAATATGGTGCCAACCTGGCATAATCTGACTGATTTTACGGACTGGCAGGGCATGGTTAACCTCTAATTGTCCCATCCCGCCTCACATGGAGAGAACCACTCTTCGTTCCAACACCCCGTGGAGTCGGGGGTACGCGGTTTTCGTTGCCAAGCCAACGGCTGGCGCATGAGGCTGAGGTGCAAAACCTGGTTAATTGGATCGGCTCAGCTTGTTTACCCAAGCGATGCTGTAGTTGTTATCCAAATGGCCCATGATCATGTGGTCAGTCCTTAATGCCTAATCTAACGTGTCAAGCAGTCTACCACGCATGATGAAATTAATTAAGACATTCGTGCGAAGGACGGAACAGATTTCTAATTGCCAAGCTCCTAGCTCAATCATTTTGGTCGAATATAATGATTGAAAATTTCCCCCTGGAATGGAGGGCGCCAGTTAACCGATGATAAGTAGTCCGGAGGATATTCGTCATTTGTATGCGGAACAAAAGGTAATTGTAAGAAAAGCCCAAATGGGAAGGAGAGGGGAGGATTATCATTACTAACTGACATACACGTATACTAAAATAGTGTAACAGTAAATCCACTGAAAATGTTTAGCTTCATGTTTCGTGGTGTGTGCTAATAGTGTCGAGCGGCGGTCTTTATGTCAAATCGAATTGACTTGAAGATGGGTCAGAAGGTCAACAACGGAATTGTAACGCATTATTTTGAATGAAATGAGGGCCATTGAATGCCATTGTTTTCATTGTATTACTCTACAACCGGTGTAGGCCAGCCAGTGCCACTGCCACCACTGTCACAGTAGTTAATGGGGAAATGACATTAAAGCAGATAATAAGTGATCCTCTTAGTCGAGCTTGTCAAAGACAAAGAAGAGTTGAAGGACCCGCCACTCATATGGCATTTCAACATAGGTAGGTGGAGGTTTTGATTCATTCAACAAATGTCAAATCTTATATAAACTAGATGAATGAGGTTATTCTCAATACCGGATTGACCATTCAAACAGCATTCCTATGTCCCATCCTGGTGGCCAACATTTTGGAGAATGAGCCTCACTTGTTTTATTTGCCAACTCAGGCACAGATGTCACCCAGACGTGTCACAATCACTTACTTGTACCGTTTTTGCCAAACTCGATGTCTTCAATTTGATGTTAGATACTCCTACACTTATCCAAAATGTGACCTCTCAGGCAAAGCTCACACTATTTGATGTCAAAACAAATGGCGTCAGTCAGTTGTTGGGTGCTATGCGAAAGCTTTTCCCTTGGGAGGTTTGTGAGGTTATGAATGACCATCAACAAACACTTGGAGCACAGCGGTAGGGGAGAAAATGTTCAATTAAGTTTAGAAAGCATTTATATCATGGTGAGTAAACTGTGAAAGCAGTAGCCACCGACTACAATTAGATCATGTCTCAACATCTCAGCCATAATTTATCACTTTATTATAAATATATGCATCAAACCATGTTAAAAAACAGACCTGTTGTTTAAAATAGCAAAACAGATGTGCCAACTCCTCTTGCCATATTAGTAATGGTTAGGTGGCTGAGAAGTGACGGTCGACTTTTCCTCACCTTATTAAGTTCTTTCTGCCTTCATTTTCACATTTCAGATTATTTCATTTTAGCATTTAAGCTATTTGTACGCCCCGGGAGGTTTTTTAAGGGAAGTCCTGATTAAACACTAGTAAGCACGATCTTTAGAGAAAAGAGTTTTAACATGGAAAGCATTTTCACCCGTGGGGACGTGTGGACTGTCATTAAAAGCGATCTCATCAGATCTGATAGGTAATGTGTAGCCACTCGTTGGGGAAATGCAGGAAGTGAGGATGGGAGTTAGATCCCATCGCAAACCGACAAGCCCACTCAGACAATTCCAAGTCCTATTTAAAAGCAACATTTTTTAATAAAAAACGTGTTGAGCTCGATGCGAACATTCTTCTTAATGATACAGAATGCCAAGTAATTTATTGTCAATCAGTCACTCAAAATGGAAACCCTCTGAACAAATTCATGCTGCCTATTTGCAATTCTTTACTTCAGTACTGAATCGGTAAAAGAAAACATTTTAAATGAAAGAAGTAGTGGATCCTATTGCTAAAGTGAGTGGTGAGTCAGTAAATCTTAGCTTCCCTAACGCTGTCAGCAAAAGTATTTGCTGCAAGACACATATAAAAGTAGACACTTTTGGTTGCAAAAATTTCACTCACCATTAAATTAAAACAAAGGTTATTCTTAGCAATAAAAAATAATTTCAGACTGAGATTTACATGGCAGTTGTCTTAAATCAAAATCATCCAGTCGGTCAACAATTGTGGGTAGTCAACATAATTGGAAGTAACCCTCTTCATACTTTATTAATTATACCTTTTGGGGAAAAGTGGAGATGGATTCTTCTTAGTGCCCTAAGCGAAACATTGGATGCCCATCATCTGTAATTAATACTTTCTTCAAATGCTTCCCATTGTTGAGAACAGTGAAGTTCAAATTTAATTGTGGGTTTATTGGGCAGAATATAATAGAGCAAAATCAGTTTTAATATGTCCACAGAGGCCTCAAAGTCGCTACATTTGATTTTGCGGTAAGGTTTACAAAGGGTACACATGTGACCAAGTTGACCGCCTGACTCCTAGTTGATTGGCTGACCTCACTAGCACAAGCACAGACATTCCAGATGTGCGAGACGCCTCACACTTTAAATGTGACACCTCTAGAGGGCTTCAATTTCCTTTAATTAATTTTTGCTATCCAAGGTCTAATAGTATCAATCCTTTTTGTGAAGAAAAGGACCAAATCACGCAGGTGTATTAGAGGTAGTTCAAATAATGGGAGCTGGCCCACATTGTAGACATAAATTTCGCAGTGGAAACCCTGCGTCTAGACTCATCATCACCCCGTGCGGGGCAAACACACCTCTCCCTCCGACCAGTTGCAGCCAAAGCCTCCCAATGAATTTACCTGAACAAAAATCGCCACCGTCCCACCCCCTCTCCTCCCCCCTTCCTGTACCCACCTTCTGCCCTGTCGCCTTCATCAGGACCACCATCATAATACGCCACAGTTCCAATACAACTGCCATGACAGCTCGTAAATTTGGGGCGAGCGTAAAACCACAAGAGAGCAGCTTTATTTTTTATGCATCAGTATTTGGAAAATGGACGTGTTTGAACTAGGGCGTGCATGTACCGGCTCTGCTTGAGGGAGACTTTATAGATAAAAAGTTGTTTATGTCTTGATAACAATGTTATCGTGATTGGCTACTTAAGAACGGAAGTGATCGCACGAGGATGTAATATTAATTATTGTTAACATAAACACTATTCTTGAACTTGATTACCTAAATTGGCCAGATTATACCGAAATTTTATTCATCCTCCTCTATTTGATGCATAGGCGTTGGTAGCACTTGATCCAGTAAAGAATTTCGTACGGACTGATAGAGGACGGCGACACCAACGTTACTGTAGGGAGACGGTGAACGAGGATCTCACCAGTACTTATTTTGGATGTGAAACAACTTTAACTCCACTTCATGCTCTCTAATGACATTCATTCCCATGCACAAGTTGGCACCTTAAATTATTAAACCGAACTGAGCTATCAATTTCATAAATTTATAAGCTAGAATTTACCACCTCTACAACTCAAATTTAAACTTGCGTCAATATCCACCCGCCTGATAAGACGTGAGTCGAATCCATTGAAGCCAAAGACAAGAGTATTGAAGGCGCTAACGAGTATGAACAGGCAGGATGGTTAAGGGGACAAATGGGAACATAACCATTTTAGGGGGTTAGGGGAGGGGAGGGGAGGGGAGGGGAGGGGAGGGGAGGGGAGGAGAGACGTCCTCACGACAGGTTTTGTGAAACCATTTAACAAGTTGCGTCACCTGCGTGTTCGTGTTATGTGAAGTGTTCCTGTGCGGTCACACGTGATAATTTCAAGTGTTTTCCACTTGTTTATCGAGCACCATTAATCAACTAGTGACGGTACACCCCTTGAGGTCTCCTGCCCCTTCCACTCTCTCAACTCTTCACACTTGAATGATGATGGCACAAAAAGGAGTCCAGGAGCCCTCCGGCTCAGATAATGTGCAGCACCCAGGGACTTCAATTACACTCAATGGAGTATGAGTTAGTACTGGTTATTAATTGCGATTGACTGTGTTTTTTACTAATTAACGAATGCCAAATATCAGGTCTCCCTTCAATAACATTAGCCGTAATTTCTCAAGTGTGTTACCGTCATCGTCTGTTAGGTGAAAATGCGAAGTTAAGGTATTAAAATAGATTGTGGTTATTGTGAAACGGTGTCCACCATGTTGAATGGTAGCTTCCACGACTTTCACGCTTTGAAGTCGTACAACTCATAATTGATGGCTCTCAAGTGCCAACTTCCCTCGGCCCCCTCATTGCGTACCTTGGCGTGCGTACGTGTAGATCTAAAGTGGGGCAGGTGAACTGGTCGTGCCCGGGTGGCCCTTCTTGGCGTGAGAATGTGCACACACAACAATAGGAGACATGGTAGTGGTGATTTATTCCGTCTCAATCCGCCACTGTTCCACCTTCAACACCACTGCTAGACCAAAATCAAGCTCCTTCTCTGCTACGGTCAGCATTTGTGTCAGCGTTGGTATTTTTCTGGTACTAATCGGCACCTATACTATTATCATGTTATGAAGATTTTGCTGACTGAGATTTTAGAATTGTAGAATTAAGTTAGATTCTTGTTTAGCATCTCCCTTATTTCAATTTAAGGAGTCATATAATCAGAAATAAAAATTACAGAGGCAATTTCTTCCCTGTCATACTTTGAAAATGCATTGTCGTTGTTGCGGTTACGAGTCACACACACACACATCTCAGCATCTTGACACTGGTATGAAAGTGTGATTTTATCGCATTTACTTGACGGCTGTTGGGCTGTTTCATTATTAATGACACCACAATCCGTGCTACCCAAGTTCGTGACACAGGGCGCGTGTTCGTGCGCTGGGTATCACCTGACACACCATCCCCTACCCACATCACTATTATCACTAGAGCCCAGAGAATGAGGTTGCTGGGTGGTAACAATAAAATTGCATGCGACGGTGGACTCACATTCCTCGCCGTGGCCAGAACATAACTTGACCATAATCCTATGCTTACCTCGAAGGTGTCCATGTAGATGAGCCTCTGGGATTTGGCAGTCAGGAGTCACTAAAAAGTGATTAGTTTGAGAATTTGTTCTCACACTAAGTCTCAACTTTTCGTGGTTATTTGGGGCAATAAATCAGTCCCGCAAATGTACATGATATGGTTTTAAACATACTTTGGGGCGGAGTTCCCACCATTGACCATGGGTGTAGCTACTCACAATCGGCTTGAATATTTGCACTACTTGGTGTAGAAAATCCTAATCTTATTGGACACTTGTGAGAACTGCCTTTGCCTTTTATGATTTATGCTACACAATCACGTCATATTGATACCAAGACAGTTATTGCACTCCACCTGATTGGACTAAATTTCCTTTCTACCAGTATGCATCCCCGCCGTAGCATTTATGGGTAAACACCCGAGGAATTAATTATGATTCCGCTATCGCCATTAATTTATCTATTAGCTAGAGGTTAGGAGGGAAAATTTGTCACCCCTAGCATCATAAAATAGCAATTTTTGGGGATTAGCAGTAGTTTAGTATCCCGCACCTGTTCTCCACTGTTGAATGTCATACGCATTACTACGACCACATAGATGGGAAATACGCGAGACCCATAAGAGTCAAATGATTGTGGAGAGATTAGCGATTATTATTATTATTATAAGGTGCCCATTTGGGACTCCGTTAAAGTATATGGGCACTTGAAAGTGACTTGATTTCGTAACACTTGTTTCATCCAACTCAAACACAAATCTCGACAATGCGCCATCATCTATTCGAAAATATTAGATTAAGATAGACCATAGGGCTTATTTTGGCATATCAAAAATCTATCTTTTGGCATTTTAGGTAAATACTTATTACTATTTTTAAGGAGGTTAAATTGCTACTGGAAAAGCACGTCAAGAAGGTAGGTTACAAGGAAAGGCCCTACTTTAAGAAACAGCTTTTACGACAGCAAAGTCTTCCTTAAGCCTTCTCCACATTTGTTTGCGTATTTGAAATGACCCATGAAACAAACAAAAGGGAAGATCTATGCAACCCTATTTCTTGAGGGGCTACATCATCGCATTATCAACATCGGACTAGTTTATTTCCAGCCCACGTATGAATTTGCTATGCTGTTTTAATAAACTGGTGTCACAGTGACGAGGGATTTCTGAGTGCCCTTCATTGTGTCCAGATTCGCGTTCATCAACCTGAATCTTAGACCATTTGGTGCAATCATTCTCTTGTTGAGTTGACCGAGGTCGAAGGTGCTCCTGCAGGCAGACTGGTCTCCGGTCGCCCTGAAGTCAGCGATTATATAACCGCACAAGATCACAAAACACCAACTGTACTCGGATTGAAAAACTGAAGCATATATAATAATAATAATGGGGCAATCTGCTTTTGTGGATGAGTTTGAGATGTAAGGGATGAGACATAACTTGGGAAATTCCATTTTTGAGACTGAATTTGGGCCATTTTATTAGGCGTCAAAGTAGGATGCGAATATTTTTACGACTCTAGCGATTAGTGTACCTGTCTGGATATCAAACCATACACAGAAACATCCAGCTTGAGGCACATTCAGCCTCGTTTATTATTCTTTTACAACTCTACCTTACGCTTAAAAGGATGATTAAATTAGCTGTAGAGGGCTTCCATTCGTGTTAATTTGACCGAAATATGTAAAGTGGTGAAAATTATGCGAGGAGAATTGAAGTAAAGCTAAAATATTTTCCCTGATGGTATTCAATCCCAAAAATCTCTTGGCTGGTTATGCTTATTGCTCACTTTGCCCTTTTTCGACATTGCACTTTCAAATGCTTCAATTTCATGTCTGACGTTGCGTCCTGACAACAAAACAATCGATACGACTTTGCCCGTTCTGTTAGAGTGCATGTTGCCAGGTTCAATATAGTTGACGTGTGCTCACCGTGACAGAGATCAATGCATGAGTCGGAGATTTGGGTCTCTTCTGACGACAGAGGGAGTAAGGTGTCGAAATTACAAAATGATAGATGATTGCTTACTCATGGGGTTGAACACTTCGATTGTTCGTCCAAGTGATAGTGCATTGCGAACTGAAATGACGCAGGTCTCGTTGATTCATTCCCTTTACCTTTATTGTAAATAAAAAAAGTTATTAATGAACTCACTAATAGTGACTCCTTATCTGTGAATGACTCATCTGGATTTGACAGCACTCCAGATACCGCTTTGTCTGCCTGCTTCCAAGCCCATGTATGCTATGACCATCGCAAAAATAGGTGGTCAACCATCGAAAGTGCCTATTTTCATGCCACAATTGACCTGTGCACAAGAGCCTACAGGTAGTTTTGGAGAAAGAAGCATGGATTCTGTGTGAATTTTTTGTTTCTTTGCTTGTTTATTTGTGCAATTGTATGAGTGTTATGGTTATAAAAAATTGTCCTAAAATGAACCCAGTTAGGACAGCTGGCCTCAAGCATGAGGGCGCTCTTCAGCTCATCTAAATTGATAAAACGACTATGCCTGCAGCATTGGCATCAGATAACATAGGGGCTGCCTTCTTCCAATCAGAAGATGCGACTTGTTAGTACACACGGTGAATGGATTTTGGCTCATTCGACAGCTTTGATATGACATAACCATTCATTCACTATTACAGACGAACGATACTGTGGAAGGAGGGTGTTTTAATGGTCCCGCCTCAATAACAGGTCTACAATCAACATACATACGACGTGGGAATGAAATGAAAAGTTCCACCTAAGAAATATGGTAAAGAAACTGTGCTTTTCCTTCGAAATACTGAGTAACTTAAAGAAGCCCGACTGACTAAGTATGTATTGGCTGTCCAAACAGCGGTGGGATGGATCAGTAGAGTCTGACGTATTATCCTCAGCTCATATATGTTCCATTTGATCCATAACTCTCAGTCTAGGGACACTTTGGCAATCCGTAAAGGCCCTAACCAGCTCAATTGTATATGAAGTCAATGAGGTGGTCGACAAAGAATTCCAAAAGAAAATATGTTAAGTGTTGGTTTTTTAGTGCTGATCTAGTTGTGTAGGTTTTCCTTATTTCAATTTCCTTGTTGACACCCATTTTGCAGTTTGGGTGAGATGCACTGCATCAATATAGATAATGATCATAAAACCCTGAATAGGATAAGCTATTCTTAGTGAGAAAACGACATTTATTGACTGACCGGTATTTTAGTAGAATCGTAACCAAACAGCCCTGATTGACACTTCATGCGAGTGTACAGGATGCGGCCTAACTGTGTTGGATCCCCGCCTCTCTCTGTGTCCAGTTGAGCTCAAACTAGCCGCCAATTAGTATTTGCGTGAGCACGAGACGATGGCTAAAATGGAGACAGGAGTTCTATCGATCGAAGAAGGAAAGGCGAGTACTTGGAGCCATGGTTAGCTCAGGGAATGTACTTTTTGCTAAAAGTACATCGGACAACATTGACTCATACCGCTGGAGTAAACCACATCTCCCATACGCAAACAAGGGAAACACTTTAGTGAAATCCAGCCAGTGAAACGTTTTTTGGAGCCACATTTTTAGAAGGTAGACTAACCACCGCTAAATGGTGGACTGTGTTCGGTCCTATCAGTCTTAATTTACTGAATTGAATCCGCTGTCAAATAAATAATGTTCATAAATGAACCAAATTAAATGGGACCAAGGCGCTAGCTTTATCCTACTTTTATGGGCTATTAAAAAAAAACAAGCCTCCTAAAGCTATGTGACTAGACCTATGGGAGGAGTTGGGTAAAGAAATTTATTAACCGAAGACAAGGAAACCAAGCTGAACATGTGACTGTCGGTAAGATAGTGGGTTCTCATCACTTCATTTTAGGTGGAAAAAAATATAGGCCTCAATAAATAAGTACGTAAGTGCATTCGGGAACACAGATCTTTGAAGATTGGGGAGTCGTTGTTAGGAGACGGTCACGACCGAATGCTGGTAACTAGACGTTCCTTGTTTAATTAAAAGGTGCAAGGATGGCAAAGATAGGAGCATATGTGCAGGAAAACAGTTAGATAAAATGCTAATCTCAAAAGGATAATAATGTTTGGGCATATGCCGCTAAGTTCTATTCGAAGTAGCTTTTATATCAATTCCGCTTGACCCTTCTGCATTGAAAGTGACTTGGTCGGAACACACCAGGGCTAGGCACGCAAATTAGTTGCTAGGATGACCACCAGTACACCCTCCTTACCCTCTGACCTAGAATCGCTAGTTATAGGTATTCATTTGTTTGAATAAAGTTACGTGGGCAGGCAATTACTGGGTTGCTTCAACAGCAGTCTCAGTCTTGAATAAAATGTGTTAGCGTTCATGACCATTTGGATTGCCGCTAAATTCTGGATGCAATGTAAGTAATTTTAGCACTGTGACCTTCACAAATTCTATTCACTCCATTCGTACCTAACTGTTGGGCCAGGCGACCTCAAGGGAAATTTTAATTCGGTGAAAGGTCATTTAGACTAATTCTAGCTTTTGCCTTTGTGTTCAAAAAACACTTCAGAAAAGCAAATGGTCAAAACCGCCTTGCTCCGTTAAGTTGCTGATGAGTCCAAGGATACATTGATACATGGGCCCCCTAAAAGGCCTTAATATGTATGAGAAAAGGAGACTTTCGATAAGGAGGATGTCCATCAGGCGACCAGAGCAAATAGCAGTTCCATGTCAGGTCGAACCAAATAAGTTGGAATCCTTGTTGTACAAGCATAGAAAGAAGTATTAACAAAATTCCAAGGACTGTAACGGATAATTGCATGGTTAAACTCATTCTTATCCTGCTCCAAATCAAATGTAATCAAAACCTAAAATAATAAGCTTATTATACGTCCTATGTTTACCTTTACTTCCTGTATATGAAGCAAGTGCGTTTGTAAGGTCACACACGTATCCACTTTACCTGAAATCACGTGTTGACCGGACTCTAGCACCCCCCGGTGATCCCCTCTTTATCGCTTGCTAGTTCCCTCAGCCTCCTTAACCCAACTTTATGTGACAGGAACAGTGAATTTGAAAGGGGAACAGGTGGTGGATGATACCCATTTCTATTGACATCCGGCGGCATTCAAGTTTAAGATGGTAAACTCGATCGCCATTCTTCAAATGTGGATGAGAAAAATGAACTGACGTTGCCGAAATTGACAACTAATATTGTCTGAATCTCTTTTACACACGAACGCACACATCCTAGTCCTAAAAGACTATACCTGTTGCAAATTAATTATTGCCATTAAATAATACCCTTCGACATCCTTTCTAGAGTTGTTCTTTTTCCTGAAAGAGAAACGACTCCAGATTCTTTGTTGGTAGAGGGTAGTTACGGTCGTAGTGGAACCCAATTGGGCATTATGATGCGCAGCCAATATGCGAAAATTTCAGGTGGTGGTGATTGCGATTGTCCAGATTTGAAGTGACCTTGGCCCCCTCACTTCATCATTTCTGCTTTTCGTCCACCGAAAGAAAGAGGACACATAGGCTTATTGCACGTGATTGGAGGCCCGAATTTAGAGTGGTGCTTCGCCCATTCAGCCAGCCAGTCAAGTGGTCGGACTGCTGCCTTTCGAAGTGTGAGAGGCCACATGCCACAGGAGTGATGATGGTAAAGTAGGTCACCATTCAAAGCATTTATTGCTACACAGTTGTCTAAGTTTCTGGGGTGGGTGAATTTTTCACAACCTCCTCCCTGCCTTAAAGAACAATAAAAATTAGAGATCACTTAATGTAGCAATGATTCCAGGGAAAATAGCAGGAATATGATAAAAACGCACAAGAACAAACAGTAAGCAAAAATGCCGAAATTCTTTACCACCCCAACTCATTCATTTAAATTGTGTATTGAGATGGCTCAGGAAAGCTAATAAAGAGAATTGTAAAGTTAAATTTGTAAGAAAGATTGACCAGAACTATAAGACCAATAGCCTCATAATAATGCCCACTTGTCTTCTTTGGCAACTTTGTTTCATTTAAACAGCAAATTATGTTAAATAAGGAGTTCAAATTTACAAATTTGGAGTCTTGAAAAAATCCTTGTAGGGGAAGCATTAAAACAAGTAAATTGCAGTTTAAATGGTATGAAAATAAATAAAATAAATAGCTTGCCCATGGTCAAAATTAAAAAAACAAGTAAAAGCAATGACGATTGTTTATTCAAACTCGAACTGTCATTTAAAAAAGAACACGCACCTAAAGAACTCCTCAACCGCCTTGAGAACCAGCAAAATACTAATAAAAAAAACAAAGAAAAAGCAAATCATGGTAACGCACGCACGCCTTTGAAACCATAGTCAAACAAGGGATACGTAAATTTCCCATGTCTTTAGAGAATTTGTCAG